>VWZW01004955.1:4145843-4172302 GCA_013397115.1 Edolisoma coerulescens
TTTTTTTTGCCTCCCACTTCTTGTCATACCAGATGGTTGTGCAATGGTAATTTGGGGCCATTAGGCGGCGCAGAATTTGAAACTGGCCTTCAAGGAAAGCGGGGAAAAGGGATTTATCACCGTAATCAGGAACTTTGGGGCAGCGGGAATATGGGGTGCCCCCTCTTCCCCTCACAGCGCGGGNCACACGGGATGGTCTTGCCTTCTCACCTCAGTGTCTCGCTTTCCTTGCAGGCTCCAGCTGAAGGCGAGGCAAAGGAGGAGGTAGGAGTTGTTTGTGGTCCCCACTCCAGGAATTCCTGTGGGGTTCTGCAGAAATTAGGAACCCCACGCAGCTCATGAGGGGTGTTCAGCCCCTGGGGGTGGCCCTGTGCCTGGTTTTGGAGTGCTCAGAGGCATTGCTGTCCCCCGAGGTGACAGGTGACCCCCCTGAAGTGGTGCTGAGGGTCCACCAGCTCCGCTGGGCTGAGGTCAGGGACCATTGGTTCCAGTGGGAACATGTCCCTTTTAGCCTCAGAATTCTGCAAGTAAAGAAACTTCATCCCTTACCACGTCAGCAGAGTAAAGTGGCAGCAGCAGAGAACTGCTGAGCAAAGCTGCACTTCTAGGAAGTCATAGAATACCCTGAGTTGGACGTGCAAGGATCATGGAATCACAGCATGGTCTGGGTTGGAAGGATCCTAAAGCTCATCCACGCCACCCCCTGCCATGGGCAGGGACACCTTCCACTAGCCCAGGTTGCTCCAAGCCCTGTCTGACCTGGCCTTGGACACTTCCAGGGATAAGGAGTCATCAAGGCCCTCACCATAATGCCCATAATTTCATAAATCCTAGGATTTCTGTGGGGCTTCATGATGCCGTGTTATTTTGGGTGGCAATTCTGAGAAAGCTGTGCTTTATGAGCTCTCTGACTTTTACTGACGAATCTTTCTTTATGCAGCCAAAGAGAAGGTCAGCCAGACTATCTGCTGTNGCCCGCGGCGACCTTGTTGTGTGAAGGGAAATTGGCGGGAACTTTTCGAACTGGACGTGATGACGTAGAGGCGGCGGCCGCGGGGCATTGTGGGAGTTGTAGTCCTTGAGGCGGCGGGGCTGGGGGGAGGCCGCCATTGCTGCGGGTGGTGTTGGGGGGCCCTGTGAGCTCCCCCCCCCCCCNATCCCTTACCACGTCAGCAGAGTAAAGTGGCAGCAGCAGAGAACTGCTGAGCAAAGCTGCACTTCTAGGAAGTCATAGAATACCCTGAGTTGGACCTGCAAGGATCATGGAATCACAGCATGGTCTGCGTTGGAAGGATCCTAAAGCTCATCCACGCCACCCCCTGCCATGGGCAGGGACACCTTCCACTAGCCCAGGTTGCTCCAAGCCCTGTCTGACCTGGCCTTGGACACTTCCAGGGATAAGGAGTCATCAAGGCCCTCACCATAATGCCCATAATTTCATAAATCCTAGGATTTCTGTGGGGCTTCATGATGCCGTGTTATTTTGGGTGGCAATTCTGAGAAAGCTGTGCTTTATGAGCTCTCTGACTTTTACTGACGAATCTTTCTTTATGCAGCCAAAGAGAAGGTCAGCCAGACTATCTGCTGTGAGTATCTCTGTTTGTCCTTTAATATTATATCACTTGTGATGGGGACAGTTAAACTATCAGATTTTTTCCTCCAGGATTGGGAAAGGCATGCTTAGAGTATTGCAATATTTAAAATTGTCATTCCTTGAACATCCCCACATCGCAGGGTTCTCATATGAGATACAATGTCTGTGTTAGTGCACATTCCATCTGGGCACAAGTATCCAGAGTTAAGGAATATTGATTTCAGGATGGATTTATTCCCTGTAGGACTTCTCCGTACAAATGCTCGTGGCTCTGTAAATCACCCGCTCTCTCCTTAGCCTGGTAATTTGCCCATTGATTTTTTGCAAGGCCAACTGTTGGGTAAATAATTCTCAAAAGTTACCAACGTATTGCTCCTAAAAATATAAATATTTATATCTGGTATTCACCTGATTTGTTTCTTGTGTTTTCTGCAGAAACCTGCTCCACCCAAACCGGAGCCAAAGCCCAAAAAGGCAGCACCTAAGGTAAGGGTCTTGAATTGAAGTTACATTTTCCTTCTTGAGGTGTTTACAGGGATAAAACCCCCCACAATTAACCACTTTGCTTTTTCATAATTATCCTGAAAGTTTTAAGATGGAATTATATGAGCAAAAAGAATGGGAAAGACTTAATTTTATCCAATTCCTACTGAAGGAATGTGGTAAACTGAGCAGATTTGTAATCCTTTGTGGTGAGGCTTTGCTGCTGCTTTACAAGGCCATTCTGAAGTTTCATATAATGCATTGTTGGGAAAATGATGCTTGGAATAGAGATCAGAGACTCAATTAGAGGAGGCATTGAAAGTCAGGCTTTTAGTTACAGTTTCTTACTATATTTCCATTCTGAGGCCCTCTCTGCAGTTAGTTATCAGTTTATCACATTTTAATCACTCAGAGTTCTAGAGACCCCTTTCCTTTGGCTGGATATTTTTGGAAATGTAAAAAATATTGGCATGTCTGACAGTATAGCTGAAAAAGAAACTATTTAAAGCTCTTTTTTAGTTTGGAGCAACAGTTTGGAATTTCAAAGGGGGCAGTTCTGCAATCCATGAGGGATTTCTTTCCATCCCCTTCCTACACCTTCCCAGCCGTCAGTTTGCAGTGCTTTTTTGTTAGATTTTTCTGTTAATATTTAGGATTTTGCAGCTAAAAAAAACCCCAAATGAAAAAACCAATAAACACTGCAGCAACAAAATTTCAGTGATTGTTTTTAACCTGTTCCTGTCACACATTTTCCTTGTGGTTTGGGATGGCGAGGTGGGCAAAGCACAGCAGGGAGAGAGATGCTTTGGCTGCAGAGGGGGACGATGGGCTGGGAACCAGGAGCTTTTTCCTTTTCCATTGAAAAGGAATTTGCAATTGCCTATGGCACAGCAGACTTCCAGGCGAGGGAACTGTTTCCAGGTGAGGGAGCAGCAGATATGCCAAGGAAAAGAGAGAGACCCCACGTGTCATTTTGGGCTCAGCTCTGTAATCTCAGTGCTGTGCAGAGCAAGGTTTTCCTGTTCCATCTTGGCCGTGCAGCTGGAATTCTAGACCACATTCCTGGTTGGATGGAGGACTGGGCACTCTGGGTTGCACTTCCCTCTAGTGGCTGGTGCCCCAGGCAGAGCAGAGCCAGCTGCTGGTGGCACGCAGGGCAGGGCAGCAGTGCATGACCCATGTTGTTGTATTTGGGTTTTTTCCAAGTTTGCTTTTTTATTTTCATGGAAACATCTTGGGGTTTAAACACTAAAACTGTGTTAACTGAATGTGAAACATTGTAGGAACAGGGATGCAAGAGTTAAGGGCTGTAAGGGACTGGCAAAGCTTAGTTTGGGCTCCCACTGCACAACTGGGTGGTGTGGTCTCCGTTTGGGATCATGCAGGGATCCCCTGAGAGCTGTGCCTTGGGAATTGCACCCAGCTGGACTTGGAAAGCATTGGTCCTCCTGCTCCTGAGGTGCTGTCTGAAGCCAGGACACCTGAGCTATGTTTTTTGCTCTCCAGAGCTCCTCAAACTGCATCAACACCTGTGCAAAGGGTGATGGAGTAAGAATTGTGGAGGCATTTTTAATTCATGTCTGCCCCAAGTGCTTTACTTGTCAACCTTCAGGATCTTGGAATGGTTTCCTGTGTGTCAGAATAGATTTCACCTGTTAAACTTTGCCATATTGAAAAACATGGAGCTGGGAAAGGAGTTCTGTCACTTCTAAAATACAGGACCTCATTATTGAACTGTTGTTGCTATATCTAGAGCAAAATTATTGAGGAAAATGAACACAATGCTGTAGCTGAGGTCCTGTTGTGTCCTGTGGGACCCTTTCTCTCCAGTCAGTCCAGCCATGGAAGTCAGTTTCCCTGGATTCTCCTCCAGTGCTTTCTGAAGAGGGGCTTTCCCAGCACAGAGATTTGGTTTTAGCTCTGTCAATACTTTGTTGTGGGTTTTTTTAGTGGGATAAGGGAGCAGATAAGCAGTGCCATAGTATAATTGTAATTCTAAATCTCACTGCCAAACAGCACCAGGATACTGGGTGTTCCCGAGACAGGGACTCCTGGCACCACACTGTAGGAGAGTTTTCCAGGAGGGATGAAATTCCTCAGACTGAAAAGTGAGAGGTTAGAGAGGAAAGAGATCCTCACTCATTGAATGTACTGACCCCATCTTAAATTTTCTGCATTATTGGAGGATTTGCTGTTAATTTTGGTGAATTTTTAATCACTGAAGAATCAGGTGACTTTACCCCTTACACTCTGAGTTTGCCCTTAGCAGCTCATTTTTAAGGTGAATTAATCTTGTGCATTGATAACTGAGGGACTGAAGTAAGAAAGGAAACTTTTTGTAACCTTTTCATAACTTGTAGTCACTGAGACAAATCTTCTGAGTACATAAATGTATATCCAGTAATTTTCTGTTTATCCTCACTCAGCCATGAGTAGATCTTGCTGGGTTTCTGGTTCCTTTGTGGGAAGTAGGTTAATCAAGCAAGGGGCTGAGCCAGTGCTGTTACTTGTTGGCAGCAAGAGGCACATCCTTGGAAGTGAAACTAATGAGGGTCGGGTATTTGGGTCAGGATCTGACCTTGCCTATGGAAGATTATTACAATAGAAGCATCAAGTTTTGGATTTTGTTTTGATTTAGCCTGATCCACATATAAGAAACTGCACTTAAATAATAAATGCAATGCTCTTGTGGTTATCAAAGCAATGCTGTTGAGCCCCCAGTTTTTCTGGCACGGAAGTGGTTTATTATCACAAGGAGTATCTCTGGCAGGGAAGGGGGAAAGTCCTTTGCCTACAGCTTTGTTACAGTTTTCTTAATAGGCATTAAGAGCACATCTGAAGTATTCTGGTGTTTGCACATGTTGGTTTTGTTCTGTGGCTGCCTTTCAGCAGCAGGGCAGAAATACAGGCCAGTTCAACATTTTTTAGCTAATTTAATTGAATGCCTATTTAAAATAAGAATTCTTTTAACCCCAGCCATGGCTGCTTTTATATTCTGCACTTCCCTGTGGCACATTCAGGACAGACAGAAGTAAAACACTTCTGTGAAACTTGGATCTCATCTTTGTCAATAGGAAGTTCGGGGGGTGGAAGGAGGTTGTGCAGAGAGTTTTGGAGTTGAGAACATGCTGATGTACAAAGTGGAAATTAGGATTAAATACATCACTGTCTGTTTTCTTAACAGAAAGAAAAAGCAGCAAATGATAAAAAGGAGGACAAAAAGGCAGCAACAAAAGGGAAGAAAGGAGCCAAAGGCAAAGAGGAAACTAAACAAGAGGATGCTAAAGAAGAAAACCACTCTGAAAATGGAGATACCAAAACTAATGAGGTACTTTAGCTCCACTGAAACTGGGAACAGAGCCAGATGTGCTGGAAGTACAGCTGCAGGAGCTCTGCTGGTCTCCAGAAGGTGGGGGGGTCACTGCCACAGTGGGAGGACACAGCAGCTGTGGTACCTGCCCAGGGCAGCTCCCAGGGACAGCCTGCAGGAATGGCCTTCTCCTTCCAACTCCTTCCTGCTCTGTGCTGGAGCCCTTCCACAGGTGCTGTCTGCTGGCCCAGGGTCCCTCTCGGGGCTGGCTCACAGCAGTGCTCCCCAATTCCATTGGGGAGTGATGGAGCCCAGGGAGATCATCACCCTCCAGTCCTGAGCTGACTGCACATCCCCTCTGGACTGCTGGGTTCCTCTGCTGCTCAGCACGGGTTGGTGCTGGGCCAGAAATCTGGTTTTGAGTTCTACACAATTCTTTAAAACAATTCTTTGCCTCAGAACAATTCAACAAGAGATTTGCAAAGTAAACTTGGTCTTGTCTCTTATCTGCAGCCTCTTCTCACAGGTCCTTGCTGTGGCAGCTCCTTACCTCAGCTGCCTTTTGCTAGGTCCAGCTGCAAGCTCCATCAGCTGCTGATGGATTGTCCCAGCAGATTCCTTGCTGATAGTGAAGCAGTGTTTTCTCAGGGCTCTCTTTGCCCGTTGTGTTCTGTCACTGACAGTGGTGTCTCTTGATGGGTTGAGTGTCACCATCCAGCCAAGGGTCCCTTATTCTTTCATTTCTAAAACAAGATCAGGAGCTGCTTAGTTAAAGCACTACATGGCTAATGTGCTTCAGAGGGGCTTTGAGGGAGCTTTGCAGGTTTGATGTGTTGACAGGAAAAGTAAAAGCACATTTTCATAGAGAAAGGTGAGAACTGATTCTCCAAAGTTCGGACAGAGCAGGATCATGGTTGATGTGTAATTCTTCCACTTCCCTGTGATGAGGGCTTGAACTTCCCCTAACGTATCATTGATCCTAGTCTAAAATATATTCCAAACCTCTGCCTCTCTGCGGACACTTCTTCCAAAATTACCTCACTAATTAATACTCCTGTGTTTTCATTTTAAGAATTTCAGCCCGTTGCTATGTCGGTATTTTCTATGCATTCCTGTCTATCCACACAAAGCCTTGTCCATGTCTGTGTCAACAAACTAGTCTCTTTTTGATGCTGGTTAGATTGAAATCCAATTAGCATTACCAATAATATTTCTATTCTTCCCAACCCCTTTTCTAGGCACCAGCTGCTGAAGCATCTGATGATAAGGAAGCCAAGTCCGAGTAATGTTAACCCTGCCCTATATCTCCATCATTTGGTATCCGTACCTCCATGCTGTATTGTTAACAGAGAGGAATATTTTTATCAACTATTTTATAAATGCAGGTTTTTTTAGCATGAATTTAATTATGGAACATCTTCATCTCGGTTACTTGGGAATTAAATCCCTAACAAACAAAACAAAACAACAAAAAAAAGTCATTGTTTTTAAATTTTGTGATTGTAATAGTTTGTATGGTACATGGAAAGAATAAGTGGTGGTAGCTTTTGACTTCTGTCAGTGTGTCCCTTTTTGTGTAAGTCATGCTTACAGACTTCAGATTTTAATTTTTCCCTTGTATGTGTTGTATGGTTTCTTAAAGTGGGGAGGTCTCAAAACAAATAACCGTGTGAAACATTCCAGTGGTTCTGTGGGTTGCTTTTATAAAGAAGGTGAGCTATTTTCATGAAAAAACCTAAGAGCTGGAAATCTGTTGTTTCCCAAATGTAATTTTATTTTGTCAGTTTTGAAAAAAAAAAGAAAAATAAATAAATAAAAGTGTAATCCTGTTTTTAAATGAAATACAAACATTTCTTTTCAAAAAGGGCAGGTTGGTTGTATGTACCCACTGTTAGGAATTTTGCTGGATTTATCTTAATAAAAAAGACTCCTCAAAAGCTGACTGTGGTTTGTTGCTTGTGCTGCTGGAAAGCTCCCAAGTTCCAGGAGAGCTGCAGTGGGACAGGGAGAGCCCATGGGGCTGGAGAGCTTTGGGCTTTTGGCTGGGGCTCGAGCCCCTCTCTGCCTCAGTTGTGTGACTTCCCATTAATCCAGGCCTCCTTATTCTGGGAAAGAAAGCTGGACCAGACCAGTGAACTGGGGGGGTGTTCAGGCTGGATTGTTACAGGCTTTTTGTGCAACTTTATCAACTCCTGCTAAAACCTGCTTTTATAGAAAGTCTCTTCACATCCATAACCAACTACAGGATATATTTAATAAAAAGAAAAATGTCTGCAATGCAGAAACCTTCTCTCTCCCATTAAATTGTTCCACAGCCCAGCAATGGGAAATTCCGAGAGCCTGAATATTTTATCTTGTGTCTAAACCCCAAACACCATCTCGATGAGAGTGTCTTGGATTCAGTGGGGCTCAGGATCAGTCCCCCAGGGCCACTAGAGGATGTTTTAATGTGGATTTCATTTTTCAGGCCTGAGACACTGGGGATTTTTATTCCTGCTGCCCCACCTGTTCTGCACAAATGCTCGGGGTTAACTGGGCTCCAGCTTCCTCAGCAGTGAAGGTGAGGGAGTTCTGAGGGGCCTTTTCCTTGGCAGTGTGTTCCCTTAATCCAGCAGAGATTTTGGAGCATGCTCTGGTCTCTCCTCCAGTGAAAACTGATGGAGCAGTAACTGGATTCCCTGTGCCTGGTGGAAGTGTGCTGAGATGTGGGTAAAACCAGCGAGACTCCATAGTTCAAATGTCATCCTGACTTACATCTAAAAATGTTTCACTGAGTTTCCTCTCTGCAAAGACAGGCTGGGAGAGCTGGGGGTGTTCAGGCTGGAAAAGAGAAGGCCCTGGGAGACCTTGGAGCCCCTTCCAGTGCCTAAAGGGGCCTATAAAAAGGAGAGAGAGGGACTTTTCTGTACAGCCACATAGTGACAGGATGAGGGGAAATGGTTTTCAACAGAGGGCAGGGTTAGATGGGATATTGGGAAAAAATGGTTCCCTGTGAGGGTGGTGAGGCCCTGGCACAGGGTGCCCAGAGAAGCTGTGGCTGCCCCGTCCCTGGAAGCGTCCAAGGCCAGGTTGGATGGGGCTTGGAGCACCCTGGGATCATGGAAGGTGTCCCTGCCCATGGTAGGGGGTGGGGATCAGTTGATCTCTAAGTTCCCTTCCAACCCAAATCATTCCAGGATTCCATGATTTTATGAGTTTAGCCAGCAGTCTGTGAGAAATCCCAATGGGCCTGTACTGCTCCAGGGAGAAAATGCATATTGGAAATGTTTTAGATTTGTGTATTTCCCACTCCAGTGGTTTCTCTAAAAGGGCTTCAAACAGGAACCCAGTCCTGCAGGAAGGTGAAGCCCCTTCTCCCAGCCCCGGTGCTGTGGGACCATCTCTCTTTGGCTCCAGCCTCCAGTCACTGAGTGTCTCAAGCATTGTTATTTAAGCAGCAGACACTGAATATAGTTGATATTTTCTAAGCACAGGATCCGTCCATATGCCAGGGTCCAAACACCCTTTGGAATGAGGTCACTCTGATCCCAAGTCGTGTCTCTCCATCTGAGTCCAGAGGTCGTTACACAGAACATACAACTGAGTGTTTGGTTTTGGTTATTTCTTTTTTGAGTGCCAGGGTGGGAGTTGTTCTTAATTCTATAACTATTGTTCTAATCAAATTCCTCTTTCAAATAAGTACAGAAAATTGCCCAAGAACATTTTGCTCAAATTCATAACTTTTCGGAGCCATGGGGTATTGAGAGAGTTGCACAACTGAATGGATTGTCTGGTTTATGCCAAACCCTCCTCACGGCTGTCCTGGTGTCTAGACACTGAATCCAAGGCCAGCTCCATGGCAGCTCCCAAGCGTGGCTTATTTTGTCTGAAAAGGAGAGGTTTCAAACTGTTGAGTCAACCTACTTTCAGGTTTATTTGGAATTTGTGGAGAAACTGCCTTCCCTGAGGTCCTTGGCTGGCTGTTCCCCGGGCTCTGGGTGTTACTGGGTCTGATGCTGGTTAGGAGAGATCCACAGAATTGCTGATTATCATTATTCATCGTAACAACTCGGGACCTTGAAGATGCAACGGTGAAGAGATTCATGAGTCTGAAGATAGCAATGGTTCTGAGGTGGTATCATGGGAAGAGATTTGAGCGATGTTGGCCACACCCTGCCATGGTAAGGTGTCCACGTAGCTTGTCAGGATGAGAGGAGACAGCCTCAGGTTGCACCAGAGGAGGTTTAGGTTGGATATTAGGGGAAAAAAAGGTTGTCCAGCCTTGGCACAGGCTGGAGTCACATCCCTGGGGGGATTTAACTGTGGATGTGGCACTTGGGGACATGGTCAGTGGTGGCCTTGCCAATGCTGGGGGAACAGTTGAGCTCGATGGACTTGGAGGGCTTTTCCAACCTAAATGTTCCTGTAATTCCATGATACAGCTTTTGGTGCAGGCTCCCAGAGCAGCACAGTGTCCTCACACAGTGTCCTCATGGGATCTTCAACAGAACTGGGCAAGCATTTGCTTTTGTTTGCTCAGAACAATAAACCCACTGAAAACCACTCAGAAAACACTGGTCACTGTCCTGGGAGGGAGGGGGAAATCAGAGGAGGCACCTCCAGACTTCATCCTGGTCTCCTCCACCAGCAAAGTGCTGGAGCAGCACAGGAGGATCGGGAGGGAAAAGGCACGGCTGCCTCAGCAAGCACAGAATAGAAATCACAGTGAAGTCCTTGGAATGTAAAAAAAAAGGGGGAATGGGGGAAAATAAAATAAAACAACCCCTCCAAGCACATAAAAGGAAGGGTTTTGCAGGTTCATCCCACATCCAGCTTTGCTCCTTTGAGTGAAGTGACTGTACACAAAAACCAGAAAAGCCTTCAGCTCTGGAGTCAGGCTGGGAGAGCTGGGGGTGTTCACATGAGAAGAAAAGCTCTGGGGAGAGCTTAGAGCCCCTTCCAGTGCCTGAAGGGGCTCTAGGAGAGCTGGAGAGGGACTTCGGACAAATGATGGAGGGACAGGGCACAGGGAATGGCTTTAAGATGAGGGAGGGTAGATTTAGATTGGATACTGGGAAGGAATTCTTCCCTGTGAGGGTGGTGAGGCCCTGGCAAAGGGTGCCCAGAGAAGCTGTGGCTGCCCCATCCCTGGAAGCGTCCAAGGCCAGGCTGGATGGGGCTTGGAGCAACCTGGGCTAGTGGAAGGTGTCCCTGCCCATGGCAGGGGTCAGAATCAGAGGATAATTGAGGTCTCTTCCAACCCAAACCAATCAAGGATTCTGTGACCCTCCGACAGGTCTGATTTTCAGATCAAGAGCTGCTCCCTGGCAGTTAATGGAGTTACACTGGTGTTAATCTGATGAAGGAGAAAGAAAATTGAATCCCTGGAATGGAAACGATGGCTCCTCCTTCTGACTGCCCCAGTGGTGCTGCTCCTTTCCTGTGCAGCTGCCAGGAGCCCCCACTCTGAAACCTGATGCCCTGGATGGGCTCCAGGAGCCGGGAACACCCTGGGCCCAGCGCTGGACGGCTTTTGAGGAGCCTCTGTCCTTGGAGAGAACAATGTCAAGGTGGCTTCCAGAGACTGTCCCAGTGCCTGGAGAAGCTGGAGCTGGTCACAAGTGAGCGTGGACATGGGGACAGATGTCACTGATGACTCGTGTGGCCATTGTCCCCTGCTTTGGAAGGGGTGTGATTGGGATTGGGCTAGGGTGAGTCAAGGAGGGGATGGGGAGAGGATCAGAGGTGCTCCCACGTCCTTCATCCACACCTCTCATCTGTTCCTAGAGAAGCTGTGGCTGCCCTGTCCCTGGAAGTGTCCAAGGACAGGCTGGATGGGGCTTGGAGCACCCTGGGATAGTGGAAGGTGTCCCTGCCCATGGCAGGGGATAGAATGAGATGGTCTTATAAGGTCCCTTCCCACCCAAACCACTCTGTGATTCCGTGATTCCATGATCTGCCCTGATTTATCCACCTCTGCTGGAAGACGACAGGGAGGGGCCCATGGGAGAAGATCCCAGAGGAATGACACTCCCTTCCTCCTGCAGCACCAACCAGGGGATCACTGGAACTGTGTCAAATGGGAATCTGCAAGTGATGTCCAGGGATTAGCGTGAACTTCAGGCTGAAGTAACACCTGCAAGCACTGAAAGGAAGTTGGTGCTGATGTGATAGAAAAGGGAAAAACAGCAAATTGGAAAGTTCTGTTCCTAAGAGTGGGAATCCAATTGACACCATAAAGCTCTCAAAAGGCAACTTAATACAATTGGACACATCTTAAACAATTCCAGACGTTCTTAAAAGGGGGGGAGGGGAGGAAGCATAAATAACACAGGGAAAAATGCTGGATTGAAACCTAAACACAGAGTGGTCAAGACCACTCCCCGCTCCCAGCCTCGGCAGCATTCCCGGTAACGGGGTTCCAGGGCACGGCTGTTCCCCTTTGGAAGTGCCTCCCTCCCGCTGAGCGAGGTGCCCTGCTTCCACTTGGGATGAAGTGTAGCACAAGCCTGGAATTCTCAGTCAAAGCTGCTCCAAAGTTATCCAGAGCCAAAATCTCGCAGAATCACTGGGATTTTGTTTGTTTAACATGAACAGTTCGGGGAGGGGGTGGAAGTGCATTTCTTGGAGCTCAAACCAGATGTGCGACATCCCAGCCACAAAGCTCCGGCTTCTGCGCTGTTTGTTTTCCCCCCAGGAAGATAAAAGGAGCTGTGGAGAAGGTCTGGATTGCGGCAGCTCTCGGGTTTCACCCTGGCTCCGGGGACGCTGGCAGAGGCTGCTCTGCGGGACCACAAATGAGCTTTGCTGTTTGCGGATCTGGGGCCGCCGCTCCCCTCGGAACACGGCTGGAGTTGGAGGTGGGCTGTCCCTAAGCCTCAGGCTGAGCCTCAGCTTTCCAGTGGGCTGGAAGTTCGCTTGGTTTGGTTTCTTCCTGCATATAAATCCACGGTCACAGAGGTGCTGACCAGAAGTGCTTCCCCAAGTCGTGGTTCCATTTTGTGCCAACTCTGCCAGGAGAGAAAGGCCGGAGTCGCCTCTCCGGGCCTCATCCGAGGGAAATCCTGCAGGATCTGCCTTCCCCTCCTATAAATCCTTCCATGCTGCCAACAGAAAGTTCCAAATCCAGGCCAAACGTTCCCTGCTTTGGTTTCACCACCCATGTGGTTACAGCCTGGTTATCAACAGAGATCTTGGAGTAAACCCCGACTTCCCTGCTCTGTGTTTACTCCTATGCTCCTCTATACCTACAGCATTACCCTGGGAATAATTAAAATAATTAACAAGTGTAATTAACTGTTGGAGGGGAAAGGAGACTTTTAGAACATTATATCAGCAACAATTAAATAAATTACCCTTTTTGTCTCGCAAAGAATTGACAGACGGGGGGGAAAAGGAGGCGGGATTTGTATTCCCTGGTGCAGCGGCACAGGGACAGTGAATAGAGGTTGGTGGCTCTTGTGTGGGGACACAAAGCAAACAAAGAGGCCCCAAATGAAATTACCGAGTGGCAGATGCAAAACGAACGTATTTCACACAATGAGTAATTAAACCATGTAACTCATTGCCCAAATGGAGCCCAGGAATCATAATGGCTTAGGAAGTGATTACACAAATTCTTGGAAGATGATCTGGTGGGGCTATGGGACACAAAGACATGTCACCAGTGCAGGACCAGCAACCCATGGTGGTGGGAGAGGACCTGGAGTTGTCCCTGGCTCTGGACCTCTGAAAGGAGCTGGGGGGTGAGGGGACACAGGTTTGTACCCCCACTTTGGTCTGAGCCCCTCCAGCCACATTCCAGACACTTTGAAAGGAGGAAAACTTCCCTGCTGTGCACTGGATGTGGCTGTTGGTGGGGACAGACACACGGCGTGGATGTACCCAAGGTACCACCTGTGTCCCTGCCAAGCCCCGTGCCACTGACCTGGGCTGTGCACATCCCCCCGAGCAGGTGTGTTCCCAGGAATATTCTCCATTGGAGCTGAATTTTTCCCAGGAGGAAAAGGACGCCACATCCTCCTGCTCTCCCTCCCCAAATGCCACCCTAGGGCCCAGGTTTGCTGGGTGCTGCTGGTGCTGAAGGTGAGGTGATGGCCACCACTGGGCTGAAGAAGGGGTCCAGACTCCCAACTCTCAGTGCTGCTCCATTTGGGCTCAGGAATTATTTCCATCCCACTTTTTGGCCCATCTTGGCTATAAATCTTCCTGGCTTCACTTGGTGCTGTGGCCTTTAGGTGGTGGTCCTGGCTGGGTGCTCCTGCATGGCTGCTCTGTACACACAGTGAGGTCATCCCTGGGAATTTGGGGTTATCCAGCTGCCTGGGGTGACGGCACTGGGATGAGGAGATGGTACCACAGCTGCCAGGGTATCACTGGGAGTGGCTCCACAGGGCTGGGGGATGGTGGCAGCAGCTCTGTCCCAGCTCCTGCTGCTGGAATGCCCAGCGAGGATGCACAAGGGGACCAGAGAGCAGCCAAGGCAAAATATATCCATGATTCTTCCCCCATCACTTGGAAGTGTGATGTCCCTGCAAGAGCTGGAATCTTCTGGAGTGCTGGGTGCTCTCCCTGCCTGCCCCGCAGCCTTTTCACTACAGAAATTTGGAGTGACAGGAACGGTGGCGTGTGTCCTATAAGGACAGGCCGGGAGAGCCGGGGGTGTTCTGGAGAAGGCTCTGGGAGACCTTAGAGCCTCTTCCAGTGCCTAAAGGAGCTCCAAGAAAGCTAGAGAGAGACTTGGGATAAGTCATGGAGTGAGAGGAGAAATCTCCTGGCCTCAGCATCCTATGACATCCTTGGGAGAGCAACAATGTGCCCATTGCTGCAGCAGGAATTGGTGATATCTGTGTATAGTTTATATATTTATGTTTTATACATATCACAGAATCCCAGACTGCTTTGGGTGGGAAGGGACCATAAACCCATCAAGTTCCACTCCCTGCCACGGGCAGGGACACCTCCCACTATCCCAGGTTGCTCCAAACCCCAACTAACCTGGCCTTGGACACTTCCAGGTATGGGGCAGCCACAGCTTCTCTGGGCGATAATATTATCTATAATATCCATAACATAAAATATACGCAAATATCTCTCTATAAAACGTGGTAGTAGGTCCCATGTTCAGATCAGGAGTGACTCTGCAGTAGATGCTGAAGGCTGGGTTGATGTCCTGGCACCATGGGCTGTGCACCCCCTCGCTGGGTGTCCCCAGATGCTCCACACAAGGTCCCTTTCCCTCAGCAGGGACAAAACCTGGTGGTTTTGGTTACTCCCTGGTTGGAGCCCTTGACTCTCCATAAGATCTGCATGACAAAACCAGCGGTTCCAGCCCATTTTGGCGACCACTTGCTCCAGGAACCTCAGAAGTTTCATCAAAAGCCTGGATGGATTTCGGGTCTCAGGTTTTATTCACTCCAGCATTGGCTGACAAAGCCCATTACATCATCCCTTTGGAAGAGAAATTCTCTGCAGCTGCCTGTGTGGCGCGGGGGATGTTTAAAAAATAACACAGATTTTTGTTTCTTTCTTTCAGGGCAATTTTCCTCCCAATTGGTGGAAAACTGAATGCTAAAAAGCTTCAAAAGTGGGAAGGAAAAGGGCAGCACGCAGCAGTTCCAGCCATTCCTGGGTTTATTATTATTATTTCCTTTCCAAAGACCAATGGGGGAAAAATAGCCCCATTACCCCGCGCATCCAGCGCGCCCAGCCAGGCGTGAAAAGCAAAGCCAGTGTCATGGCAATGGCAGATGGCACGGAGCGGGAGCAGGAGCGGGACCGGGAGCGGGAGCGGCGGCGGGAGCGGGAACGGGAGAGGGAGGGAGGACTCCGGCCCCGACCTCCGAGCGGACCGCGCTCCTAATTAGCCCCGGAGCAGGGACTAATTAAACCCGGAGGTAAGGCAAGTGATTACTTTTCCTTGCAGAGATGGGGAGCAGGAGTGATGTGGATGGAGCCGGAGCCGGAGCCGGTGCTGGAGTCGTCCTCACATCAATGGTAGGAAATTATTTCAGTCTCGGCTCATCCCTCCCGCGCTGCCAGGGAGCAGGGAACCACAGCAGCTATTCCCTGCTCTCCCAAGGATCACAGGCTGCAGAGAATGTGGGATTGCAAGGAAATACCGATGGGAAGGAGAGAGGCAGTGTCTGGATGCTGTGCTGATGACGTCAAAATGTGACATTCTCAATTAAAAGCATTATTTGGCACGCAAGTATCCGAAGTACCCACTTGAACTCACCCAGCGCCAGAGCAGAACCTTCTCTTCCCTCCTGCACAGTGGTTTTGGAGTATTTTTTCATGCTCCATAACCTCATTCCTTTTAATCCACTTCCTCTGGTTTCCTAGAAAAGAAGCAGTTGGAAGCAAATTATTTTCACTGCCATTGAGCTGGGTGCAAAGTTCTCAGCAAATGGGATATAGGGAGGAAAATTATTATATTACATAAGATAATTATAATATAGAATCATACATTTTATTATGTAAGCATTGTATTATATTATATTATATAAAATATAGTTATTTGGTAAATGTATTTATTTTTGCACTGCAAGAACTGGAAGTCCAGAGTTGCTCATGCAGCTGTGAGTGCTCGCGATTCCTGCTGGGATGTGCTGGGCTTTCCACAGCTTTATGAACGGGCTGAACTTTGCAAAAAAATGGGAAAACCTGTGACTCTGTGGAGCCTTTGGCACTTCTTTGCCCATTCCCAGGCAGACGCTCTGTCCCTAGCGCACACACACTGGGTGAGCACAACACCAGCGCCGGCTGCCTCTGCTCAGCTTAAAATAGCTCCGGCCCTGCCCTGCCCTGGCCTGCCCGCCAGAGCACTGGGAGCATCTCTCCACCTGAACCATGATCCCAGTCCCTGGGCATCAGTGTCATTTCCAGAGCAACATCCCCCTCTTGCAGCATATCATCCGGATGATTCAAACTCAAGCGTTGCCGGATTTCGGCTTCCCAGTGAAACACCAGATAATTTGTGTTTCTATTTTTACCCTGGATTAGTCAAGGGTCGCTGCAGGACCAAATCAGGGGTGCTGGGCTTTCCACAGCCTTATGCTTCATCCCATAAATGCTCTTTGCCTTTGACAAGCAGGAGAAGAACCTGAGAGGACAACTCCTCTTTGCTGCTGAGGAGCTGCCAGGGCTGCCTGCAGCTCAGCACAGCACACGGCCTCACCCCCTGCACTGCACTTCCCATCCTGGCTTCCTTGACACAGAGGTGGTCAAAGTCACTCACTCCAGTCTAAAAAGCATCCAGGATTATGAGAAAACCTGGGAACATCTCACCAGCAGTGCTGTGGCTGAATCACCATGGTTCCAACCTGCCTGGGATGCTCATGGGATGAAAAGAGCCAGAGAGAGTTTGGAATTTCCAGAGAAATCTCTAAATTTCCACCTGTTGCTGTTATTTCATGCAGAAACAATGGGAAAACAAACCTATCTGGAAAGAACAAATATGGAAATGGAGTTTGGGATTGTTGGGAAGAGATGGACTATGTCTCTGAAAAATATTACCAATAATTAGTCCTGAATCGCTGCTGTGAGCTGCAGATATCGATAGTCTGGCTCTCACATCCATCAGAATGACTTGTAGTTATCAACAGCTCCAGGGTTTTCCTGCCCTCCAGCAAACACATTTTTCCTTCTTCTGGAGGTCTGATCGTGTTCTGTTTCATTTCATTGCTGAGAGAAATTAAAATATTTTTTATATCTGCATCAGCATCTGGTAACAGGGCAAGAATTCAGGAAGATGAAAAAATATTTAAAAATACATAAACATAACAATATATACATATAAAAAAATAGGAGCTTCCTCCTCTATTCCCTGAGCACATAAGGTTGCTTCCAATGCACATTTTATTTTAAGGTGAGTTATTTTGTTGCCATAGTGACATCATTCAGGTTTCCAACCGCTGCCGTGTCGGTTTTCTCCCAGGCAAGACTTGTCACAAGCAGTCAGCATCCCCAGCCCCTTCCCGGACAGCAGCTTCCCACAGTGCTGCAGGATTCCTTGGAACTCCAGTCTGCAGGACGAGGTGTCACTGCTCCCTGTTAAGGCACTGGGGGACACAGGACCTGCGGCAGTCAGAGACGAGGTGCAGGCACAGAAAAACTGACCGAAAGGATATTCCTCTGCTCATTCCTTATCCTTCCTCCTCAGCCCTTGCAGTGGGCTGTGAGAAGGTCAAAGATAACCTGGTAGCTTTATTAATTAGCACTAATTAACACACTCAGATGCCTCTGGTGTCATTGTGGTCATCTACCCCACGCCCTGACATGGGCAAGAAAAAACCGTGTTTGCCCCCAAAAGCTTAAAATCTCTGTAAATCCTATTTCCTGCTGCACAGGTGTCTCATGGATTTATTTTATTACCAAGAGAACGGCACTAAAATAAAGACTTTAAATACAAAGGTCTGTAATGATGTTAATAAAGATGGAAAGAAAAGAGATTCCCTGGTAAGGGAATATTTGTGGGGTCATTTGGGTCAAATGGGCTCTGTAAGCGTATTGGAAATTAATATTTCATTTTATGTATTTTTATATTAAATATTAAAATTCATTGTGTTATTATGATGCTAAAGACTTTTAATGGGAAATGCTTTTTTTTTGGCTCTAATTCATTTAATTAAAGCAGGCAGAGTGTGCCTCATGAGCCTAAAACCTATTTCATGGGTGCCAGGCCCTATATGTGACCGAGAGCCCGGGTGCCTGTTCTACTGCAAGGCCCAAAGAAACTCAAAAAAAGCTGTTTTAAAGGTTTTCTATGTTTTTAATTTTAAATAAACCATTCCCAGATTATCAAATCAAGGCTACATTCCCCTGGCAGACCTGAGCCCTGTGTAAGCCTTCCCGGGATTGCAGCATCTGGCTAAATCCAGTCCAGATTAAAGCAAAGCTTTCATTGCACAAACTCTCCCTGAAAGGAGCAGGATGCTCCTGATGCCAGGAAAAGGACAGAGCTGGGAATTGCAGGCAGAGGATAAGGAATGCCAAAGCCAGCAGCAGGATCCAGAGGTGTGGAGGCAAGGTCCTGGGCTGTACGAGGGGCTGGTGCACTTCTCCTCTGCAGAGGGAATTCGGGAAGCAGAGCCATTCCGGGAGCGTTCCAGCCACGGCCGTTGGGTGTTCCTGAGATTACCCCAGCTCCCTGATGGAAACCCTCTGGAACACAGCCTGAACACACCAGTCCACAGCTCAGCAACAGCCTCCACAATGAGGTTCTTTGCTTGCAGAGGTTTTAGACAAAGCCATTGTTTTAACACTCTTTTTTAATATTTATTTCCAAATGTCTTTGACTGGGGGAAGGGTGGAAGGGGCTCCCAATTTAATTCCATAATCCCCCTAAGCCTTGCTTAATGCACTCACTCTGCTTGGCCTCTGTGAATTTTACAGTGGTGTTTTGGGTGGTTGCAGCACTGCACTGGAAAATGTCCCATCATTTATTTTGCAGCTATTTGAGGGAAATGATTCCCAGGGCTGGAAGCCCGGTTGTTAAATCCATATTGCCAAAGGAAACAAACTCTGTCACCCAGATGGGGCTGGACCTCGGGGCTGCCACGCAGATTCCTGGATGAGGTAGCTCAGAGTCCAGCTGAAAACTCCCAAAATTAACATTAAAGCAGGAGCAGGAGACTTAAGCAGTTGGTGAAAAATGTCATTTTTGGCTGAGGGGGCGGGTGGGGCTGCAGGGAAGAAAGCAGAGTCCCCAGCTCTGGGACACGTGGATCCCCTGGGATGAGTCCCCCCAAACATGGCCGTGGCTCACCCCAACTGCCCTCAGGTGGGAGGGATGGAAGTGCTGCTGGAGGGAAATTCCAACAACAGATTTTGTCCTGCTGCTTTCGTCTCCCGACAGGGAGGGAGTGCTGCAGCCTGGCTTGTCTTCCACATGTTCAAGAAAGACACAATAAGGCTTTAAAGAGTCTTGACGCATCTCACGAGCCTCTGGTCTCCTTAAATCCCTCCCTCAGTGCTCAGCTCCCAGGATTTCTCCAATTTCTGCTCGAAACCTGCACCAAGAGGTCAGCGTCACTCTTAATGGCATTCTTCCATGTCCCATTTCAGAATGCACTGTGTCTCCCATGGAAATGTTTCTCGGCCATTCTAGAGGCATCCTGGAGTCAGCAAGGACAAAACCCCCAAATACAAGGGCATGGGGGACTGGCAGAGTCCATAGGCAGCAGCAAAGTCAAGATGGGAAGATGGGTTTGGAAGAAAGTCAAGGTCTGAAAGGTGATACCTGTAACAACCTCAGTCACCAAGCAGGAGGAAGGAGCAAAGAGAGGGAAAAAAAATGAAGAGACTGAGATCTACTGACTGCACAGAGCAGGAGAGAGAAAGGTGTCCAGAGACATCAGAAAACACGTGGAGAGAACAGGATCCTCAGTAGGAAATGGCAGATCCTTTAGACTTCAAGGACAATGTGGAGAATGAATAGGAGATGCTTTTTTTCACCTCTACAGTCATATTCCACACTTATCCCATTATAATCTAGGGGTAACACAATGGAAACCTCAGGGAACTAAGGACTGATAGCACAATTCTGTCCTTATGGACACCATGTGCCTTCACAGCTTCACCTCCCACCTACGGTGGTTTTCCAGCAGCAACTCAACCACACAGAACTTGGGGACTTCACAAACTCTAAATACACTTTTATTGGTGTAAGAGAAATTAAAGGAAACAGCCAACAGGGCAAGAACTTGCAGGTGTTGAAAACCACCTCACAGTAAATTAAATTAAATTAGTCCTTCTATCAAAAAAACCACTTTAAAGGACTTTCCAAGAATGTAAGGTCTCTCCAAATCAAGATGACACACAAAACATATCCTAGCAGGTTACGTCTCAAACCCTAATAATTTGAGGCCAAAAATAAAAAAAGATTCTGAAATCTGAGCTCCTGGGGACATCAGGGGAAAGACTTTTCCCAGAGATACAAAGCTGAAAGGCTACAGGAGAATGTGAATGTCCATTAAATGATGGCAGTACAAGAATTAAATGAAATAGGGGGTCACTTTACTACGGAGGAATTTATGGAGGTTTCCATGTTAAAGCTTTTCCTTATGAGGGATAGGAGGGAGAAGTCATCTCAAATTGAAGATCATGAGAAGAAGCTTTATACTCAATAAATAAAAATAATGGGAAGAGAATTCCTGTATGGGACAGCACTTTGAGAAATGTTCCAAAATCCCATTCTTGCATTCATGATTAGTTAAAGTTCATTCTAAACTCGCACTCCTGTGAGCAAACTTACACAGGACAGTTTTCTAATCCATCACCTCATGCAGTAATTGAGAATTAATTTTATAACACTATATTTAAAGAGTGATAATGAGCTTATTTACAATGTCTGCATGTTAGGGATATCAATAAATATAAAAAATACATCAAACTGTTTCATAACCTTTTATTTCAATAAAAGCAGCACTCTAAAAAACCCTGGTGCACTCTTTCCCAATATTTCTGGTATTTTTGTAAAATGAAAATCATTAATTAAAACATTAAAATCCTCAAAACTTAATAGAAAAGGGTATGGGATATACAGGGATGTAATTTTATTAAATATATTTACTTAGCTGAGGGATTTCCAGTAAATTTGCCTGTCCACGGAGAGAGGGGATTAATTCCCAGTTGCAGTCGGATGCTGTGTCCCCAGGCCTCCCAGAGAAGCCAAAAATGCAGGATTTGGCCCTAAAAACCTACAAAAATCACAAGCCAAACATCAAAGGATATCTTACAAATATTTAGCATGACTTGAAGTTGCTGAATTAGGCCAGTAGTGATATCAGGTGGTATTTTTGGGGTGAGATCCTTGTGCAGGGGATCCCTGGATTGGTAGCAGCCATAGGTATCTCAGGAGAAGCTGGAAAAGGTTGGGAACAGGAGGCTTGATCCCAACCAGGGGGCACAGGTCAGAATCAGGCCCTCAGACAGAGATGGTGCTGAGTGCAGTAGTAACACCAACAATAACAAAACCTACCTTTGGGTCGCTTACACCCAGTAGTAATTTTGCTGCTATGAAACTCAGGGGGTTCCAGACACTTTGAGGTACAAAGTTGGAATTCAGAGATGCTGAGGATGGACCTGACACTGACATCATTCCCTTGGTCCTTCCGCTGGCAGAGCCCAGAGCACACAGGGACACCCCATTTTCCTGGGTGTTTCAGCCACAGCTGGATTTGTCATTTCTGTGTAAAACAGAGATAAGGAGAAATGTTTAGATAATAGGCAGAAATGTCACTGCTTTGCAAACAAGGCAGATTAAGTTCCCCCAGCCGCAGCAGGGCTGCACACACTGATCACAGCTCACAGCAGCTAATGGCTGCCATAAGGAATATGAGATATGGATCTGTCCATGGAGTAAGGGATGACACCGCTCCAGGCAAGTGGAATTTAGGCTCTGCTGAATGGATTTTAGGATTCTCAAAAGGAAAAAACATCATATTTACATCACCCAGACCAAGTAATTTATCAACAAGATGAACTACTGCAAGATAGAATTTAGAAACAAAGGCGAGCGGCGTCCTGGCTGTTCCTCCATCGCCTTCCTATGGGATAATGTTACACACAACTCTTGGATGTCTGGCACCATCTAGAGGAATGATTGGAATGATGCAACAGAGAAATTAAATATTAAATTATTAAAAATAGCAATAATCCTAGAGCAGATCTTGTGTAATATCTAACAGCTATTTAGTTATTATTTAACAGCTCTTGTCGAGGCAGAAAACCACAGGAAGGAGTGGGAACTTGGAGATTTGTCCTGGAAAAACAGGATGGTGGTTTGCACACACGAGCCCTGCACTCCAGCAACTGTAATTAGTGCTAATTATTTTGCACCTCATTTATTTTTAAAAATAAACTATGATATCAAAATTTGAGGTTTCTGTATTTAAAGATCTTAAAATAAGCTTGGACTTTTCAATATTCCTTTACTCACAACTGTGTAGCACAAGGCACCAACTCCTAAATTCCTTCTGAACAGCTCTTTTTTTTTTTAATCAGTTAAACAAAAACTTGGATTTAATTGAACTACTATCCTTGTTTGCCATTTAGCTCCATATGAAAGGCCCAAGATGAGCAGGCTGTTCATAGAAATCCTTGTGGGTTGCTTCCAATTCAGGGTATTCTATGAAACGTGCACAGAAAATACACATACAAAAAAAAAAAAAAGCTTTCTTTTTTTTGATTTTTAACTGTGTATTTCTGGCTGTGCCAAACCACAATCCTGTTTTCACACACAGCTAAAGCAAGATTTGACTCATGAGGACAGAATAATCATAAATAAAATATGAGAGAGACACCTGTACCTGGTGTTACAAGCTGACTGTGGGGAAGTTAATTTAATTTTGTAGACAAATTAAATAGGGGTTTGAGTTTTACTCTCAACTACAACTGAGAGTAAAACTCCCTACAACACCAAACAGGGAGAAGCAATGGGTATTTGAACGTCATCAGTTCCTACTCCTAAAATCCCTCAAAAACTTTAGTTTTTATTTATTTAAAGAGCAGTATGGAAAGAAACAGCTACAATCCAGGTTCTTTCTTAAAGCATCTCTGCTCCTAAATCCTTCTGTGGCCCATTAGTCTGTTCTCCCTCCTCCTGCCACCAGCTGCTGCTGGCATTTACATAACAGAGCTCTGCTCTGAGGAAAGATGAATCAGCACATCCATAAAATCCTGCTTTCACTCCGAGATTTACTATCACCCCCAGCATGCTGCTGCTTGGATGCAGAGGATCTGGAAAAAGATGAGTCATGGAGCTGCAGGATCCGCGTGTGGTGTGGAAATGGAGCTCCTGGGGAAAGAGAGGATGGGCATTACTCACCAGACATGACTCCTGGAGGGGAAAACCCAGGAGAGGTGGGAAGAGGTATCGATCACAGCCCTTGTAGCAGGCTTGGGGCATAAGGAAGCAACGGGGAGAGTGTTAGGGAGAGGAAGCTGAGGTGCCAGGGAGTCAGGAATGTCGGGAAGAGGCTCGGGAGTGACTGCACAGCAGCACAGTCCAGCCACAGCCAGGCTGAGGGAAGCTCCCCAAGAGCTGTTTGGGAACGAGGAATGCTGGTTGTACATGTCCCTGGTGCAGGTTCCTGCACAGATGTGCCCTGCAGCACACACAGGACACACCTGGGGCATTCCTGACACTCTCCCCTCCTGCTGATGCAGGAATCCATCCGAACCACGATGTGGAGCAACACCGAGCACGGCTGAGCTCTGACACAAGGTCATGGATTGAGCACTAAGCAAGGAGCACGTGGCCAGGCTCCCAGCTGGAATGCTGCAGGAAGGACACAACCAAGGCATGGATAAGCTTACTTGGGAGCATTTTCTATCCCAGGCTTTTGAAAACCCCTTGTAGTTAATGCAGAAAATCCCATGGGCTCTAGACAGGCCCAAACAGAACAATCCTGCCTGGTGGTGCTGCAGCTTCACCTGTGCACCCCCAAGCTCAAATAAAAGCAAATCATTAGTGGAGAGATTCAGCAAGGCACCAAAAGGTGCCGAGGAAATGTCACATTCCTAAAGAAGTACAGAATCATGGAATCCCAGAACGGTTTGGGTTCAAAGGGACCTTAAAGCCCACCCAGTCCCATCCCCTGCCATGGGAGGGACACCTTCCACTTTCCCAGGTTGCTCCAAGCCCCATCCAACCTGGCCTTGGACACTTCCAAGGATCCAGGGGCAGCCACAGCTTCTCTGGGCACTCTGTGCCAGGGCCTCACCACCCTCACAGGGAAGAATTCCTTCCCAATATCCCACCTAACCCTGCCCCCTGTCAGTGGGAAGCCATTCCCCCTTGTCCTGGCACTGCAGGCCCATCTTCTCTGTGGGCTCCCCTCAGAGCCTGGAAGGCCACAATTAGCTCACCCTGGAGCTTCTCTTCTC
Organism: Edolisoma coerulescens; assembly: GCA_013397115.1. Lineage (NCBI taxonomy): Eukaryota > Metazoa > Chordata > Aves > Passeriformes > Campephagidae > Edolisoma > Edolisoma coerulescens. Next base: position 4,170,101 of record VWZW01004955.1, read on the forward strand.
CAGGCTGAACACTCCCAATTCTCCCAGCCTTTCCTCACAGCAGAGCTGCACTGTTCCTCTGATCATCTCGGTGCCTCTGCTGGATACGCTCCAACAGCTCCATGTCCTTCCTGTGTTGGGGATCCCAGGGCTGGAGGCAGCTCTGCAGGTGGGGGTCTCACCTGAGCATGAATATATTAAGGAGCTGTTGGCACTGGAATGCGCCAGGACGTGGTGCTGGGCAGTATTTATGGGACTGTTTTTCCCCTGACATGGAATTCTATTCAGCTCAGGAAGATGGATTTGTGTTTTCAGGGCATATTATAAAACATCATCTGCGTTTTCTCCTTTGCCTTCCCATCATGGATGAAAAGATGAGCTTGCAGTTCTGGGTTCTGAAGACAGGTGGGAGAAACATTACCTCTCTGGAGAGTGGGATCAGTGTGCACTTTTCCTGGCTGGGAATTTATTCTGAGAACAGCAGTTTCCCACTGTCTCTCCCGGGAAGCTCTGCTTTGCAGTTTTGAAGGCTCCGGGGTCCAGCCGGGAAAGCTGGGAGAGCTGTTACTATTGGGAAGCCACTGGAATTTGCATCTTAGTGAAGAGGCACCTCGCATCTCTGCCACTGACGAGCTGAGCAATGAACCTGCCCTGAAAACATTCCAAGAGTAATTGTTTGGAGCCTACAAAAAAGATGGAAAGGGACTTGGGACAAGGAGAAGGGGAAATGGCTTCCTGCTGCCAGAGGGCAGGGTTAGGCAGGATATTGGAAAGAAATTTTTATTGTGAAGGTGCTGAGGCCCTGGAACAGGTTGCCCAGAGAAGCTGTGGCTGTCCCTGGATCCCTGGAAGTGTCCAAGGCCAGGCTGGATGGGGCTTGGAGCAACCTGGGATAGTGGAAGGTGTCCGTGCCCATGGCAGGGGGTGGAACAGGATGAGCTTTAAGGTCCCTTCCACCAAACCATTCCATGATCCTATGAACTGTCACTGACAACTCGAGAACTTTAGAGGATGACGAAGAGGAAACAGGGTCTACACATCACCCAGTTAATCCAAGCTCCTGGCACAAAACAACTTCCACAGCTGGATGAAGGGGCAGGTGAGTACAGGTGAATTATGTGGAGCAGCTTAATGCCAAATCCCCAAATCCTTCTCCCCAGATTGGTTGGGTGCCTGGAGGCACCCCATGGAGCTGCCAGCAGGAAGGACTGCATGCTGCACAGCAGGAAACTCTGAGCCAGGGCTTCACAGCAAACCCAGTCCTGAGCAGCTGCTATAAATATATGCTCAAACTGAATTTATTCTTAATATTTCCAGAGCATCGACTCACAGTGATTCAGCTCTCAGTATTCCCGGCATGAGGAGAGATTGTCCTTTGTTATTCCATGATGACAGAGATTTTTACACTGCCAAGGCTCTGTGGTTCTAGCACCAAATGTCAGGTACTTGAGATAAAACACAATTCACTTGATGTGTTTTAGCAATCTGTTGCTGAGGTGACACTGATTTCAGGAGCTCTGACAGGGTGTTTCCCATGGAAAAATATTTATTTCCATTAAAACTATCTACACTGACCCTGACCCCGACCCCTTTGTTCCTTGAAGGACAAGTGCTGTATCCATATTATTTTAATTTCCTGATCACTGGGAGAAAACACTTTTATCTGACTCCCAAAGCCACCCGAACCTGAGACCTTTCCCTCAGCCAGGGAGAGCTGTCACTTCCCCCACCTCGCAGTTCTGTGTCCCCTCCATGGCACACGCGTAGGCTCCATCCCTCTACCCATGACAGGATGCCTAAGATTCCTGAATCCCTTCAGTCTCTTAAAAACTGCTTAATTTGAGGCACACATGAGGCTCCCTTTCCTAGGCGCTGCCATGCAGGAGGCCACTGAGGCCGGGAACACTGTGGCAGTCAGGGCTGGGAAGGGCTGGAGTCGCGAGGGCCGGAGCTGTGAGGGCTGAGGCGGGGAGAACCGGGAGCGCTGAGGCCCTGAGGGCCGAAGCCGCGAGGACGGAGGCCGTTAGCGCTCCCCCGTGACGGCTACCGGGCCCTCTGGAGCACAGCCCGGCTCAGCGCTGCCCCGTGACGGCGGCCAGAGCCCTCAGGCACATCCCGGCTGGCCCAGCCCGGCCCTTCCTCTTCCTCCCCTTCCTCCTCCTCCTCCTCCCTCAGCCGCCGCCCGGAAGTGGCGGGCGCCCCCCCGCGGCGCGTCACCGCCCC
>VWZW01004955.1:4173426-4274703 GCA_013397115.1 Edolisoma coerulescens
TGCCGGGCTGGGTCAGGGATTCCCGGCCTGCGGCGGCCTGCGCGAAACCCGCCCCTCACCGCGGCGTCTGGGCCTGCTGTCAGGCAGGAAAGGAGGGGTTAGGAAGTGTAATGTTGTGGCTGTTAAATGCCGGTGAAATACGCGGAGTGGCTGCTTTTGCTGAGGGGTAAACCCTATGAATGTGTGTCATTGAGGAAGGTCAGTCCCTCCGTAGGGCCGGGGGTGGGGGTGGCTCTTGGCCGCGCACCCCCCCGGGATGTGTCTGTGTGAAAGCGACAAAACTGAAGTCGTTCCAGTCCTTTTCCAAAAGGTCCAGACGGCCTTGGTTTCATTTCTGGGAGCTCTGGGCAATGACGTGTGGCGCTGATGTAGCACTTTGCAGCTGGAATGCTGTAAACTTCCCAGTAGCGTTTATAGCATTGATACCTGTGACCAGCACTGGCACCTCACCTGGAAGGAATGGAAAGCACGTCCTGGCCTCTCCCGGCTCCCATGGAGCAATGGTGACGTGGGATTTTGCCATGATTGTTGCTCAAACACCTCTGCATCTGGCTTAGGAGGTGGTTTTCCACTTTAGCAACACAGTAGAAGCTCAGGTGTGGACAGAACTCCTTGTGTCCAGAGGGGACTTTTGGACCTGCTGCCTTTCCCTTTCCAAAGCCTATTCAGAATTTCAGGTGGAAGTTTGGCTTCCTCACACCTCTTGTGGATAATTCTGGGACTGTAAATTGAGTGAGCAGACAGAGTAAGTTCTGCATTCAATAAATTTTGGTGCTCTATGGTCTTCCTAGAGAATCTGAAATCTAACTGTGGGCTGTCTCAGGTTTAGCTTGGGACTGCACCCTGTATTCAAGAGGAATATTAGCAGTGCCGCCATGAAGTCTGGTGTCAGTGTGGTTTTGCCTATCGCTTAGATTAACATATAATATTTTTCCTTTCATTCTGTGTGGCACAGAAAGGCCTTAAAACCTTAAAACCATTTTTTAAAATGTGTGTGTGAACATGTTGAAACATGTACTTTTCTTTAATGTTTCAGAAATGAGAGAAAAACAATTTTGAAGTGAGTTATGGAGTTAATGAGAAATTTCTTCTTTTTGTATAAACGCATCATAATTAAATTTCAGATTTTTTTCCCTATGTGTTAAACTAATCAGCATTAACCAGTGTTTTTAGTTTGCCTTTTTATCTAGTGTTATTTAACTGTTTCTCATGGTTTACAGTAAGGACCAGGATTATAAATGAGTCATTATAGCGAGACAGGTTGATGCTAGGTGGGGTGAGCTGAGTTTCTCTCTGTGAATCCTCAGACTGTTGAGGATGTTGAAGAAAGGCTTTTTCCCCCTCATTGCTTAGGGTTTGCTGTGTTTGGAATTTGGACTTTTGGCTGCATATGATTGTTTATTAACCTGAGCTCCTCGACTTCAGGGCTGGCTGGATGTCTGAATGCTATGTTCAGAACAGAGCCAGGGTTGTGAAGGACACAAAGCACTCCGACCTTCATTTTAATTATCTCAGGCACATAATGAACCAAAGTTAAATTGGAGATGCCAGCGGTTGGAAGTAAAGGGTTTTTTCCTACCCATTTCTGGTAGCTTTTTACAGACAGAAACCCAAAATCGTTTACAATCCCAGCTGGATGGTGCAGCTACTCTGGTCAGGCAGGTAATTGAATTGATGAGAGTTTACAACCCGGAGAAGTCTGATTTGTTTGTTTGCCCAGTATTCTGACAGGGTGTTTCTTGTTCTGGTGTTTCAGCTTTGTTTTCCATCCTCAGTGTGGCTGTTAAGGTTTGGAGTGGTGTTTTTCAGAAAATATGCCAATACTGTGACCACTCAGTACATTGTTATTGCTCCTGGGCTTTTGAGAGTGATAGAGATGGAACAACCCAAGGGCTACTGGGTTGTTTTTATCTAGGGAATGTTTACTCCCACTTCACTTAGGTTTTTAGGCAAGATCTGAAAGCTTTCTGTGAAACTTCTTTGTTCCTTTTTTTTTTTTCTTAACTTAGTCTTTTACTTTAAATGTCAGGTATCACAGGGCAGACGAGTAATTTAAGACACGCTAATAAGAATTGTACCTATGGAGCAAAACCACACAGAATGCAAGTTTATGTGCATTTGTGTTCCCTTTGTTTTTCCTGTTTATTCCCATGTTTGAGCACTTTTTATCTGCAACATGTGGCTGCCTGTCTAGGTAATCACAGAGTCACAGAGTATCCTGAGCTGGAAGGGACACGCAGGGTCATCAATCCGACTCCTGGCCCTGCACAGACACCCCAGCAATCCCACCCTGTGCCTGGGAGCGGTGTCCAAATGCTCCTGGAGCTCTGGCAGCCTCGGGGCCGTGACCATGTCCTGAGGAGCCTGTTCAGTGCCTGACACCCTCTGGGGGAAGAACCTTCTCTGATCTCCAGCCTGACCCTCCCCTGGCACAGCTCCAGCCATTCCCTGGGTCCTGTCCCTCTCACAGGGAGCAGAGATTGGAGCTGCCCCTCAGGAGGAGCTGCAGCCCTCAATGACTCTCCCCTCAGTCCCCTCTTCTCCAGGCTGAATTCTCCAGGTGTACTCCACAGTGGTTTTACTTTTCATTGGCTGCTGATGATCTTGAGACATGAGATGTGTTTGGAAAGGGGAGGGTCAGTGAATCATAGAATCCCAGACTGGTTTGGGTTGGGAGGGGCCTTCAAGCCCATCCCATTCCACCCCCTGCCATGGGCAGGGACACTTTCCACCAGACCAGGTTGCTCCAGGCCCCATCTAGCCTGGCCTTACGAAGGTCTGAAGTGTGTCCAGCTTGCAGGCAATTAGTGCTCTGGTTTTAAATGAGCTGCAGCAGCTCGGTGTGGAGTCAGCTGCTGTACAGATGAGTCAAGCTGAACGACTCCGATTATCAGCACAGTCTCCAGTGACCTGATGTTCCACATTATCTTTGTTTATTCCTGATAAAGGTGACTGTCTCTGCTCCGGTTTTAAGAACTTTCTGATGGGCTGAGTCTTCTGGCTCAGCCTGGTTTGGTCTTTGTGTCGAAAAACATGTAATTCTAGGCAAAACAGAAAATCAGCTGTTGTTGGACAGTGGGGAATTTGCATCCATGAACGGCTGTGCTGGTATGGAGCAGCTTATGGGATTTGGCTCTGAGTTCCTGCCTTGCCCATCTGCATTGATTTAAAACTAGCCCTGAGTCCGAGGTGCTGGTATTTATAGATCCTGCCAATCCCAGCATTAGCAGAGCAGAGATGTTACAGTTTTGTCACTTCAGGAATATGTCATCTGGTAGCGTGGTCGTTCCAACCTGTTCTCTCCAGGGACCCCAGTGGGTAAAGGCTTTTTTAATTCCTGTCTGTTTGCATATTGTTGGCATCTTGTGCAGGTCCAGTGTCTGAGCTTCCTTTTGCTGAGATTCCCTACTTGAGGTCGTGAGTAATTTCCTGCTTGCTCAGCTGCCTTGGCCTCTTGGCCTCCTCCACTGCTTTTTGATACAGTTGTCAATTGATTCTTAATTGATGGTTATTTTGGCAAATGAGGGAAGTGTTGGATGACTACCTGGAGGATAGAAATCCACTGCTGAGGCCCAGCTGGGCCTTCCCACCAGGAATGGGGACGGAGCAGCCTCCGAAGGGCCGCGTCGCTGCCTCGTCCCAGTCTGCAGCTCCTGCCTCGTCCCAGTCTGCAGCTCCTGCCTCGAGTCTGTGCTTTGAAGAGATATTCCACTGGGCTTCCCAAAAGAGATGGTTCCCAGAGCTCCCTGGTTCCCATCTCTGGGAAGACAAACATCTTATTTTAAGTAGTAATCACAATGAGTCTTTTTGGGGTTGTTTGTTCCCTGTTTATTGAAACCTTCCTTGGAGGAGGAATTGTCAGCAGCTGTAGAATCACAGACTCCTGACTTGGAAGGGACCCGCAAGGATCATCAAATCCCGCTCCTGTGCCTTCACAATCACCCCAAGAATCCCACCCTGTGCCTGAGAGCATTGTCCAAACAGGGATCAGAGTCACACCAGGGGATTTTGTTTCAGGGATCAAGAAGCTGCTTCTCCCAGCTCAAGGAAGGACTCAGTGCTCGTGGTCTCTGAGGTGACCCTTCCAACCACAGGACCTTGAACAGGTTCAGGGGTTGAATTTCTCCGAGCCCTGACGTGACTTCACTAATAGCTCTTTCCTTGTGCTTATCACTGGAGCAGCTTATCTCAGCCTGGCTTGAGCAGTCGGGACTGGGAGATTTTTAAAAAAGAATGGATTTGCTTCACTTAATCCTTCACTTTTTAGATCCATTGTACCTGTATGGTTACTGTGTCAGAGAACTCTTCTGTGGTACTAATGCATTCTTGTGCTCTCATATTTTAACTTTTATAGGGTTTTTCACATCCTAAGGCAACAAAACGTGTTTTCTTTATGATTTATCTCAAGACGCAGCATTTATTCTCACTTAGCATGTTTTCAGCTCTGCATTATTTTAACATGCGTGGTTTGGGCCTGTATTACTCATCTCTAATTTTTTCCAATATTTTGTCATTATATTTTATCATTCTATTTTAAAATATTTTCTAATTATCTTTTAAAATATTTTCTAATATATTTGAGGAGCTGATAATGTCCTTGCTGCTGTTTTACTTTGCCACTTGGGATTTGGACGAGCACACACTAAGAGGTGTATCTGTACCTTTGCCTTTTTCCATCCTTCTTTTAAGGAAAATCTGATCTGGGAGACTCTGGTTTTTTCAACTGGATGTTTGCAGCTTCATGTTCTAGAAGAATACTTAAAATCCATTTACAACTCTCTCACACAGAGGTGAAAGGAAGGATTTTTGATTCAAGTTCTTTTGGGAACCTGAAAATAGAATTGCTTGTTTAGCTCTGGGCTGTGATTTAAGCATTTTTTCTGGAAGTTATTATGGAAAAAAGATCACCAGGAGAATTTGCTGCTCTTGCTGCCTGCCTATGGAGCTGTTTGTTAGTAACAGCAGTGATAATATTCAGATTAAGGGCTGCTTATTTGGGGCTGTTGTGGGTTGTAGAAACATGGAAATGTGCAGGGAAAGAAGTGTGATCAGGGAATGCTGTCGGGCCCCACGTGTGTCAGTGTTTGCTCTTTGCTATTCCCTATGAAACTGTGCCTTCATCTTTAAGCCACCAACTCCTTTTCCATTCTGGAGTTAGCCAGGAGTGCTTGTGGAACAACTCGGGCTCTGTCTCTGCAGTGGGATATTTGCTGCCTGGCTTAATTCAGCACCTTCCTGGGCATGGAAAGTGATGAAGCTCCCAAACCAGCTCCAGGGTGAAGAGGGGAGTGTTTGCTGTGCTACACTGGGAAAATGGTTTGGAATTTTTACATTTCCAGAGAGAATGGTATGGTTTAGGTTCTTTTGGTAGTGTGGAAGTAAAATTCCAGAGCTTTTAGGTTGGTCTTTTTGATCTTTTAACCTTAAGCTTGATACATTGCTGTGTCTTGGCAGTTGGTGGCTGAGGGGCTTGTTGCTGCTTATCAGAGATGGAAATAAGAATTTCATACTCAGATTTTACTTAATTGCAGATTCTCTCTCTAGAACTTCCCTTTCAGACCCTTTCAGAAATCTTACACCCTGAAGGGAGGCTGGTGCAGCATCATAAAATGTTTTGTAGCATGAACACATTTACAGTGTTTCAGGAATGAGTCAGAGTGAGAGGCAAATACCAAAGTTTGGATAATCCTTTTCTCTTATTTCAACTTCTGTTATATCCCATAATTTACAGTGAAAGACAATTCATGCTCATACACTGAACTTCACTGGTTGTACCACTGGGAAGGTGCCAATATAACTTTGGAACTCTGATTTTGGGGAGAAAAAGCTAAAATGACTGGAGATGCCTGTCAGTGCAGGAGAGCATTCACAGGGTCATTCCTTGATGCTCACTCACAGGATGAAAAGTCTTGGAATGAGAACATGTTAATGCACTCATCAAGTTTCTCATTCCTGCACTGAAAAAATGATGATTTTGGATCTTTAGAACCATCATGATTGTTGAGAGGATTCTTTAACCAGCAGTGACTGAGGGATGAGTAGAGGTAGAAACCTGTCTCTTCTCCAAGAGTTTCATTCACATTGGAAGAGTTTTTAGTCGGATTTAGTTAGCTGATCATTTATATATTTAAGTAGATATATTTTCTTTTTGGTTAAAATCTTAAATATGGGACAGTGTTGATCCTGCTCATGGTGCAGGTGGTGTCATTATCCAGCCCTGCTTGGCTGTGCTGGGTCCTGTAGCTCCACTGCTGTTGCCCAATTGGAACGAAAAAATTCCCAACGACGTGTCCTAATAATCTATTTGATGACACAGTTGAGTGAACAGTGTTTTGGCAGCAGGGCTGAGGGAATTACAGACCTCTCCTCCTTCCTGGTGTCTGGCACTCCCTCCGGTGTGCTGGGGCGGGAGCTGGGCACGTCCCTGGGATCTGGGTAGGCAGGAGGCTGTTGATCCATGAAAAGAGGTGGATGGATGGAGCTGTGTGTCCTGTGTCAAAGGAGCTCTGATGGGCTGCTCTTCTTGCCAGTGTGTAAATATAGGAGTCAGGCAGTGCAGGACATTCTGGATAATGAGGCACAATTTATTTGTTGTTCAGACAGACTGTCAGAAAAACTGTTGTTACTCCATAGAAAACAGTCTCTGTCCAAAGGGAAAAATAAAGGATGTTTTCCCAGCATGACAAAATTGGAGCCTACACGTGTGTCTCTTAAAGATACCTACTCCCAGGAGCTGGAAACTGGAGACTGAGTATTGATTTTAGGGTGACGTTTAGGGGTTTTAGGTAATTTTTAAGGTTTTTATTCTTTTGCACACATGCTTCATACAGTTATGTAAATGCAAGGCTGTTTCAGTTAAGCAAAAAAATGGGAAGAGAATGAACTGAAAAGTAAAAAGGCTTAAAAAAAGTTGTTTGAGCAGAGCACTGCACTGGGAGCTCCAAGTTTCAAGGGATTTTTCTTTCTTACTAAGGGATATCCTAAAGTTACAATTAAGCTGTTACAACCCGAAATTTCTGGTGTGGCTTTTGCTACATTCCACATCACTTTAAAATGCAGTATAATTAATTTTGAGGGGGTTTTCGGGGGGTTTGGGCTTGGTTGCAGTAACTTTACACTTGAATATGAAGCAGAGTACTACCAATAGAAAGCAGAACAAACCAGTTTTCAAATGTCTGTGTTGTTTGTGTGTTTAGGTGGCTGTCAATGCACACATCCCTCCAGATTATCTTCTTAGGATCTGTGAGAGACTTGGACCCCTCTTAGACAAGGAAATCCCCCAGAGTGTGCTGGGGGTGCAGACTTTGCTGGGTGTTGGGCGCCAGTCTCTCCTGAGGGCAGCAAAAGGTAAGAGTCTCAATTTATCTGGGCTTGAACTCTATTTTAATGATGAACCCCCTTTTGTTTCCATTCCTGTTGGGATATCTGCGTGTTTGCATGAGCCCTGGTTTGTCTCCTGTGCTTGCCAGCTTTTTTCTTCCTAAAATGCAATTGTTGCTGGCCCTGTTGGATATATTTTTTTGGGTTGAAAATGCCATTTTAAGCAATTCTTGCCTACAGTCGCCTGATCTTGTTACTTCCTCTGCCTCCTTCCCCAGTGTGTTGGTGTTTGTGTAAACAATGTGAATGGGATTAAGGGTTTGATCCATTTGAAAAATGCCATTTTTCCCATATACATTTACACACATCTGTGTCTGAAATCACTGAGCTGGGCTATTTTTCAGCCTGATTTCTTCCATTCTTTGACTCCCTGGCTGTGCAGACACAGGACAGGGTGGTGGCATTTGGGGCAGCATTTAGGGAGTAGGAGAAGGCCGGGCTGATTCTTCAGTGACAGTTCCTGCTTGTCCTTGCTTCAAGTTAATTTGAAAGCCCCCATTCCTTTTATGAAGAGAGCACCAGTCCTATTCCCTTTGAAAAACTGTCTCTGCTTGAGAGAATGATCCTGAGAGCAGTTTTGTGTTAGAACTAAAGAGATCTGAGAGCCATCTGCTATTGAAGTGATTCCTCCTTCCCTCCTCACTCCATGCCCCTGCCACTTCCTCCCTGCAGGAGCCAGAACTTCCTTGATCCTGTGATGTGCTGATTCAGAGAGCTGAAATGTTGCAAAATTTGTTGTAGTGAATTAAATGAGCTGGTGCAAAAGGATCACAGGGCTGGAGGTGACACAGGAGGAGGAGCATCATCCTGGCAGAGGAGGAGGGATGGCAGAGCAGGACCTTCCTGTTTTGGTGGCAGTTGAGCACTTAATTCCCTGCATCCTGTGAAGTCACACTGTGATGCTCACGAGCATCTGCTGATCCACTGGATATCTCCTGGAGGGATGTGCTGTTCCCAAACACATTGCCCTACACAGTTTTGGGGCTGAGTCTTGTTTTGTCTGTGCTTTGCTGTAATTAGGTGCAGAAATTCAGGTTTGCAGAGAAACATTCCTTCATTTCACACTCAGTTTGCAGCTTAGAAGCAAACAGCAGCAAAATGTAAAGAGAAAATAAACATTTTTCTGCAGGGGAACAGAAGGTTTAGGTGGATGGATCTATTTTAGGAAGTCTGAGTGCTGTTTTTAATGAGTATCATTTAATACTCTGTGCAGCAGTTTGGGGTTTAATCAGAAGGTGCTCTCAGGAGTCTCTGAGTCACCTCAGCTTGTGCACTTTATGTTCAGAGATCTACATGGTGCTACACAGATCCACCAACCTGCGGCACTGTCCTTCTGTTTCAGTACTTACTCACCGTGGAAGCTCATTTCTCTCCCTCCAGATGGCCAGAAATGGAAGAAATCCAGGTCTAATTTCTGAGGGTCTTTGAACAGTCTCAGAAAAATCACTATTGTTCTAGAGAGAAGCCTCTCTGAGGCCAGTTGGCAGCAGAGAACTGGAGAGTCTTTAAAGAGAACAGTCTTCACTTTAGAACAATGATTTTGGGGCGGGGGGCGGGGAGGGGTGCAGAGGACAATCTGAAAGGAGGGCACGTTGCCACAAATTGCAGGAAAACAGATTTATTGGAAAAAACCCTCACTTCTCCCACTTTCAGGCAGCAAAACATGTATTCTCAAGTGTGCAGTTCCTAAGCAGAGGTGTTGGGGTTGCAGAAGGAAAAATGACAAGGTTCAGTCCTGCCTCAATACAAAGTGCACCCACTTTTTAAATTCACTTCTTCTCTCCATGGATTTAGAGTCAATAATCACCCAAATTAAGCAAAAATAAGTTGGAACCATTTACAGTGACACTGCTGAGGAACTGGAAATCAGAGTTGTAATCTTTAAATGAGGAATCTCTGACAAACTATTTAACAAGACAAATCTCGTTCTGGGCTGCTGGGAGCAGTGCTTGATCTCTTGATTATTTAATGTATTGATTATTTTTTGTCCCTTGTCACTCTTGCTGGTGCAGACTTCAGACACACGCTATGGAAAGGATCTGCATTTGCAGCTCTGCACAGGGGCCGACCCCCCGAACTCCCGGTGAACTATGGGAAACCACCAAACGTGGGTGAGTTTGGAAGTCCATAAAATGTTTTTTTTCTCCTCTGTATATTTATTCCTGTCCCACAGAAAGTTCCTCTCTCTGACTAAACTCTGCTGTGGGTTTGCATTAATATTTTCTCTAACATTTCATGATGAGTTAGTCTAAAATAGGTCTCTCCCTGACAATAGGGTAATTTTTGTGTTATTCAGGCTTTAATTTTCCACATTGTGTGTAGCTTTGCATGGTTGTTTGGAGGGCAGTGGGCTTGGGTATTTTTTATAATACACCTCCATAGTATGTACATGTGGTTGTAAGATTGGATGGGCATAGTCACAGGAGCATGGAATCCTGGAATCACCATGGAATCTTAGCCAGAACAAAGCGTCTGGCTCCCAGGGAACTTTTTTGACTCAAGAATTCCTTTTAGTTGGATTATGACAGAAAACAGACTGCTTGCAACATCCCTCTCCAAAAAGGAAATAATCACCAAAGCAACATTTGTGTTCCTTCAGCCTCGTTGTCCGCACAATTAGATAAAGGACTTGTATAAAACTCAGATATATGTGGGCTCTCAGCTTACATCTCATCACAGAGCTGCTCTGTTTTATATAAACTCAAGTGTTTGCCTTGTATGGTTCGAACTTTCGTTAACTGTTTTTATGGCAAAAAAATTGATTCTTGCAGGCATAAAAGTAAATCCTGGTTTGTTTCTTCTTAGGGTATTTTATCTCTGTTTGTGCAAATGGGTACATTTGCCTGGTTTGTCAGAGAGTCCTTTCACATATGGATCCTCCCTCCCTTTGGAGAAGTAGGGATGGTGCTGGCAGTTTTCTGTTTCTACCTTATCTGTGTATTTATTATTTTAGGCTGGTTCTGCAGTTACTTTGCTGTGAGCAGTTGTGCTGATGGATTACTAAAAGTCTGCATTGTAGATTTATTGCACACAACTCGTCTGGTTGTATTTCTGCACGGATTCTTGGATCAATTCTTTCATCAGACTGGGTGTTTTTGGAATATGTGGTATTATTAATGAGGCATCCTGGCAGATTGGACTTCAGCATTTGTCATGCTTTCATGGTTAAGGGCTGTGCTGCTTGTTTGGTAACTACTTAGTGACTTAAAGAACAGAATAATTGTTTGGGTATTTTTAAGAAATGCAAAGATACTATATGGAAAAGGGTCTTTCATAGCCAGGAATTAATTTTTATAAGTATTGATTCCTGGAAGAATACAGTCCTTGGTGTAGCTACATAAACTATTACTAAGAGCAGAAAATGTGTATAAATATTAAAATAAGGCTTTGTCTTCAGGCAGGAATTTGATTTTGGGACTCCTTGTTAATCTTGAAGAGGAAGTCAGAAAATTCTGTGTCTGTTTGTGCAAAATGGGTGGTTTTTTCGTGGTGAGCGGTGCCAGCCAGAGATGCTGCAGTGTGTGTGTCTTGTTTTAAGTGCAAGATGAAGAAGTGTGCCCGACCTCTGTGGTATTTTGGCATAACTGTGAATTCCCACACTGTGCTGGCTCAGGCAGATGGACTTTTCTGGAATTACTTGCTGAAGGAGTTGGGCTGAAGTAAAAGACACACATTAATGTGTATTCAGGAGTGAGATGATTGTGTAATTACCTGTGCAAAGTGGTAAATAAGGTACAGAACGAGCAGCCAGGGGTATTCTCACATCTTTTCCCTTCCAGTGATAAGGATTTAAGCTTTCCACCATAAATGCTGTGAGAATGGGGTCACTGATGGTCGAACTGGGATCAGCTGGGAGGGCCCAGCTGGAAGAGTCAGGAGTCGCAGTGGTTGCCTTTCCATGTGGTTGGTTTGGGATGGGACCGTGTGGTCTGCACCCCAAAATAAAAGGTCTTGCACGGTGGAACTGGAGCGGGAAATCCGTGTTGCCTTTTCCCAGCATGTTTGTGCAGAGCTGGGAATCTTCTGGCTGGGGGAGCCTCTGGGAAAGTGCTGAGCTGTGGAAGTCATTCCCAGGGATGTGGTGTCTGTGCGCTGGGGCTGTGGTGATCTGCTGGAGGGGGGGACAGGGAGGGAAAATGCTGGCAGAGCTTTCTGCTGCCGACAGGACAACACGGAGGAGGAGAGTCTGGTCGAGCCTTTCTGGGCAGCTTTTGCTGTAGTGGAACTTTTAGGGCTCCCTTTGTGCTCTTCCAGACAGAAAGTGGAAAGACTGGTCATGCAGTACCTCAGCACTGGGAGTGATTCGTCTTTGATAAACCTGCTTTTGATGCTACTTCGATTTTGTCAGGGCTTTTTTTTTTTGCAGGCAACTCCAAGCAGGTCAGAAAGAAGGTTGTTTTCAGTCTTTAAGAGCTGCTCTAACCTGAGGATGGAAATATTTCTGTGGGCAGCTGTTGTTAGTGAAAACAACGCGAAATTTGGAAGCAGAAAGTTTTCAGCACAGTCTCAGTGAACAAGCATTTCAGCTGGGTGGAAATTCACAGTCAAGGTGATCCAGCTACCTTGGGCCTGCCAAAGAGCAGCGCCGGGATGAGGTCAGGAATCGATGGTTTGTGCCGGAAATGAGTTCCATGAGGTCAGCAGCTCCCAGAGCTGGAACACGCCGTGCTTTCGCTGCTTCTCCTGGGTCCAGGCTCTTTGTGGCCACACAGCCACTCTCTGAGAAGGTGTTTTCCATGTGGGAGCCAACTGTGTTTGCTTCCCGGCATTCCCATGAAATCCTGTCTCTCCTGTGAGTGGTACCTGATCCCTGCTCGGATTTGTGATGGGGGCAAAATCTAGGTCCTCATTGCAAAGCTTCTGTGCTTCTTGCAGAGGGTAAAATAATCTGATAGGAGCTCATCACCCCTGAGAAACTGATTTTAAAACAAACATTTGCACCAGTTTCCCATTTTCTAGTTTTCCTTGCAAAAAGCGGAGCGAGACAAGGGTTTTTAGGGAGAGCAGGAATTCAACCTGGTGCTGCCCAGTGACTTTGCCTCACTGAAATGCTTGAATTCCTTCTGAGGCTGTGATTTAACTTTGAAGCTGGGGCTGTCTGCTGATTATTTTTTCAATCTGGCTTTCTCTGGTGAGTTGTTGAAGGGTTTGGGGTTTTTCCTTCCTAGGTGAGCTTTCTTGCAAGAGGTTTTACATTTGTGCTGTCACCTGCAGTAGAATGTGGGGTAAATGGTGATTTAGGAATTGCTGTTGTCAGCTTATGTGACTTGCTTTAAGGACTGCAGTTTTCCTCAAGGTGTGGTCTTCCAGGACCAAGGACTGTGGGAAAGAAAGAGAAAAATGCCTGTATTTTGCAGGTTGGTAGTTGGAGGAGCTGAGATGGCCCTTCAGTGTTGGGACAGAATTAACTTTTCTTATCAGGAAGGCTGGATCTCCTCCTTTTTTATGGGAAGTAACTGTCTTGAAAGTTTTTCCTGGCAGGGAATAGTGAGGGGGTGGACTTGGCAGCTCTTACACCCAGTGTGGCATGAAATACATCAGTTAATGAGATAGGTTAGTAAAATTTTTTAGGGTTACTAAGTTGCTATTTCTCCATGTGGGAATTGTTGTTGGGTTTTAATGCTTTGAGGCCTTAGGAGGACAATAACTTCATTGTGCTGTAGAAAGGAAACTTCACAGGGATTTTTGTCATGTGGGGGTAATTCCCTATTTAGATATTGTGTATTAATCTTCCTAAAAATACAGGAATGGAGCATGGTTTGTTCCTTTGAAGCAGTGATAGGGTTTTTTTGTCCAAAGATGCTGTTGTGTTGATAAAGTTGTTGCTCTTCATGGCTCAACAATAGTTCTGGATGTCTCTGATGGAAGCGTTTCATAAACAGGGCTTTTTATTTTGTAATTATCCGTGGGAGATGGAGGAGTTTTGTCCTCATTGTGCAAATAGGGAAATAAACACAGAAAAAAAAAAATGAAATTACTTTCATATCCGTTGAAGCTGAACTGATTGCAAGGCTGGGAATCGACCGGAAAAGTGAGGTGCCAAAACTCTGGGATTTAGGTGCCTTTTGGTGCTTCCTTTGTGGGATTTACAGCAAACAGCAGTGGTAAATGTTCAGAAGGTTTGCAGGGGGACACAGAAAATATTGTGATTATTAGGAATATTTTGACATGAGAGTGTATCTTTTTGATTCACACAGTTCTTTGTGTGGTTAAAAAAATATTCAAAGCCATTTGAAATTGCTTACAGGCAGATACACTGTTATTATGTATTTAAATATATAAATATATATATATTGAAATGCTTGAAGCCTTGAAAGGCACAGCAGAATCACCATGTTGCTGAATGACTCCATGTCTCTGTTGGCACACAGGGTGGGGGGAAAGGGAGGTGTAATATTTTTAAGAATTCAGCTTTTAAGCTGTCATACTTGAAGAGTAAATAAAATAATGTGTAAGCAAAGCTGAGGTACCTTTGTAGAGCATTTATCACTGTGGGATCTCTGTGTTAGAGGTAGGAAAAAGAGTTTAAAATTTCAGTTTTACTTTGCTTGGGGAGACAGTTTTGTTTAACAGCCCTGTATAATATCAGGTATCAATTGAATAGTAGGTAGGTAGTAAATTAATTTGCTTTAGTGTGTTTTGCTTTTTAGTATTGCTGAATATGTGTTTTTACATGCAAAGCAAATATTGACTGAAGGTGAGGTTATGCTGGAGCCTGATGGCTTTTGCAAGCATCTTTTATGCAGGTTTTTTTTCCCTCGTGTCATGTTTCAATTGCATTGAGTGATTAAAAATAATCCACATTTCAGAGCCAAAAACTGAGACAGAAAAATACTTTAAAGCTGGAAACAATTTCTTTTCCTTGCTTGTATGTAAATACTTCAATGGTATCAATTTACACAAGGAGTTACGGGTTAGGAACCCTTTGAAATGGCACTTCTTGACTTTGTAGATTAATTTTTTAACTTATTCCATGATCTTTTTTTGTGTAGATTGGCAGTGATATCATGAGACAATTAAGACATGGCTCGAGTTTTTCCCTAGACTTTTAAGCTGAAGGAGTGAAAGGCACTGAAGAGCTTCGTGGGGCTCCTGTGAAGCCCAGCCCACATCAAGGTGCAGGAGAAGATAAGGAGTTGCTCCAGGGAATTTGCTATCACAGGGACTCCACAAACCCACCAGCACAGCTCTGTTAGATCCTCAAGTGCCACTGAAAAACCCTCTCAAAACTTTCAAATCCAAAGTTCAAGTGCTGTGAATGAGGAAGGGAAAACAGTCATAGGGTAGGATTGGTGGAATTAAATACCCCAAAATGGTCTCAAATTGTGCATCCAATCAAAGGCTTTTTTACAGGGTGGTTTTGTGCATTTAGGTTTTAGGCTGTTCTTGGAAGGGCTGCTGGCTATGGAAATAGGAAGGAATTTGTT
This sequence comes from Edolisoma coerulescens, assembly GCA_013397115.1. Taxonomy (NCBI): domain Eukaryota; kingdom Metazoa; phylum Chordata; class Aves; order Passeriformes; family Campephagidae; genus Edolisoma; species Edolisoma coerulescens. The sequence continues at coordinate 4,188,234 of VWZW01004955.1, forward strand.
GTTGTTGCAGTTCTTTCTCTTACCTGCCATTCTGCCACTGAGACTTCTCCATCAGTGCCACCTGTTTCTTGTTCTTCAATTTCACTGCCATAGGAGTGTGGTGATGTGGATGTGGAAGTCCTTTGGCCCTCACATACGATCTGGAAGCTATTCCAAAGAAAGATTTTTATCACCAAAGAAGCACTTAAAATAAACTGTTATTGTACTCTTCTTGTAATTGATAGTAGTGACATATAATTTCCTTAATTTCCTAAATTTCCTTTCTTCCTTCAAAGATTTTCCTTAAGGATTTTCCTCTTCCATGTAGGATAAATGTATCTGTTACCTGTTCATGAATTGAACATTGGAATAACTCCCAGTTGTAGTGGGAACTTTTCAATCTGCTTTCATTTTTGGTAAGGAAGCAGGTGCAGCCTGTGGTGGGTATTGAAAGGCTCCATCAGGAGTGGGATTTATTTTTATAGCACTGGACAGAGTGTTCTGATAAGGTGGAAGAGGTTCAGATTTATTACTGCTTCTAATAATAAAGTTGTTAATAAATACTGTATTTATTTAGTATTTATTTACTCTGAGTTCTGGACAAAATTCATGTCTCACCCTTCTTTTTGCTTTGTTTTTCTCTCCCAGTTCATATCCTTTCTGCCAGGCAATTAACTGGATGTGGCCGTTTCAGCCACTTGTTCCCAACATCCACCTACCAACACATGAAGATGCACAAGAGGATTTTAGGGCACCTCTCCTCTGTTTATTGTATAGCCTTTGATCGCAGTGGGAGGAGAATTTTTACAGTAAGTTTAAAATTTGGGCTTTTTTTTTTTTTTGGAAGATTGCTTTGTTTGGTTTGATTTCTTTCTTTCTTGAGTCTCTCAACAGCCTCTTAGTCACCAATTGAGATGCAAACATGACTTTGTTCAGCTGCAAGTTGTTTTTCTACTAAATTTACCTTCCAGGATTTGTAGTGTGTCAGTGAATACATGATAATTATTTTAAGTTTTTCTCCAGAATACAGTGACATCCATTTCTCTGGCGATGCCCTTGCTTTTTGTTGGGCATATTTAAAAATCAACAGATTCTTCAAATGAGCATTGCATTTTTAGCTGTTAATCACTGCGCATGGAGTGGCTGGACACAGGGAATGGCTTCCTGCTGCCAGAGGGCAGGGTGCGGTGGGCTATTGGGAAGAAATCCTTCCCTTTGAGGGTGGTGAGGCCCTGGCACAGAGTGCCCAGAGAAGCTGTGGCTGCCCCATCCCTGGAGCCAGGTTGGATGGGGCTTGGAGCAACCTGGGAGAGTGGAAGGTGTCCCTGCCTTCCAAATAGATCCCTTCCGACATAAACCATCCTGTGATTCCATGATTCTCTTTTATCAAATTGAAATCCCTGACTCCATAAGATGATCTACAGTTCATAGAATCATGGAATCCCAGAATGGTTTGGATGGGATGGAATATTTCAAGGTCATCCTGTCCCATCCCCTGCCACAGGCAGGGACACCTTCCACTATCCCAGGTTGTTCCAAGCCCCGTCCAACCTGGCCTTGGACACTTCCAGGGGTGGGGCAGCCACAGCTTCTCTGGGCAACCTGTGCCAGGGCCTCCCCACCCTCACAGGGAAGAATTTCTTCCATATATCCACCTTCACAGGGAAGAATTCCTTCATAAAATTGTGCCTCTGTGAAATCCCACCAAAGCTGTTCTGTCAGTTCACGGGGGTTGGGATCCCTGTCCATCCACGGTGACCCGTGTGTGGCGTGCATGGAACGTGTCCTGCATTTTCTGTAACCTTTGGGAATTTCTGTGGAATTTCAGGGGTCAGATGATTGTTTGGTGAAGATCTGGGCCACGGATGATGGGCGCCTGCTGTCCACCCTGCGGGGCCACTCGGCCGAGATCTCGGACATGGCCGTCAACTACGAGAACACGCTGCTGGCCGCGGGCAGCTGTGACAAGGTGGTCAGGGTGTGGTGCCTCCGGACCTGTGCCCCCCTCGCGGTCCTGCAGGGCCACTCAGCTTCCATCACTTCCATTCAGGTAAGGACTGATGGGGTTTTTCCCCAGCCCCTTGAATTGGAATGGTAATAAGAGCTGTGGCAGTCAAGGATAAAATTGATCTTTTTGTCTCTGATTTGTCCCAACTCGAGGGTGTTTTTCCTGGTTAACTCAATCCTGCAGTGCCCAGGGGATCATCCTCCTGCTTCCATGTACTTTTAGCTGTGTGATCCCATTGCTGCTTCCTAGGTCTGTTGTTCTTTTAGACTAACTCAGAGAGCAGCAGCATCTCCTTGGCTGAACTCACTGACATGTTTGGCATCTTTGGTGGTGCTCCTGGCACAGCACCTGACCCAATGCTCTTCTATTCACAGCAAACATTTGTTTTTCAGAAGGATCAGTTAAAATTCCTTACTCCCCATTTCTTGTTTCCATGTTATCTTAGCTGGTAGCAGAAGGAGCTGCTCTGGATGCTGTAGCAAATGCAGGTTTTCTTTAAAAAAGCCTCACAACTGCCAGGCAGAAACCTCCAAAAAACAAAATTTCCAGGATAAAAAAGACAATCCCTGCAATTTGGCAGGTGATGCACATAGAGGGGAGAGTGAGTGGGGCTGTTTGGCTCAGAATCCCTCTCCTGGAGTGGTGCTGCCTTGGATTCAGCACAGGCTTCTTCATCATGCCAGTATTCCCCAGGGGTCTCATTTCTCCCCATCTTCCCTACACTTCCAATTTTGTCTGATTTCAACCATGTTAAGGTGATTGTTTTGGAAATGTATTTTACAACCTGCCCTTATAATTTGTGTGTTATTTGTTAGTGTGTATGTGTGTGTATAGGTGTGTGTGTGTTTCTCTCAAGCTCTTTGTGAAACCAATTATTTAGAATATAATCAGTCACTGCTTTTTGAGGAAGCAGTGCTGGATTCCTTTATCAAATTACCAGGTAGGCTGAGGATTAAAGGTATTGCTGCAGTTATGAAATTAAGAATAAAAAGCCTTCCCACTCCTTAGAGAGATTTAGGAAGATAGAGCAGAGGGGATCCTGCTGTGCAATTGTTCTTTGTTGGGCTTGGATGCAGGAATCATTGTATTTGCCATGTTTGATCCAGTTCTATCCTAAAAAGAACTATTTCCTCATGTTTTTGCCCCCTTTACATGGTCTGGCCTTGTTTCATTTCTTCAATTTCCTTTGTGTGGTAAAAACAAAGAATTCCTAACCAAAATGAAGGTGTTTTCCATTTCCTCAGCTTTATTTTTATGGAAATTCAGGTTCTGTGCTTACCCCTGCTCTCTGTACTCCTGGGGAGAAACTTATGTGTTAGTGAAAAACGTTCTTGTCAACAAGTTTCCAGCGTGAAAGAAGAGAAAATAGGAGCTGGTTTAATTGTTACAACTTTTATTTTTAGTTCTCTCCAGCAAGGAAAGGAACAACTCGATACCTCACTTCCACCGGTGCCGACGGAACAATCTGTTTCTGGCAGTGGCATGCGAACACCATGAAATTCAAGTGAGACTATTTGGATAATTATAATTATTTTAACTCAAGGAGGAATTTATATTTAATTTTGGCACGGAGAGGAATGCTGAGATAATGAAATAAGGGCGTTTTCTTGCTCAATAAACTGGTGTATGGGGCAGGAGCACTTTGGGATTCTATGGCATTGGAGCCCAAAGGGGAGGCAGAGATTGGGGTTCTTATTTCTGGGGTTTGTGCTTTGCAAGCCAAAACTGTGGAATAAATTCCAGCTTTTATGTTCAGGATTAAATCCTTGTCCAAAATGTACAGGCAGAAGAATTAATTTGCTTTTAATCAGAAGAATGTACATATGTAGATGTCATCAAACCCATATTTAATTGGGAGGAAATGCTATTGGATTAATGGTTTGACAGGATCTGTTTTAAATAGATTTGAACTGGTACCATGATAAATCAATTAAATAATCTTCTATTTAGAGAATGATGGTTTTCTTATTAAACTAAGGAAGAAAATTCCTAAAATGAAAAATAAGTCCTAGCAAACTTAGGTGAGAATTATAAAATGAAGAGATTTAAGATGAGCATGTTGACCTCAACCTGCTGATCTGCAGGGAACTGTTTGTGTTGAATAAAGAAGGAAAAATAAAAATGTTGTGTTTTGCATGTAGGGATCGTCCTGTGAAGTTTGCAGAGAGGTCCAGGCCTGGTGTTCAGATCTCCTGTTCATCTTTCAGTTCTGGTACATGTCCAGCATCAGCTGTTCCATGAATTTGGGCACAGTTCTGTTACTTCCCTTTAAATACAAATAGTGTTAAACCCTTTTCCAGTTTATTTTACCACTGTCAAATTTGGATTGTTGGCATTTTCCCTGAAAAGTGTCTGCCTCAAGCTGCTCTTTCCCTTTTTTCCTATAATTTAAGCTAAAATATCTTGACCTCTTCCAAGGCTTTCAGTCTCTTGTTTTGCACATCAGAGGTATTTCTCTGTAACATCCTTTTAAGACTTTACCTTGTAAAGTTTTTGAGAAGTTGTGGAAATCCTCTGTCACAGATTAGACTTTTGCTAATCTCCCAAATTTGGCTGAATTCCAAAGAGAATCAGTTCAATGTATTGGAAAATGTCAGCATAACAGACTTCCTTTACAGCTTTGAATGAGCAAAAATACTGATTTTTACAGAGAAAAATATTTCATTTCTCATTAAATTTGCTTTTTGAAATTGAGAGCCCTTGTAGAGCCACATTGCTTTCTTAAAGCTAGAAATTCTGAATTAACTAAACCATTTCAATGCAGTAAACCACAAAATAGTGCCCTTTCTGGGCAATATTATAAAGAAATTACAATAAAATACCTTAATCACTGCATCCCAATTCAGCAATAATTTCTCTGATGTGTGTCAAGTAGATATTGAAACTGCATTTAAGTATTTTATTTGACATTTACCTGTTTACATTGAAATTCTCTGTTTAAAACCAGTTCTCTGCTTTGACAAGAAAGCAGCAAATTAAAATAAGTGAAGTTAAAATAAATTGTTCCTTGGATGACTTTTCTTCTCACAGAGAATTCTCTGTTTTAGGTGGCATGTTCATTGCAACAGGGAGTACTGACCACGTGATAAGAATTTATTATTTGGGCTCAGAATCTCCAGAGAAAATGGCTGAGCTGGAATCTCACACGGTAAGGGGCAAATCCAGAAGAAAATCTATTTTTCCACCCCTTTACTCATTTCAGGAACTTGGTTGCTGTACATCCTATTTTTGTTTTATTAACTGTCTAGAATTTGTTTGGCTTTCAACACTGTGGTATTTAAATGCCTGGAAATTTGTGGGATGTTTATTTTTAAATCCCTCTGAGGCAAGAGGTTTGTGCAAAATGTATTTCATTCCCCCAGAAAACTGAGGGAGCAGGTGATTTTCCCTTATTCTTGAAAAAAATCTGTGTTGGAATGAGGAATTAAAACAGTTTTAATGCATGATGTCATTGCACAATGTCATTTTTTCCCTATTAAACTTGCTGTTGAATGTTTAGTTAAATTCACATAACAAGACAAAGTAATTCAGGTTTTGGACTGTGCTGTCAAAGTTTGGATCATGATGGTAATTTCATTTAGAAAATAGACCTTAAAAGCATCCTTTTTTGGGTAATGCAGAAAGGTTGCAATAAAAATTCAAACTACAAACTTACCACCTCAGGAACATTTTATGGATTAAGCCCAAGGTCTGAATTGATTCCCTGAACTTCAGTGGGAGTTGCGGCTCTCACATTTAAGTCTCCAAGCCAACACATCTAACAAGTATTTTGTTCACAAAAGAAAAGAATGTTTTCTGTGTTGAACAGGTTTGGAGGAAGCTGTAATTCCTTTCATTTCTTTAAGTCCACTCTTAATCCTGCAGACAGCTGTCAGCCCCCCCTAAAACAAATCCCAGTTACCAGGAGCTAGAGACATCAGTGGGAGTAGGGAGAGCAAATCATGGAGCTAGAACAAGTATTTGGCAAATTTAAAAAAAGGCAAAACTATTTCTAAAACATAACATTGGTTTCTGAACGATTTGTAGTGTTAATAAGACAAGGTTTGCATTTTTTGGATTAAATTTTTTAATGCACTTTCATGTCAAGTCTAAAAATTGCAGGAAACCATCACCTCTCTGAGGTTTTCTATTTCAGTGTTTAACACAACACGTCTGGGGAAGTTGTAACTTCAAATAAAACTGTTCTGTACTCGAATTTTTTGACAGTTTTTTAATTTGCTAAATAAAAAGCTCATCATGGAGATCTTTTAGGCTGAGTTTTTCACGTCTGTTGTTTCCCTCCCTCCTGTTTAGGACAAAGTGGTTGCAGTGCAGTTCTGTAACAACGGTGACAGGTGAGTGCTGGGCTTTGGACCTGACAATGATGGTATTTAGTTTTCCAAATAACATTTCATGGAAAATTTGGCGCAACAGGAAGATTGCCCGTGGGCTTGGCTTAATCCTGGACAAATTATTGCAATGTGTTGCAAGATGTGTGTCATGTCCACAGGCTCGAACTCGTTGTCCTCTGCTATAACAACACAAATGTTCTGTAACTCTGCTTTTAATTTGTTTTTTTCTTTCAAACAGCAAATTGGAACCCAAATTTTATAACCTTTCTGTGTAAGAACAGCCTTCCTTCCCAGGTAGCCCCCACAGAGGGGTTGCTTGTGGAGTAAGAGCATTGTAATCCATGTAGCCTAAAGAAAAAGTTAGTAAATATAGATGTTGTTATCCCAGCTTTTGCTCCTATTCCTTATTTTGCTGGGCAGGAGGTTTAAGGGATGTGCCTTTAAGGGATGAGCCTTCCAAGCCCACCTGTAGCTGTGCACCTGTGCTTGGAGAGCTTTGTCATGGGAAATGATGTGGGAATGTGCTGGGGTAATTTTACCACCAGTTCCTTCCAAGATGTGTGAGAGGGAATGAGGTCACATACTCACTGAAAATTATATTCTATAATGATGCTTTGAATGGAAAAAAGGGGTACCTTCTTTTTTATTTTAATATAAAGAAGTAAAATTAAGAAGAAAATTAATTTGTCACAAGAATTTTCAAGCTCTTTTTCATCACAGTGAAAAAAATCAGACCAGGGAAACTGAAAAGGTGAAACAATCACTTCATAAAATTGAATAGATTTGCCTTTTAAGTGTAAATTTGTATATAAATGGAATATACTTCCAAAGGTGTCGGCCATCCTGTGAAAATGTATTACTTGAGGAGCTTTTTTCCCAGTTTCTCAACAAAAATGATTCCTGTGACATTGATGGCCAAAGCATTATGATGTGGTTAAATACATTTGCTGGATGCTTGAAACTTTTAAATAAGGAGGGGTTTAAAAATTAAAATATTTCTGTTCAGCTCCTCAGGCAGGACAAACCTCCTTGTGCTCCATTTGGCTCTTTCCCGTGCCTGTCTTCACCCTGTCCCTAAGTTAATACATTATAATTTATGCCAGACTCCTGGCATGCAGTTTCCCTTTCTTTGCTGCCACTCTGAGCTGCTCCAGGGATTTGCTGATGTCATTAAAAAGGGAATGTGCAGCTCGTATGAATTACGACATTGAAGTCATTCCAAGGCCATCTGCTACTGGAGCCAAATGTAATTAATGTTGTGGGCTAGAAACTCTCTTGTACCCTACAATATCTGATAGGAAAATTGTAACCTCGTGAGTAAGAGAAGTAGAGATACACAAGTACACACATCCAAGTGTATGTATATCATTTATTGGTGTCAATGTGGGGATGAAACCATCTTTATTCCGAATTTCATGGCTTTTTCTTCCCTTTGCCCCATAGCTTGAGGTTTGTCAGTGGAAGCAGGGATGGAACAGCAAGAATCTGGCACTACCATCAGCATGACTGGAAGAGTCTGGTCCTGGATATGGCTACAAAAATGACAGGGTAAAGCAAAGCAAGCAGAACACACCTCACGGGCACATTTACCTGCAAGCTAAATCCTCTATCATATTGAAAACTGGTCATTTGCTTCCATTTTGAGTTAATTTCAGTGCATGTATTGAAAATGTCGTGGCTTTGTCAACTTACACAGTTAATTCACCCCCAAATAAATAATAATCTGTTGGTACTTCCCTATCATAATAGTTGAGGAATATTTAGTGTTTTACACAGGAAATAAGAATGTCAAACAATTTATCTCACAGGAGGAGATTTTGGTAGAGCCCCAGTGATCATATGCTAATACACACACATATATATATACATCCAACATGATTCTTAACATTGTATTTCTACCTTAGGTTTCCAAGTAGGAGGTGAAATTAGTGTTTGGTTCTCAGGTTCAGTTAGGGTTTCGAGTTTTTCTTTTTGAGATCCTCAAGTGACTTCTTTAAGTGCCCTGTAATTGAATTGTAATTGGATATTCACAACAACAAAGAGCAGAAATGGAGAAATCCATTAGGCACTTGCTTTGCAAAATTCTCCATATTTCAGTGGTTACATTTGCAGTGTTTGCAGTCCGAAGTGTGAGTTGGATTTATGTAGCAGGTTCCTGCTCGTTGTGGAGTTTACTGATATTGATGACTGATAAGAAAAATGCCTTGTAGGAAAAAGCTTAATAGAGCTGAAAGGAAGCATTGGGGTAGGGGAGGATGATGGCTTAGGAACAGAGGAGAAAATGTCCTTTTTAAGGAAATAGAGCTCTATAAATCTCGGCAGCACTGAATATTTCCCGTATCCGGATTTTACCGCTGCAGAACCATCCTTCATTCTCGTGCCTTAGCCAGAGTCACAGAGGTGGCTGTGATCCATCCTCCTCCGAATTTTATACTGAATTAGCTCTCCTAAGTGTTTCCATATGTACTTAACTGATTTATTCCTTTTTAAATTGGTGATTTCCTTAGAAACAATGTGGCATCTGGGGAGGACAAGGTGACCAAGCTGAAGGTGACCATGGTGGCTTGGGATCGATACGATGCCACTGTCATCACTGCAGTCAACAATTTCCTTCTCAAAGTGTGGAACTCGTCCACAGGGCAGCTTCTCCATAGCTTATCCGTGAGTACAATTCCAGGGGGAAATCCCTAATGGATGTAGTTCACTCTGAGATTGATTTGAGGCTAAACTCATCACCATTCTAACAAGGAGTTTGGTGTTGAAGTATGCAGCTGTCCCCTGCCTGCTGGGAGGAGGGTGTCCCATGGGGAAAGGAGCTGATCCTTTTGAATCACCAGAATCCTGGTGATTGCTGGCTGACAGGGAACCCTTTGGAGGCTCCATTCATGCCCTGATTTCTCCTTCCTCCCCATCCCTCCCCATCTCAGCAGTGCCAAGCAGTGACAATGCCAAACCCATGGCAGGAACAGTGACCAAGCACAGTTCCAGTAAATTGAGGTGTCCTGGGTGACTCCCTGATCTGGGATGTCCTCTCAGGAACTCCCAGCACATCTGGGGATACCACACAGAGAAATACAGCTTCTTTTTTCCCCCTGCTGTCGTTGCAGGGTCACGACGATGAAGTTTTTGTTCTGGAGGCTCATCCCTTTGACCAAAGGATTGTGCTTTCGGCGGGACACGATGGGAATATTTTTGTTTGGGATATAGACAAAGGAACAAAAATTCGCAATTACTTTAACATGGTAAGAAGGGTCACAGAAGGTTTGGTTTTTTTCTTTTTTCACAAAACAGGTCTTGAGACAAAAGCTTCAAAAGATTCATTAAGTACCTCCAGAGCCAGTACAGCTCTGAGGTCTTTGGTGATCTTGCCCTATGTCTGCCATTAACATAAAATGTAGATTTCCAGGTGGTTGTTCCAGAACATACATTAAAAGTTGGGCTGAAATTTCAGGACAGAGAGAAAATGTGAAGTTTTACTGCATTGTCCAGTTTAACTTTAATAAATAGAAGTGTAAATCAGTCTTGAGTGAGATGAGAAATCACAGAATGAGGATTCAGTACGTGTTGGAGCACAGGGGAAATGTTTGTGAATATGCTGTTATAGAGAATGTATGGTTGTGAAAGGAATTCTCTGTGCTTGGTACAGATTGAGGGCCAAGGCCATGGAGCTGTTTTTGATTGCAAGTTCTCACCAGATGGGCAGCATTTTGCCTGCACAGACTCTCATGGACATCTGCTACTATTTGGTTTTGGATGCAATAAATATTATGAAAAGGTGGGTTGAATGAATTTTAAACTCTTCCTTGTCTTGACCTGATTTTTTTTCTTAGAAGTATTTGTGTTACAATTTATTCCTTCACCCTGCCCCGGACAAAATAATAATTAGGTCATGGAGCAGTTGCTGTTTATGTAAACCAAAAAGATTTAGACAAGAGACTATGGATAGAGGAGAAAAGCATTAACTTCTCTGTCCACCTCTCTTTGCCTATTTTACTGTTGAATTTTTGCATCAGGCCTCGGTAATAAACCACATTTGTGGTAGGAGTCTGTTCTCTGTCATAACATTCCTTGTGCTGATCCCAAGTGTAGGAGTTGTGGTTTAGGGGAGCCGTTCCAGAGCAGCAAGACAGCTGCAAATGGCCATTGATTTATTCACTTAACTGCTTTTCTTTCAGATTCCTGATCAGATGTTCTTCCACACGGATTACCGGCCCCTGATCCGGGATGCCAATAATTATGTGCTGGATGAACAGACTCAACAGGCTCCACACCTTATGCCTCCTCCATTCCTGGTGGATGTTGATGGAAATCCTCATCCCACGAGATTCCAGCGGCTGGTGCCAGGGAGGGAAAATTGCAAGGATGAACAACTTATTCCTCAGCTGGGATATGTGGCTAATGGTATTCTGTCTGAACCTCATGAATAATACAAGTGTGGCACAGTATTGAGCACCAGCTCCAGGGATGGTGCTGTGAGGATGTATAAATTAATGGTTTAAATTCAATATACAGATAGAAGAGGAGATGGGGTGGGGTTATGGCAAAAAGGAAGTGTGTGGAGGCAAGAGTATTCCAAAATCTGGGGATTTTTCCCAGGTATATGGCAGGTGTTTAAAGCATTCTCTATTAACCTCTGTAACTGGGGATGTGAAGAAGAAAGCAGGAAGGTGAGGAAGACACGGAAAACCAGCTTTTGTTTTTTAAAATAGTTCTTCTTTCCCATAGACACATACTTTTGCAAAATGCTGATCCCCATAAAAGACCTTCCATTCTTACCTACTGAAGCATAATTTCTGCTTTTTCTAAGGGTTTGTGTTTATGTTCTGCATGTGGTCTGGAGTTTTAGGATTTTATTGTAACTTCTCTTTTAAACTTTGCCTCCGTTTATTACATGAGAGCAGAAAGCCAGCTGGTGATCAGATGTTTTGCAGAGCAGACAAATAGTGGTGCAGAGTTTTAAATGGGATTATTTCTATGGTGCTTGGTAATACAGAAATCCATCATTTTATCAGTATTTGTGGCTTTGTTCTTGTCAAGGTGATGGTGAGGTGGTTGAACAAGTCATCGGGCAGCAAACCAATGACCAGGATGAGAGCATCCTTGATGGAATGATCAGAGAGCTCCAGAGGGAACAAGATCTGAGACTAATTAATGAAGGAGAAACTCCTCCAAACCCTCCACTCAATAGATCCCACTCTGTTAATGGAGGTCAGTGTCCCAGCCTTATCTCCATCAGTTCCTTCCTTATCACGGGAAGGACTGATCAAAGTGTTAATGTCAGGTATGAGACTGTGTCTTTGAGGATGCTTTTCTCTCCTCTTCCTATACACCTTGTTAACCCCTGTGGAGCAGTGGGATGTTCTGTGGATTCCAACAGAGGAATTGTAAATTTCAGGGGCAGCTCAGGGCACCCAATGGTCTAACTGGGCTATATCTGATTGCCTGGAGTTATTAGACTGGAATTATTCCTGTTATAAACCAGTTTCCTGAAAAATAAGCATGAAGTTCACTGTATTGTCTTGATATCAGTGCAGAGATGAAACTTCATAACTGCAAAATGCCAAAATGAAAGCGTATAATTAGGGGCTGTCAGTGGAATACAGTGTTGTGACAGACTAATGGTTTCCTGCTGCAGCACAACGCTGAGCATCAGTGCTAATAAAATAAACATGTTGCTCTCTCTTAGTGTTTCCTTAGAAAGCTTGAGATTATTCTCCTGGTAAGTGTTCTGCTACTGTGATTTTATATTTAATACACAAAGTGATTAAAAATTGAAACCACACTCAATCAGATGTGAGCAGCTGAGTGAGTGCAGCTGACAGGAGGGAGCAGATGCCCAGAACCGTGCTGCAAGTCAGCCTGAGGCTTGGGAGAACTCACAGCTACTAATAAATCACTTCTAGGTTAAGTGACTGATTACATGTGTTTGAAGTAGATTTCCTGGCAAAGCTCATTAGGATTTGGAATTGCTTGTGTTTCAATTCAAGAAGGAGTAAGAAAAATATCAGGGAAAAATACGAAAATGCGTTTTTGCTTTGATCTAAGTCGATGTGTCAAAAAGGTTGCCTAAAACACAGCTTCAGCTCACACAAAGTCTTTTCTGCTGCTTAGGATATGTTGATGTTTTGTACAGCCCCAGTTCCCAGTTTTATTTGTGTGTCCCTGTAGCTCTGTAAAGGAATTTCCAGATATGAGTGGTATGGAAATGAAAGGAGTTCCCTTCTAGAACCTGCACTGATCAATGACTTTGCCACATGAACTGCCCATTTGACTATTTGGCAGTTAATTAGACTATGTATAAAGTATTTAAATAGCCAGATATTTTTATATAGCTTTGCACAACCATAAATGCAATATTTTTCATGTGATTTACTGTATTTAAGCCTGTGGGAATTGGGTTGATGAGATAAGTAAGGACAATGATGGCAGTGATTCCATGATTATCAACCTTTGTTTATCAATCTTTGTGCCGTCCTTAAGCTTTAAATTGTGGCTGGGATACAGGGAAGGAATTGTTCCCTGTGAGGGTGGGGAGGCCCTGGAAGAGGGTGCCCGGAGAAGCTGTGGCTGCCCCTGGATCCCTGGCAGTGTCCAGAGCCAGGTTGGACGGGGCTTGGAGCACCCTGGGATAGAGGAAGGTGTCCCATGGCAGGGGTGGCACTGTTTGATCTCTGAGGTCCCTCCTAACCCATCCATCCTGTGACTCCATGATTTTGTTGATGGTTCATGGAAGTGAAGAAGCTCTTTCTTTCCTTCTTTCTTTTCTCCCCCAGCTCTGCGCAGCCCGGGCTTGGACGTCGCCTCCCCGCCCAACGTGGGGCTGCGCAGGAGCGGGCAGATCGAGGGCGTGCGGCAGATGCACCACAACGCGCCCCGCAGCCAGATGGCCACCGAGAGGGACCTCATGGCCTGGAGCAGGAGGGTGGTGGTCAACGAGCTCCCTCCTGGCATCAGCAAGTAAGAGGCTAAGTTGGACGTGAGATTGAGTAGTATAATGTGTCTGATCCTTCCATACTCCTGGAATGATTTTTCAGTGATGCAGCAGCTTTGGGGCTTGGTTGGTTGGGTTGTTTGGAATATTAGGATCAGAATGGAGCGTTGAGAATGGTAGTTCCTTCTTTTCACAATTCAGGCTTTCTTCAGTAGTTCAAATACTGCATTTCCCTCCAGCTTTATCTAAAAAAGACTTGAAAATAATTTTAATACATTTGAAAATAATTACAGCTACTCAGCTAACGAGTTTGCTTCCTTAGCTTGTGATTCAGGAGTGAATGGATGGATGCTGCTAGGAGGATTTCTGCACAGACTTCTTACAGCAACAAAACAAGTATTTTAATGTGTATATTAATGAGGCTGTTGAGTTCCATGATGATTTAATGAACATAATGTATGTTTCTTATGTATAATTAGGGTCCAGGAAGAATGTCGAGCTGCCAAAGGTGAAGTAGAAATCAGTTTATACACTGCTGACAAGAAGAGAAAGCCATCCCACACCTTACAACGGGTGAGTTAATGCCCTGCAAGAGAGAACCTGGGTGGGAAGCAGTTCTGAGCACTGAGCAACAAAAATAAGACCAACAGAAAACCCCAAACCAATTTTATTGAATTATTTAGAAGATCAGTAGTCATAATTGTTTCTCTGGCTCACTGTCTTCCTTCTGTAACTGTGATTTGGCTGTCTGTAACATCCAAATAGTGGTAAATCTCTATCCTTGAGGCTTCAGTGGCGGGAAGATGCTGGGAAAGGAAAAGAGCAGCGCCACAGTGGGTTTTCAGTTTGACGTGTGGAAAGTAGAGGTGCCAAACTTTTACAAGGGGCTGGATTTATCTTAGGCAGAGACTGCAGGAATTTTATAGAAAAAAATTGTATTTCCAATCATTTCCTTTCCAAAGACTGCTACTTTATAAAGCAGAATTTCTGTTGAACCAAAAATCCACACCTGAAACATCCACAATGCGTCAGAGATACCGTCTAATTCTACAGTGATTTCTTACTGCTCAATTGTAAGGGGGGTGCCACGCTCAGCCACTGTAACCAGGCACCTTTAGACTGTGTAACTCATGAGTAACTCCCTGCTCTGTCCCTGTTTGTGCTCCTGTCCCTGTGGCAGAGCGAGTTCCAGGCAGGAGGCGGCCGCTCCCTGCGCAGGAACCAGCGGAAGCGGCAGCACGCGTACCAGACCCGCTCCACCATCGAGCACAGCCAGCAGGGAGCCAGCCAGAACCCCTGTGCACGCCACGAGTCCGACAGCTCCTCTGAGGTCTGAGTCCCCAGCAAGCTCCAGCAGCTCCCCTGCTCCCAAATCCCAGAGCACGTTGAGGTTCCTCGTGTCCGCTGTAGGGAGGAAATTCGCGCGGCTGAAGCTCAGCTGCAGCTGGAGCTGCCAGGACTTGGGGGGGACAGTAAAATGAGGTTTTTCAAATGTATCCATGGCAAAAGGCAGTGTAAAAATAACATTGCCTCGTTCCAGGATGGGGATGGTCACCTCACAAACGGGGACAGGGACAGGGCAAAGGGATTTAACACATTCTTTGCCTCTGTCTTCAACACAGATGATGGACCAAGGGGGTCCCAGTTCTCTAAGCTGGAGGGCCGTGACTGACAGTGATCAGCTCCCAGTCAGCCCTGAACTTGTGTGGGATCTGCTGCTCCAGCTGGATCCCTACAAATCGATGGGGCCTGAGAGAATTCATCCAAGAATCCTCAAATTGCTGCTGATGTGATCACAAAGCCTCTCTTGATTATTTTTGATCAGTCTTGGGAATTCTGAGAGGTCATGGCAGTGACAGGACCTGAGGGAACGGCTGGAGCTGTGCCAGGGGAGGGGCAGGCTGGAGATCAGGAAAGGCTCTGCCCCCAGAGGGTGTCGGGCACTGACCAGGCTCCCCAAGGAATGGTCACAGCCCCAAGGCTGCCAGAGCTCCAGGAGCATTTGGACACCGCTCCCAGGGACAGGGTGGGATTGCTGGGGTGTCTGTGCAAGGCCAGGAGCTGGAGTCTGATCCTTGTGGGTCCCTTCCAGCTCAGGATATTCTGTGATTCTCCACGTGGGAAGAAACACTCAGGTCATTGATTCTCTGGGATTTGTGGTGTTCCTGTGGCATGTTGGTCTTGGAGAGTGAAGGATTGTTTACCTAAATGCCAGGACAGTGTTCAAAAGTAGCTTAAAACAGCTCCTGTATTTTTGGAAACCTGAAACATTTTCAAGTAAATTTAACTGGGTTGTGTTAAACCACTTGCTATTTTGGGATTTCATACAGCACATGGATTCTAGGTCAGGACTGTGATTTAATTTTCCAGTGCTTTGATTTCATCTACATCTGTAGACTGCTGTTGAAAGAGATTGAGTATTGATATTAATCATTGATTTTGGCAAGGCAAGAACTTAAAATATACCAGATTAAATATAACTTGTTCTCCTTAAGGAAGAGACTGAACATTGTTGCTTTGTAAATGCATTGAAAGTCCAGAACAGCTCAAAAAGCTGGGCCCTGAGCACTAAACTTATTAATCAAACATTTAAATAAAAACTCATTCTATAGTTCTGATATAATTAAAATTAACATTTGTTTCTACAGGAGCTGTATAAGGATATATTATAATATTAATTAAGATACAGGAAGAAATTGTGGATTTATTTATTTAAAGCTAAAGCAGCCCTTGAATACAAAGCTTTCCTCAGGTGACACAGCTTGCTTGCAAACAAAAATGATACATTTTACCCTTGGCCCCGAAGTGAATCCTGTTGTTTCACTGCAGGAAGATGAGACTGTTGGCACAAGTGATGCATCCATGGATGATCCTGTGGCAGCCTGGCAAAGTGAAAGCAGTTCCAGGTACCTCCACTGGGTTTGAATTGGTAACACTGGTTTATTATGGGATTTAAGTAAGGCAGTTGATACTGATATACTCACTTCATTTTGAAGACTCATTTTTAACCAGTTCTTCATGAACCATTTTATATTGTGATTTTTTTCCTGTTCTTTTTCTTTTGAAAGTCAAAAATAATTTTGAAAGACCATTTATAAGAAAATGTTGTCTTTATTAAGAGCTGCTTGAAAAAGCAATGCCAGTTTGCCATATAAATCTTGTACGTGTGTTATTTGGTAGTAAAGAAGTCAGAACTGGATTTTTAGGGAAGTGCTCTAGTTCTTTAAATGTTTCATGCATTTTTTGCTGCCAGTTCTTATGAAGTCAGTCTGTGAATCAGTGAGATAATGAGAATTGGTATCAGCCAGAGATGCAGTTTTACTATGAGTTTCACATTGATAAAAGAATTTACTGAAATCACAAATCAGAGAGCACTTGATTTTCTTTAAATTCACATGGTAACAGAATTTTGTTCTAATCCTGAGCAGAGCCAGGAGAGCAGGTTGAATGTTTGGACTTTCCAATCCACTGTGGGAAAACTGAAGTTTTCTGTTCTCTTTCTTACAACTTTTTTATTATCTACAGTGATTCATCAAGTGAATATTCAGACTGGACAGCAGATGCTGGGATTAATCTGCAGCCTCCAAAGAGACAAACCAGGCAGGCAGCTCGGAAAATCTGTAGTAGTTCTGAAGATGAAAATATGAAGGGAACAAAAGGGCTGGAGCCAAAGCGAAGGAAACTTAAACAGCCAAGGAAAAAGGTCAGCAAGTGTAATTTTTAGTGTCTTTTGTACTTTGTGAATCTGAATTTGGAGTTTGATGGTTGTTTTCAAAGAAAAATTTTTCATAAATGGGTATAGAGTAAAAAAAAAATTATAGAGAGCACAGTAATTGTGGTACCAGTGGTACCAAGAAATTTTATTGTTTATTTTATTGTGCTTCCATGCTTCCCACAGGTGGTTCTCCATTACAAATGCCAATTTTTCTCCCGGATTTATGCTCTTCACCACAGTCAAGTTTACTCCGGGGTGGTTTTGTTGTAAAATTATAATGGATCTGTATTGTATTGACATGGTCAGATTTCTTTTGCCTGGTATTTTTTTAAAAGATATTTAGACTATTTATAAAAATAAAATTTATTTGTTTATTTATCACAGAACCACAGACTGGTTTGGGTTGGAGAGATCTTAAAGATCATCTCATCCCACCCCCCTGCCACAGGCATTTTAATGATTTATGAATGTTTTAAAGGCATTTTAATGATTTATGAGGGTTTTAATTGTCAATTGTATTTATAATAAACCTGCCTTATTCTCTACTATTTAGTGGAGATTTTGGGAAGGATGACACTCCACAATTTGCTTTTCCTTGTATCTTATCTGCAGTACCTGCTGCACGATGAGTTTTCCATGTGTTCTGCCATAGTAATTAACTGTATTCTGAATATTGTATTGATTGCATTCTAAATATAATGCAATATATTTAACTTCTATGTAACTTACCTATATTAACTCCTGATGTGCTGTGTTTAGAAAGCCAGTGGGCTGCTGTCCCTGGAAGGGGAGCCCAGTGAGGAGTGGCTGGCTCCACAGTGGATCCTGGACACCATTCCCCGCCGCTCGCCCTTCGTCCCCCAGATGGGAGATGAGGTACTGCCCTCAGCAATTCCCATGTTCCCAGGGAATCATCAGCTTAGGACTGTTCTACCCAGCAATATTTGCAGGAAATTGTGCTCAGGACAGGCTGAGTTTTGATAACTTTGTTAATTCCCAGGGCATTTGTTGTTTACACATCCTGTGTCCCTTTTTCTGCATGGGTACCTTGGGATTAGCAGGAAGAATTGATTGTGCATCTTCACCTGCACATTTCTTAATGATCCCAGTTGTAAAGCACAGAGCAGGTGCCAGTTTGGGGGCTGATATAAAGATTTTTAACTGGAATAGTGTTTTATGATGAAATAAATAAGTGTGCAGTGTGTTCTGAAGGGGATGAGACCTGGCATAGAATGAACAGGAAGAGTGCTATCAGTAAAATAATTTTCTCTCTTGATTTTCTCTTTTTTTCTCTTTTAAGATCATTTACTTTAGGCAAGGCCATGAAGCTTATGTGAGGGCAGTGAGGAAAGCCAAAATTTACAGTATTAACATGCAAAAACAACCATGGAACAAAATGGAACTCAGGGTAAGTTCAAGAAATGCTTCAAAGAGCTGAATGTCTCTGTAATGTTAAACTGACAAGAAAAAACAGCCTGAAAAATGTGAAGAAAGCATTACTTTAAAATGTTAATATCAAAGTTTTAATTGTAAATATTAAAGTTAGCTTTTATTTACACAAAGTCTTTACATCTGTTCACTTCCTGGTTTTGGACTTGATTCTCAGGGGTCTCTTTCAACACAGATTATTTTTTCTTGAACACTGAATTCATTCAGAACCCAGCACTGCAGAGCTGTTCGTGGTTCTCTCACCACTTTACAGTGACCTGAGCATTTGGGTTCTGTTTCTTGTTTTTAGTGCTGTGGTAAGAAGTAAGAAATCATGGTGTAAACACCTAAATGTGTGCAGGACCTCTCCTCAACACTGGATCTTGCTTTGAATGAGTTCCCAATACTTAATCCACAGTGTTGCCAGATTTTTTCCTGCTTTCCTCGGATTTCGTATCAAGATAAGAGCCCAAATATGTCCTCATATTCACTGAACCATGGCAGTGGTTCTATTAATGAAAATGATTACTTCACTGGGAAAATACCCAGTTACCAGTCCCAGGGATTCAGTGATTCCAGCTGTAATTTTCCAAGGCATCATCAGTTTGTGAGGAAGAGGAAATAGCTGTTCACTCAGGATGGGCTTTGACAGGACATGAACATAAAGGCTATTGTGGAATTTCCATTTTCAGAGGAAGAATTTCCTTTTTTCCCCCTGTGCAAGAGTGAGGAGCCCTGGGGTAAGTCAGGGAGAACCTTTGGTGCCATCACTGTGCTTAAAACTGGGTTTGTCCCTTAGAACCTTCTTAAATAATTTGTGGGAATCATGTTCTCAAACCTACCAAGGGAATGAGCTTCTTCATTTTTCTGAGGTAACAGTGATTGATTTTAGTGTTTGGAAAAGAAAAATTAACGGGTGAAATTACCTGTGCTGTCGAGTGGAAACATGTTTGCATTTTATTAATATGTTCCACTTTAAAATGGATATTTTTTTTGTTGGCAAGTTAGAATAATGCTGTTCCATGCTTCTTGCTAACTAGGAACAAGAATTTGTGAAGACTGTAGGAATTAAATATGAAGTTGGGCCTCCCACACTCTGCTGCTTGAAGCTTGCATTCCTGGATCCAATCACAGGCAAAATGACAGGAGAATCCTTTTCCATAAAGTAAGTCACTGGAATGCTGATGATGTTCTTCAAGAGCTTTCCTTGCAGTGTAGAAGCTTCCCCCTCCTCCTTTCTTATTTCCTGTGCAAGGCATGATGATGGCAGTAATGATTATCCCAAATGCTTGGAATTTGGGGACTGTGTAGTTCATCTATAACTGTATTTCTGGGTAATAATAATTTTTTTTGTCTTATTTCCTGAAGGTACCATGATATGCCAGATGTTATTGATTTCCTTGTGCTGCATCAGTTTTATAATGAAGCCAAAGAAAGGAACTGGCAAATAGGTGAGTATTTTTTTTCCCCAATTCCACGTGTTTTGCACCGTTTCTGCAGCTGTTTAATGGGATACAGTGTCTTTGTTATATGATGTAAAGGACTGTGCACACATGATATTGTAAAGATCATTGGAAACTTCTATTTGATGTTTGCTGCAATTCCTGTAGCAAAAAAAAAAAAGAGAAATGAGAGAAACTGTTCCAAGGGCTGTGATAGCAGGACAATCTCCTGATCTGTTGGGACCTGAGGCGTGAGGCAGCTGTGAGTAATTCCCAGAGATGTACAAGTCCTCTCCTGAGGGGAAGGGCTCAACTCCTGTAGTGCAAAATGTAAGGATGGAAGTAGGGCATTCACAAAAGGTGGAGCTGATTCTCTAAAATGAAATATTTAGAAATTCTTGATGTTGTTCTTTTGCTGAATGCAATGCCTGCCCTTCCAGGGGATAGATTTCGCAGTATAATTGATGATGCCTGGTGGTTTGGGACTGTGGAGAGTCAGCAGCCTTTCCAGGCAGAATATCCTGATAGTTCCTTCCAGTGCTACAGTGTCCAGTGAGTATTTCCATGTCCTGGGACTCCTACACAAAAATAGGATTAAGAACCTCAAGAACTAGAATCCCTTTTTCCATTTAAATACATACCCAGACACTTTATTTACTTACTTAATTTAATATTCACTTTTTGTATTTTTTATTTGTTGCTTACTTTTTATTTCAAAATATTTTGAATATTTACTTAATTTTAATATTTACTTATTTAATTTTTGAATTTATTCCTAAAGCAACATTTCTGGTGTAAACAGCAGTGCAGCGACTGTCTAGGAGATACAAGAGAAAAGTAGGGAGTTGAAATGGCTTATTCCTAACAGGAGTGACCTTTTGGGTCAAATCTGGTAAAGAAAAGGTGTATCTTTATATTCAGCTCTAACTTGTGCACTTGCATGTATTTTTTTAATAGCTGGGACAACAATGAAAGAGAAAGGATGAGTCCATGGGACATGGAACCGATCCCAGAAGGAAGTAAGTGTGTGTGGGATTCCTGTCCCTGTACAAAGCAAACAGCTTTGGGGCCCTGGATTTACGCTCTGGAATTGTTCCTCTCCAGCTGCGTATCCGGAGGAGGTCGGTGCTGGAGTTCCTGTGACCCCAGAGGAGCTGACAGCTCTTCTCTACAAACCCCAGGAAGGAGAATGGGGGGCCCATTCCAGAGATGAAGAATGTGAACGAGTAATCCGAGGGATTGAGCAGCTTCTTTCCCTTGGTATGTCTGGAGAGAAAAGGGGGAAGGATTAAGGATATCAGGGTGGTGGCATAGGACTGAAGAGTAGATGGGATGGACTGTTGGGATTTGATGTGGAGTATTTGAAATGTGCTCAACTAAGTTACCAAAAAGAGCCTTTTAAATTTCATATTCCAGTTTCCAAGCTATAGTCCCTTTATTTCTGGGACTTCACCTGATTTCTTTCAGTGGGGCTTCCCTAGTGGGTCATAACTAAATGTGAAAGAGCAAAACATTGAATTAAACCCCTCAAAACCAATTAACAAATCCTCACTAAATACCCTCACCTCCCAATTCCTTGTAACTGGTTTGTAGCCATTTAATAGCGCACCATGATTAAATTCTGCCTCTGTTCACACCCAGGACATGTCTGTGTTCTTACTTCGTGTTGCCTGTTGTAGTATTCCTGTTGTAAGTGCATATGCCACCTTCCTTTCAGTCAGATTTGGCTGCTGGCACACAAATCTCAGGGGATACTTGAACCAAAAGTGCTTTTTCAAGAGTAGGAATAGATGGTACAAGAGGAAGAACCCTGCCCTGTGGGTAATGACATTCTCAGCTGTAGGTCTGAGTTGCTTTTGCTGAATTCTTAGAAAGAAACCCCAGAAACCATGAAAAGGAATATTGGTATAACATCCCTTGGAGGCATCTAAATTATTGTGGTCTTTTGTCTTGCAGACATTTCTAATCCCTTTGCTGTTCCAGTGGACCTTAGTGCCTATCCCATGTATTGCACTGTCGTTGCTTATCCAACTGACCTCACCACGATCAGGAGGAGGCTTGAAAACAGGTTTTATAGGTGAGTTTGGGTTTGTAGCTGATATTTATTACAGCCCCACAGAGGACAGTGCAGAGCTGAATGCTGTGTAAAGTCCTTTCAGCAACTGCGTAACATCAGATTGGCCTTGGGCAAAGTCACTCTTCTGAATAACAAATTCTTCTGGCCACGTTGTTAAGGCAAAAGCTGCCATAGCTGGATCTGGAGTGTTGGTTTAACACCGTGAGCCTTGCTCTGTGTTAGAGGCAGAGCATGTTTGCTTTGTTTCCATCCCTGCTGCCTTTGAAAAGGGGCTTTGCTTTTGTTGCAGTTGCCAGAAGTGGACTGAATAATGCTGGAAACTGGAAATCTCAGTTTTTCTAATTAATTTGGGAATAAATTATGTCCTGCTCTTCTTTTCCCCTCTGAGGACCACCTGTTTCTGCTTGATCTGAATTCCCAATTCCATTTTTTACCAAAGAATCCTACTGAATGTGGAAGAAAAATAACATACACCTTCCTCTCCATGCCATTCCTTTCATTTTGTGTATTTTTCAGGAGAATCTCTGCCCTGATGTGGGAGGTGAGATACATTGAACACAATGCCAGGACTTTCAATGAGCCAGACAGCCCCATAGTCAAAGCAGCCAAAATTGTGACAGACGTCCTGCTCCGCTTCATTGGGTGAGTTTGGACCTCACAGACCCCACAGCTCCAACTCCTGAGATCTTTCATTGTGTACCTTGTTTTTTGTCATTGTCCTGCAGAGATCAGAGCTGTACTGATATATTAGAAATCTACAACAAGGTGAAAGCAGAAGACCTGAGCAGTACTGATGAGGAAGAGGAGGTAAGATCATTTCCTTTCCTTTCAAAATTCAGCACATGAAAGAAATTTTGATTTTTGTTGAGTCTTTGTTTTATGGGTAATTGCACTAAATTTTGGAGGTGAGGCTGTTTAGGCTCACCTGGGACAATAAGCTCCCTGAAGTAAAAATGCTTCTTAGAACTGCCTGTCTTTAATCTTCTCTCAGTACATGATGTTTGTTGGAAGGATGAGTAATGAGGGGAACTGGGAAGTGGAGCTGTTACTCAGTCAGAAGGACAACAGCTCTCCATTGTCAGCGAGGCAGCAGAGCTGGTTTCCTTATGTAATTCTCTGTCATTTCCCATCAGTTGATCCCTGGAATGAAATGTCAGGTAGAAGCCAGGGTAGATATCACTGCCTTGAGCTCCTTCTCTCTCCTTACACCTTCTCCCCTTCAGTGCAGTTTGAAATGAGGTATAGTTCCTGCTGCCAAGTGCCCTGTGGTTGTTCTTGGCTGGTTTTTAACCCTTTTTCCATGGCTGAGGGTGCCTCCAGACCTACCTGTGTGTGATCATTCCCTTTGCCTTTAGGTGGCAGAAGTAGATGTGGATTCAGATGCTCCAGGCACTTCCTCTGGGAAAAGACGAGTGAGTAAAATTTCTGCTTTGGTCATTTTTTAAAAAATTTGATTTAAAAAAAAAATCTCCAGCAGTCAAATTTCAATGCAGCTAATAAAAATAGCAAGGCTGGAGCTGAAATATGTCAGCTTCTCATGGGTTTGAGTGTTACATATCTGACCAGAAAAGGCAAATTTGTCTAATTTGCATACTGCTGTGCCATCAGCTCCACTTTAATCTTCCTGGATTTCTGTTTTTAATTGGGGAATGCTCTGAATCAGAGCACTGGGAAATTAATAGGAACTTGAAGTGAACAATGTGAATATTCTGATACAATCTGCAATACCTGTTTCCCTGCAGGTGAGACGAAGAGTGAAGAGGCAGCCCATGAAAGCCAGTGCTGATGCTTGGAAGGAGCAGTGCCAGCAGCTCTTAAACCTGATTTATGAACGAGAGGACTCAGAGCCTTTCAGGCAGCCCGTTGATCTCTTCTCTTACCCTGTAAGTGCAGCTTCCACATCCAGAATTGTTCCTCCTTTGGCAGGACATCCATGCTGGGCATGGCTCTGTCCTCTCCCTTTATGAGCTGATGTTTTTAGGGAATTATCTGCAACAACTCTCGAAGCAGAATAATGACTTGAGCCACTGGATGAACACTGAGGCGATTTTACTGCTGTAGGGTTTGGGAGCTTTGATTTTTCTCTTGCGTGTTCTCACAGGATTATCGAGATATTGTAGACACTCCCATGGACTTCAGCACTGTGAAAGAAACCTTGGAAGCAGGAAACTACACCAGTCCCTTGGAATTCTACAAAGATATTCGTTTAATATTCTGCAACTCTAAAGCTTACACTCCTAATAAAAAGTCTCGTGTAAGTAATAAATTTTAAAGTCTTTTTTTAACAAAGACCTTGGCCCTACATGAATAAAACACATGAAATGAGATCTGAAGAGCAAAGCACTGCTTGGTGTAATAAAAATAACCAGGGTACACCAATTCTGTGGTTATAAACTTGCTTTGTTCTGCTCTCCCAGATCACTTCTAACATCCATTTTTATCTGGGACGATGGCCACTGTTGCAGCTGTTCCTTGCAATATTTGTAACAGAAAACTGGTCACCAGTTGCTTTTACTTTCTTCAGTAATCTGTCCCTGGAGACAAGGAATATAACTTGATAACTGCACATATTGTGGATGAGGTGATGCAGAGGCAAGGCCTAAAAAGAGAACAGGAAGGTGGTTTAAAGATTTTGACATCTGGTTTATAGAAATTAGGAACGAGGACATTTTGGGTAGCTTCTCTGTGCAGCTCTGTAGGGGTGGTGTAAGGACAGTTCACCAGGGATTTAGTGCAAAAACAAAGGTGAGGAGACATGAAATCCAATTGTTTTTCCCTTGGTATTCAAGTTACCTTAAGGCCTGCTTCCGTGCTTTATGGGGATTGACAATTCTGGGTATTCCAGTAATCCAGATTTCCATTGTCCTTTAACTCTGGAACTATTTTGTGCTGTTATTAAATCCTTTTATGAAAACACTTTCTGTTGCAAGAATACACATGGCCCATAGAGGGAAATAATCTGTAAAGAACCTCCTAGTGGAACATCACCATGAATTTTCCCTTTGTGCTGCAAAGTCTGGACATCTTTGTGATGGTTTTGTGGTTGATCTTCAAGTTACTCAACTCTAATAAGCCTGATCATTTTTCCTCACTGCAGATTTACAGCATGACCCTTCGACTCTCTGCCTTATTTGAGAATCACATGAAAAACATCATCTCTGAGTACAAGTCAGCAATGCAATGTCAGAAGAGGAAAAGGCCTCGGTACCGAAAGCGGCTGAGGAGCAGCAGCAGTTCCCCCTCAACCAGCAGAGCATCCAGGTAAAACAGGGATGGTGAGCCTGGCTGGCAGTGCCATTCCAGAGGACAGGGGGAGATGTGCTTTTGGGAATAACCAGCAACAGTGTTGCTCATTTCCAGATGAAGTTGCTCTTTCGGGAGATAAAATCATGCTCAGTTTGTAGTTTGTAATTCCAGTAAGTGAAAGATGATGTGGTTGCAAGTGTTCCCTCTGGAGGAAATGAAAGATCAGCTGTCTCTTTACCTTTTAACTGTTGAAAAAAGTGTTGTATAACACTTCCCTACGTTCATCTGATACATTATCTAAGTAAACTGACTGTTGGTTTTAAAAAGGGAGATAAAATCTTGTCCCTGCAAACTCCTATAGCTTTGGCAAACAGCACCATGCTGTAACTATTTCTGGTGTTATCACACCTGGGAAAAAGAGATCATTTGTGTGATGCAAAAATCAAGGCACTTTGCAGGAGAAATCAGTTTTGTATTTGAGTCTTTGGTGATAACAGATTTATCTCTTCCGGGTATTCTCTGTTTGCAGCCCAAAAGGGAAACAGAAGCAAATGAAGATTCAACCTAAACCCAACCAAAATACCTCACTGCCCCTGACCAGGACTAACTCTTCAGTCTCATCTCATGGTGAGGAGAAATCCAGCCTTTCTCTTAACAGCAGCTTGTCTGTGCAGGTTGAGTCTGATCCTCATGAGACACATGCAAAACGCACCTGTTGAAGGAGCAAGGTCCTGGAAATGTGTTGTTTGTAGGTTGTTTTAGCTGAGTTTGGCAGTTGGGAAGTTCTGGGAAAGGATCGGGGAATTGGGGACCTGGGTCTGGCTGTGTTAAGAATTAATCCAGTGACAAAAGCCCAGACTTCCTGTGTATGGGCTTCTCTCCTACAGCAGTTATGGATAAATTAATCCTATTTGGGATTACATTCAGGAGGAATTTGTCTTTCCATGGCTGCAGAGCAGCTTGGTGAGATTAACCTGACTTGGGCTGTTAGCTCAGGGGATACAAAAGCTCCCCAGACACAACCTTGTAAATAGAGCATTAAAATCACTCTGTCCCCTCCTGGTGTCCTCTCTCTGCAGTTTCAGATACAGCAGAAGAACCTCTGGGTTCAGCCACTGGTGAAGAGCTGGAGGGTCAACCATCTTCGTCAGGCTCAAATGCACAGAGCCGGAGTGGAAATGCCATAGATCCAGGGAAAAGCAGACCAGTCAGGAGCAAATCTACACCGGTGAAACAAGGTGAGAAATAATAAACCTCTGCTTTGACTGACTGGTTTCACTAGAGATGAAAGATCTTGCTTCTGTCTGATGTTTATGGAATTATTGCCTCAGTGTAGCATTATATATATATCCCCAAACCATACCCAAAAATGGAATTTACTTTACTCCTCATAGTTCTGTGGTGCCTTGTCTGAGGTGTGGAATGCAGATGATTCAATGCGCAGTTTAGTGAAGTCCTTTAAAATCTCTCCAGATGGAAAACTTGATTGCTCTTAAACTCCTACAGTTCCCTCAGGAGTTACAAAAAGCAAACAAGACAAGAGAATCCCCACCTCAAAACCTTCACCTTAAACCAACGATGAAAAAAAGTTTACAAAAACATTTAAATATTTTCTCACACGCGAGACAAAGTAGTTGTGATTAGAAGGGAAACACTGCAGGTGTGGTAATCTCTGGGACAAGTTACTCGGAGTTTCCACCAGGTGGGCACTAGGTGGGCATTTCCTGAACCCTGCAGCCTTTCCCAAGTCCACACTCCTGTGCTGTAGCAGTGCTGGATGCTGTAGGTGAGCTTTTCCTGTCCTGTGTTAAAGAAGATATTTAATCTTCATTGTCAGATTCATAACCTCGAAAATATGGAGGATTTTGGGTCCCAAGCCAGCAAGATACTTGATTTAATTTTCATTTAAGGTGTTCAGCGATCCCAGTGAGCTTTCTTGGGTCATTGACTCTCTTGAGTTATGCTTTCCATTAATATTCCCTGGACTAAGCCTTTTGAGAACATGCATTTGATAGGGAATAAATGGCTGCTTGCAGAATGTTATTTTTGTATATATATAGGTTTGAAATGGATTTTAGTGTTTTTCCTGCCTTGGCACCCCAGGTAGGATTCACCTGACTGAGTTTTAGATGTTTGTGTCCAACATGCTCACTCCGGGCTCCTTTTATTGCCTGGATCTTCACTGAACTCTTGGTCAGGAGAATTTGCAGTCGTTGTTTCCAGAGAAAAACTGTTCACTTAGATAAAATTTCCCCTTAAGAGCAGCTGCTTGTGTCCACAGCGTGTAAAGGGTGAGTAGCTCCAAGCTGGATCACCCCTGAGCACACCTCAGAGGCAGCTGAGGAGAGTCCCAAAGGCAACTGAGGCATACCCCACTTTTTGTGTCGTGTTTGGCTCTGGTGTGATGCTGATGGGGTTATTCTGTGTTTGCTTAGATCATTCTCCTGATGGGCCACTCACCAACGGGGATGGCAGAGAACCCCGGGCAGGAGTCAAGAGGAAGCTGCTGAGCGCCTCAGAGGAGGACGAGCACCTGGAGGAGGTGGAGGAAGAGGAAAAGAAGAAGAGAGAATTAAAGGAAAAGTCTGGTTTGTCTTCATCAGAAAGTGGGGAATCGGGATCCAGCTCCAGCTCTGACAGCAGAAGTGGCTCTGATTCCGACTCGGAATCAACCTCCAGAACAGACCAGGATTACATCGATGGCGACCACGACTACAGCAAAGTTGTGCAATCCAAAAAACCCAAACGGAAAATCAAACGGAAACTCACCGGGGGCAAACGGAATTGGCAGGGCCGAGGGACAGGGAGGAGGGGCAGATGGGGCAGGTGGGGCAGGTGGAGCAGAGGGGGAAGAGGGGGCAGAGGTGGAAGAGGCTGCGGCAGAGGAAGAGGCGGCGGCCGGGGAGGAAGGAGAGGCCGAGGAGGCCGAGGGGCCTCGCGAGGAGCCACCAGAGCGAAACGCGCCCGGCTCGCCGACGATGAGTTCGAAAACCTCTTTGGGGGACAGTTTGGGGAGAACGTGTTTGGAGGGAGATTCAGCCGCCCCCCTCGGATCAAAACCAGGAACGAGGGCAGGAGAACTGTCCTGTACAACGACGACTCCGACAATGACAATTTTGTGCACACCGAGGATCCTTTGAACCTTGGTACTTCCAGGTCAGGCAGGGTGCGGAAAATGACAGAAAAAGCCAGGGTCAGCCATCTCATGGGATGGAATTATTGACAGATGGAAAACTTTGGAACAATTTTAAAAGAACTTCAATGGCCTTCTACTGCAGGGATTTTACCAGAAATTCTACCAAGCAAGTTGTGCGGGGACTCCACTCACATTTCACAGTGGTGCTTTTCCATCCTGTCAGTTTGTGTTTGTTTTAAAGCTTCAGATCTCCACACTTCATTGGTCAAAACAAGCCTTAGTCATTAGGCCTTAAATTACAGAAATTCTTCCCCACACACTACGAGTTCATCACATTACAGAGGCTTCCAGCTTCTCAGTAAGAACATGACATTTTCGAGTCACGCTTACGACTTCTCTCCCTCGTTTTGTTTTTGTATTATAGAAATAGCACCTTCTTACAGAGTTTTTATGTGGTTTCTGCCATAAACCCTTAGACACAGTAATAATTATAACTTTTGCACAATACACCAATCCTAAAGGCAGCTATAAAATGTTTACAGTTTCTATATTGTAAGAAGGATCTGGATTATTTTAATCTTCCCAGGCCAAACGTTGATGGAATTGTGCTGAACTGAAGTATGTCCATACTACAGTTTTGGGGGTCCTGATGTGCTTTCTATCGGTTCTTTATTCGTGTAAAAAAAGTGACAAAGGGTTGGTGCCTTGTAAATATGTAGCAAACCTTTGATGTGGTGTGTCCTATGTGTGCATTAACTTTATTAAAAAGAGAATACTTGAGAAGTATGAATATCTAGACAAAAGGTGCCAAATGCAAAAGTTACTTGCATCTATTTTCTTTTTGTCCTCTCATATTTTTATAGTATTAATCGAGATTGTGCAGCTAAAGGGGTGACTTCAACATTTGAAAGGTTCCTCCTCTTCAAAGCATGATTTTTAATAGTAGCTCAGCTACCTCTTATTTACAACTACTGGAAACTGAAAAGAAAATAGATGCTGTTATTCAGAGCGTGGTGAAGAAGAGGCGAGAAGGAGCGTAGAGGGGTGGAAGTTGTGAGTAACTGTATCTTCCTTGTGTTGCCACCATGAAAACAAATGCAGTGGTTCTCAGAGTTCTCAGCAGCAGGTGTTTGGGGCAGGTGGGGATTTGCTTGTGCAGAGGGCCTGGCTGGCCCCCACTGCCCCGTGCTCCATGGAAATGTGGTTTGGGCCTGCTGGCCCCTCGGAGGTGCCGAGGGAGCTGTCGCCCCCCCGACTGACTCTTGTGTCTCAAGCTTCCAGAAGAGAATTCCTGTTGCACTGTGCTCTTGTTGTCCTGGGAAATGCTGACTTGAAATCCTCTGGCAGTGGTAGTGCAGTTGGTGAGGAGATCCCTGCTCTGGCTCCTCGGTGACCTCGGTGCTGGCGTGGGCTGAGCTGGAGGTGAGCGGCCTCTTCCTTCCTTCCTGGGCTCTGGCTGGAATATATGTGGGATTCCAATTTCCTCCCGTTGTCTGACAGTGCAGAGTCAGGTTACAGAGAGAACAAGTCAAAAGAGACTACAAAGTTCCAGTGGAGTTTTTCAAGGTTTTTAGGTTTTTTTAAGCTTTCATCCAATATCCTGAAGTTCTTCTGTGCACAGCTTGGTCAATAATTCTGGAAAACCTCAGGCAGCAAAGAGTGACCCATGTATATTCTCAGATGCAGAAGGAATTTAATTTTTGACTTTCTATATTAAGCACTAGCTATTTTATCTCGCTTTCCAAAAAAATCCTAGTTAGATGCAAAAATGACTTGAAAATAAAAAAAGCAGAGGTTTAGTTTTGTGATGGAGGAGAGTATATCCTAAATTGCTCATTAATATGAGCTTATGGTACAGTACAAAAACCACACTTTTAATTTTGTAAGGAATGTTTGGAATCAGCCGTAATCCATTGCTGGACTTGATTTGGTTTTTGATGGGGAGGTGGGGGAGAAAAACCAAGTACAGAGGCTCTCCTAGTTCTGTGTCGGGCTTTAAAGTATAAACACCTGTTCTATCATCTCTCATATATCTGTATATATATACACGCATTTATATTTATAAGAAATGTATTATTTGTTTGACTGATTGGTCTTTTTACATATGGTAACCAGGAATAGCATGTATGCATCAGTCCATAGTTGGAATCATATCCCTTAGATCAGTCCTGTGAGCTAATGTAAACACTATGGGTTCTGTCCTAAAGCCTGAAAAGCTTGAAATGCAAAAGAAATGCTTTTTTCCTCTATTTCTGACTGGCCGAAAATCCACTTATTCCTTATTTATTTTGTGTAAGGGTCGGGGAGAGAGAAACCACAGGGATTCCAGAGAAATCATTTTATAAGTTGGTGTATTTTAGCAGCAATTAGAGTAAGATTAAATATGTTCTTAACTGTATCTTTTCTCTGTACTGTGAAGATACCAGTGAAGCATCACTTTACTGTGGCGTAAGTATTACTGTGTCCCATGACTATGAGCTAGAGCAGGGGGTGCTGGGACAGCAGAATTTAGTGTAAAAATTGAAAAAAAAAAAAGCTTTTTTTTTGTGCATGAGAACCTTTTATAAGCATGACAAATAACTTGGGTTTAGAACTGTGCTTTTTGCTTGGATTTGTGTCTGGATTCTTTCTCTGAGTTGAGCAGTTGATTCCTCATAGTTCTGTGGAATAATGGCACTTCTGTAGGAACTTGGATGCTCTCAAATCCCAAATCCCATCAGGGACCACTTATGGGTGTGTAAACTTAGGATGAGCCCACCAGGTGCAGCAGAAGCAGGATTTAAAGTGAGTTAAACCATCCAGAAGTCTCCCTGCTCCAGCCCCTGCTGAGCTCCAGGCAGGCTGCAGAGTCTGTCTTTCCTCACACCCTCAACAAAAAACTCCCGACTCTGCCTAAGGAATGGGATTTAAGGTCTGATTTTGAGTGGGATTCCTGAGGGTGAGCAGGCAGGCCAGGGGCTCCTCTGTTCCTGGAAATACTTGGGCATTGGAGTGTCTGTTCCCTTGAGATGTCCCGCTGGCAGGATCCCGAGCCCGAGCTGCTGGGGCACTTCAGGGCACTTGGGGACACCTTGGAAAAGGCCTCAGGCCCACACACTCCATCCTCCACAGAGACAGGGCTGAAATCTTGTGTGACTTTGCAC
This sequence comes from Edolisoma coerulescens, assembly GCA_013397115.1. Lineage (NCBI taxonomy): Eukaryota > Metazoa > Chordata > Aves > Passeriformes > Campephagidae > Edolisoma > Edolisoma coerulescens. The sequence goes on from VWZW01004955.1 coordinate 4,219,670, forward strand.
TCAGCTTCTCCCAGCCCCAAACCACTGTCCCTACAGTGCACCCCTTTCTCTCCAGACCAGGGCATGGATGACAAAGCTCATTTGGCAGTAGTGATGTGCTGTTGTCTTGGATAGTAGGGAAAATTTTTTCATGGGAAGGGTGGTCAGGCATTGGAAGAGGCTGCCCAGGGAGGTGGCAGAGTCACCATCCAAGAACTGAGCACATGTGGCCCTTCCTTGGTGGTTCAGTGGCCATGGTGGGATTTGGTTGAAGGTTGGACTTGATGATCTTGGAGGATTTTCCGACCTTAGTGATTCCATGATTCAGCCCAAACTTCACCTGCTTTTTATTTTCTCCATCACCTTTTATCTTCCTCTTTGCCATGCCCCGCCTCTCTCCTGTAGTTTCCTTTTATAGGTTATTTATTTATTCTCTTGGAAACTTTGGGTATAGTGATGAATTTTATTTCAGCTGGACTGCCAGGCTGTAAGGTTTAATCCAAACATTTGTATTGGTGCTTGAACTTGGATGGATTTGGGCAGTTTTATCCCTCCTCCCTCTTTCCATCACTCCTTTCTCCATCAGCCAAGCAGAGGCCACTCCTTAATCCCAACCACTCCCACCCTGCAGACACAAAAATTACAAAGAATCGTGGAGAAATGTTTCATGGAGGATTTTTGGCTGCTTCAAATTCTGCATCCTGTTTGCGTAGTTTCATTTTCCTGAAATGTTTTCCTTAATGTCCATCAGCTGCTCCTCCTGTGGGGAAGGAGAAGGACTGAGTAGTTCAGAGAGCATGGAAAAGAGCTGGCACCGGGGGTGTGGTAGAGAGTTTTTAATTAATTTAAAAAATTAAAATATTTGGAGGTTCTCTTGACTCCCAAAAGCAAGATGACACTTGCCAAGCATTTGGAAAAGCTGCTCCTGGGTATCTTGGGAATGTTCCTTTGCTCCAAATCACAGAATATTAACATGAGAAAATCAGTTTAAATCACTAATTTTTGATAAGAACTTGATTAATTCCATCTTTGAGTGGTGAACACCAGGGAAAAGTGAACAGCTGTAGGTTTAAGGATGTCGTGTCCTGATCTGGAGCATCCCGTCATGGATTTCATGGATTAAAAACGTCTTTGTGTGTTTACATGTTTTAATTTTATCTTTTTATTTAAAAACCATCCTGCAGAGTTTTATAAAATGCTGATGATTTCCTGAAGGAGCAATTAATCCTCCGAGGCTAACTCTATATTCAGTAGGTAGGGAGCTGTTGTTGTGTTCTTACAATGTTTATTATAGCAAATCCCTGCGCATGAGCGACAGAGACTTTTCAACTCTTTACTATATCCGAGGTTTACACATGGTAAAAAAACTCCTTTATGTACAGTAAGTAACAGCCTGCAAAATTTAGTCTAAAAACTTGTCTTTTTTTAGTCTTAGAAATGCAAAGACCTGTTGGAAGCTTGTACATTTTTACTACGTCCTATTCGGCCCACAGCGAACTCACACAACTGTGCTACGAGTCCCTGAAAAATTTAGATTTCCAGTGGGAATTGCTGTCACAGCCTTAACTCTAGTGTTCTAAAAATGGTGCTGAAATACATTTATGTGCGTGGATGTGGGTACCTGATCCGAGTCTGTGAGACTTCCAAGGCAAACCAAGCACTTGGAGTTACTACTCCTGGTAGTAACTGCAGCCATGCTGGGGAGCTGGCAAATGTGTAAATAGTTGGGAAATAATTCCACCAGTGGGCAGTTGGAGCAGTTCCTTGGTTTGGGGGTTTTCATTGGCAAGCACTGCGGATCTTCCTGGGTTTTGGGTCTGTGAGGAGCTGTTTGGGGGGATGGGGGGTGAAATCCTGCTGGAATAGTCGCAGGTAAAATCCAAATCTGCCGTTTCTCTTCCTAAAATTCCTCCTCAGAGAGTGCTGGCTGCTCGGGTGTGTTCAGAACTCAGCGTCTGAGGATTATTTTTCTGTAGAAATATTAATTCAGGCTCTTCATTCCTCCATGAGTCATTAGAGCAGATTTCATGTAGAAATACCACTTGATGTCAGAGCAAAATTCACGTGATTTAGGCTCTCCAGGTCGTGTTCTGGATTTAAAATACTCCAAAAATGCACAAAACTATTAGAATTATGTCTACTTTCTATATTTTTTTTTTCAGGTGATATTTATGCCCATATCTTCACATCCGCTATCTCAGGTCCCTTTAATGAATACTTCAGGGATTTTGATGCCACGTGTTGGCAGACCAAATGTAATATTTATATGCAATGAGCTGTTAGTTTTTTGTATTGTACAAATGTAAATTTGTAAAGATTTTTTTCTAGAGTTTTTTTGAAGTCACTGATGTAATCTAGGATGTTTCATTTTCCAGCTGTGGGATTGTCTTAATAAAAAAAAATAAAAAGAGAAATTCTTACTTTGGTTTTGCATTGCTTCCTGAGTAGTTGAGACATTAAGAAGTAAAAAAAAAAGTAGTAAAATGGAGGTTTTAATGTAAAAAGAAAATTGCTTTTTGATTCAACTGGATGATTTTATCATTTTAATGGAAAGTTTTATAAACTGGATATAGAAACTTTATTTATAAAGTGGGTAGAGAAGCTTTATAAACTGTGAAGATCTTGAGCAGGATGGAGTGGAGACCTTCACCCCAATCACCATCTGATCTGGCTCCAAAGTACCATTTTTCTGGGAAAAAAGGGATAGCAGCTAATGATTTCTTGGGAAAAGAAGGGAAAAATGCCTGAAAGTGCAGTGAAATGGCTAAAAATGCCATGGAAGGAGCAGGGGAGGAGGAGACTCCTGGGTGTGAAGTCCCTCAGCCATTGTGGGACACAGGGTGGGTTCAGGGGGTGACTCGGCTCGAGGAGAAGGTTGTACCTGTTGTCTAGGGGATATTTCATGGAAAACAAAGAACTACTCCTTTTCCACCTCTGTTCTTGCCTTCTTGTTAAATAGCAGCAATAACATTGTTTAAACAGGGATTTTTGGGGGTGGATGGGGCCGGGTTCGTGTAGAGCTGCCAGAGGGGCTCCAGGCCCGGCCAGGGGCAGGTGCTGACAATAAATATACGGAATAAACTCGAGGAATTTCTTCATCACAAGGGTGGTCAGGCCTTGGCAGGGGCTGCCCAGGGAGGGAGGTTTGGAGTCCCCATCCCTGGAGGTGTCCAAGGAAGGACTGGAGGTGGCACTCAGTGCTCTGGGCTGGTGACAAGGTGGGGATTGGGCACAGGTTGGACTGAATGGTCTGGGAGGCCTTTTCCAACATTAATGATTCTGGGATTCTGTCATTCCATTTTGACTTTTCCCCTTATTAATCTGCTGACTTACTTGACATTTCACTTTATTGCGCTGATTCCAGTGGCATTTCCTCTCCAGTGGGAATGAATATCTCCTTTTTAACACAACACTCATCCTCCAAACCCCAGGGACAAAAGGACTTTTTTTTTCTTGGCCTCGATGGTTACAAAGAACAAAATTAAACTTGTTTTGCAGAGATGCTGGCACCCCCCTTTATGTACATCCATCAGATGGCATTGGAGAGAAGGAATTCCACTCCCTTCAGAGCTGCTTGACCTTTTTTAAATCCCCCCTTGGCTGTCCCTATGTTGATATTATATTGATATTATATCATAGCTGTTATATACTTTATATCATCATGTTGAGGTCATATGTGATAATACATGTTATAAAACACATAATATAAAATACATATTATAATATACATGACATAAAATACCAGAGTGGTAGAGAACAATTATTTTTCCCATGCACTTTGGAAATGTGTTTTGTAGAAGTAATGGGGTAATTTTTATAGATGCCTTAGAAATCAACTGTGATTTTTATGCATTTCAGCAACGTATGGACTCAACCCTGCCTTGCAGCGATGTGCAGGACAGCTGGGTCATCCCAACACTCATTTCCAGCCTGGAAAACCCCAAGAGCACCTTTTTGAATTCACCCTCGCGATGCTTCAGGCATTCAGGGTGCTGCCAGTGACATCGGTGGTCGTGGGCACCGTGTGGCCCTGGAGCCTTCCTGACCTGCACAGGAGGGAGAGGCCAAGCTTTGCCTCCATCCCACCTTTCCCGTTCACAGCAGGTGCTGGAATGGGATAATCTGAGTTCCAGGAGTGTTTGGACAGTGCCCTCAGGCCCAGGGTGGGATTTTTGGGGATGGTGCTGTGCAGGGCCAGGAATTGGACTCCGTGATCCCTGTGGGGTCCCTCAACTCGGCAGAGTCAGTGACTGTGTGATTTGCCCTTCATTTGGTACACCCAGGAGCTGGGTTTGGGGCACATTTGGGGCCGGTGGCAGGCTGTGTTTGTGCACCTTTGGAGCCGGGTGGAGCCGTTTCGAAGGCCGGGGCGTGCCGGGTGGGCGACCCCCTCCATGCCCCGTCTGACGGGACTTTTGGGTGTCCTTGTTTCTGGGTGAATAAAAGCGTCTTTGTGCCGAGCCTCGGCGGATCAGGTGTGCAGCCGGAGCCCTCCCGTGACGCAGGTGCGGGCGGTGCTGGCAGCGCTCCCGGCCCGGGCCTTCCTCCCGCTCTGCCCCGGCACCGAGCCTTCCCTCCGCCGGCGGTGTCCGGCCTGGGGCTGACGCAGGACCTGCCCTCCTCCATCAATATTTGCTCTGGTGCCAGGAGGGCAGGCTCGCAGCGCTCCCGCAGGAGCTGCAGCCTCACACGTCCCCGCAGACGGTGCCGGAGCCCCGCGGAGCATGAGGGACCGGCTGGCGGAGCTGCAGCAGCGAGTGGCGGCCGAGGGCGACCCGCCCGACGACTCCCCGCGCTTCGAGAACCCCGCGTTCGTCGGGGACGACGCCAGCCCCGTGGGCCGGGCGCTGCGGGAGGCGGCCGAGCTGTGGCGGGCGCTGGAGCGGCTGGAGCAGCTCTCGGAGAGCATCGACAGGACGCAGCAGTCGGTGCTGTGCTGCACCTCGGAGGAGAGCNGCGGGCATCAACCTGGGCGCCCAGGACGTGGATCTGCTGGCCGAGAGCCCCCAGGGGCCTCGCATCGTCGGCCGCGACCTGGAGGAGCTCAAGGCCAAGCATCACCTCGGCCTGGCCCAGGCGCGGCAGCGGCAGCTGCTGGAGCTGGAGGCGCAGATGCTGGAGCTGCGCGGGCTGTTCCTGCAGCTGGAGGGGCTGCTGGCCCAGCAGCACGGCGCTGCCGACAGCGTGGAGCAGCACGTCCTCCGCACCCTCGACTACGCGGCCCAGACGGGCGGCGAGGTGAAGAGAGCCGGCAAATACCAGCGGCCGTCGCGGCTCTCGGTCCTGCTGACGGCGGCTCTCGGCCTCTGCTCCTGCTGCCCCTGCCTGCCCCGCTCCGGCCGGGGCCTGCGCTGAGCCGGGGCTGCGCAGGGGGGTTCCAGCAGCGCTCGGGGATTCACCCCGCACTGGGCAAGAAACGGTGTCGGGAGGCTGCGGCTGTCCTGTGCTCCCTGAACAGTGCGGCACTTCGCGTGATGGTGCAGGGACATGCACACCTTCTACAATGGTGTAAGGGCCACGCACACCTTCTACAATGGTGTAAGGGCCACGCACACCTTCCTTGATGGCACAGAGACCATGCACAGCTTGCTCAGCCATTCAGGGTCCATGCACACCTCACATGGCAGCGTGGGGATCGCACACACCTTTCCTGATGGCACAGGGACCACGCACACCTTGGATGGCAGCACAGGGACCACTTGCACCTTGCATGGTGATGGAATAACCATTCACACCTCGCCTGGCAGCTCGAGGACCAGGAACCTCTTGCACAGTGGCACAAGGACCACAAGCACCTCTCCTGGTGGCACAAGGACCCTGCACACCTTGCATGGAGCACAGGGACCAGGCACATCTTGTACGGTGATGTAAGGACCATGCACAGGTTGTATAATGGTGAAAGGACCATGCACACCTTGCTCGATGGCACAGGGACCTTGCACACCTTGTTTGGTGGCACAGGGACCAAGAACACCTTGCACGGTGGCATAGGGACCACACACACCTTCCTGGTGGCACAGGGACCCTGCACGCCTTGGTGGCATCACAGGGACCGTGCACCTGCATTGCAGCACCCAGCAAAGCAAAGCACTTTCAACACTCCAAAACCTGACTGCAGAACTGTAACATTTCTTCTTTTTGTTATTGTTTCAAGGAGGAAAAAAATGCCTGTTGAAGTTTTTGGCAGATCTGTGGTTACAATTGAGGGGACTCAATGGCTCGGTGCCACCAAGGAGCAGAGTGAAGGCTCCTCCACCACATCCCAATCCTGATTCTCCCCACTTCCACCAATTTCTACTCCCTTGGGGGTTTTTGGTGCATTCACGTTGCATTTTGGTCGTTGCTGGTTTGCCAGGCAGTGGGTCAGGTTTGGACTGGGTGTTCCTCATGGTTCATCCCATGCTCTGACACCAGGAGGGGGTTTGCACAATTTTTGAGGGAATCTGCAGGCTTTTACTTCAACCACCCAATATCCCACATGTGCTGGAAATGCTGGAAACTTGGAGTGGCCCTTTTTTCTGGTCCCCATATCACCATCTGAATTTCCCAAAACCTCTCAAATTAGAGCCTGGGACCTGGTGAAGCTTTTTGGGACCCTTTGTGGAAGGTCCCTCTGTGTCCTGGCAGTTCCTGGCAGCTCATCCTGGTGCTCTCAGCCACCCTTACATTTATTTTCATCTTCTGGCTGAGCTTTAATAAAACAATTTCTCAATAAAGTCTTGAGTGTGGAGAATTATTTCTTTGCAGCAGGGAGCCCAAAGCTAAGGAAGAGCAGAAATTGAATGACTTCTCAGTGTGATGATTGAGTTAAATTCTTAGGAATGTAGAAAACTTAATTTTCAGGCTAATAAATTCATATTTTCTCTTGACCTGGAAGACCCCCACATCAGGAATGTCCATCCCTATGAGAGCTCTGGGAGCCAAGTTGAGTGATCTCTGTTCCCGCCCTCTTCCTCCTCCTTTATTTTCATTTGTGAGCTCTAAATGAATATTCCTTTTCCATTCATATTTTGATGAATGGAAGTTCACGTTTATTTGATTTTCTTTAAAAAAAAAAAATAAATCCACCACTTCCAGCCCATTGGAAACACCCCTTGCATCTCACATCCTACCCCACATTTACTGTGTGGCTGCAAGAACAACCTCCTGGGAAGCACTGAAGTTATTTACAGACTGCCAGGATACAGAGAGAAGGGAAAGAAACCTGCTGAGGTTGGGAGGTGGCAAATCTAAGCTCAATAAAACATATTTAACCTCCTTTCATGCCCCACTGTCACAGCTCCGTGCAAACAACCTCCCCGGAGCCCTCTCGGGTGGCTGGGCAGTGTCTGGCCCGACCGGTTTTGCTGCTCAGGAGATCATTATCCATAAATCACAGGGGGAAAAGCTGTGTTACCAGCAGTGCTTTCAGCCAGGACGTGTTCCCAGGGGATTTCGTGGAGCACAACTGCCTCGGAGCCCGGCACGGAGGGGATGTCCTGGGCTGGTCGGGCTTCAGCAGCCACGAGCTCTCCTGTGTGTGTGGAATTAGCAGGAAAATAACCCTGATTTGTGTTCAGGGATCCCTGAGGAGTTAAAGGAGGAGGAAAAGAGGAGGAACTTTACACCTCAGAGTGGATCTTCCCACCAACGGCTTCAGTGGTTAATGAGACTTTATGTATTTATGAATTTATTTTTTTTCTGCTGCCTGGTGGCCTTTCATTAAATACTGGCCTCAGACAGGATCTAATAACTGCAGAGCAGAATAATCAATTATATTGTAATGTGGGCATGAACACCCAACAGGATGGGGAAGATTCCCTTCTCTTCCGAGGAAAGGCTGGGACTTCATCTGGAGCACATTTAGGAATATTCCTGGAGATGGTGACACCGAGGTAGAGCACCTGCTGTAACAATTCCAAGAATATACATGAGAGCTGTTTTAATTATGTCCCAAATGAGCATCAGAAAGGGAAAAAGTTCACATTTGAGGAGAAAAATAAGAGAAAGTCAAAGTTAAAAATTCAAGACCCTCAGCTCTGCTCTCTGCTCATGCACATGGAAGGCACTGAAAGAGGAATTTTTGATAAAATGTATAAAAAAGAACTGGATGAAAAGCCCTAACCTTTGTTACTGTGCTGGCAGCACTTGCAAAGTCTTTCAGTTGAAGAAGTGTCACTGAAAATAATTTTATTTTTCAAGAACACAAAATCTTTTGCTGACATTTAGACAAGTAAATAATTCCAGAGCCAATTAATCACCCTGCAGAACTCGTTTTTAAGGTGAGGTTATCACAGCTCGACAGCTCCTGCTCAGGGACCCAGGGGGGGCTGTGAATTCCAGCTCAAACACTGAGCTTTGGTCCCTTCGATGCTGCTGATTTTTGATGTCACAACAGAACCCCACAAACAGAGTAATTTCTTGTAAATGCAGCTTTTTAAAAGCCTCCTGAACACTGAAAAGGAACTCAGCTCCTTGAATCCTCTCGCATTTGAAGCATCTCTTTGGCCAAACCTCTGGACATCCACATTTATTGGCAAAATTGGAGGGGAAAGTTGAGCTGTGAGTTCATTTTGTTGTTCTCCAGTTCCCCAGCATGAGAGGAAGGATGAACTCTTCATTCAAAATATTTAGATATTTTAATTCAATAGGAGATATTGAATGGATTATATTTGCATTTTCTTCATTGAAAACCATCATCCAAAATTTCCATTTCCAGAAATTTTTCAAAAAGGGGGATTTTTAGTTCTCAAATCACACTTGGTAATTTTATTCCGAATACACTTAGTGTTGAATCAGAAATTCATTCTTCTGTGGGGGCTACCAAGTGATTGCCTTGCTTCAAAACACTTTTCACATTTCCCTCCCCAATCCAGGAATGTGTCAGCAGTTTAAACTGACTTGATTTGTTTTCTCCCCAGTTTTTCCTGTATTTTCCAGTGAATCAACAACTCTATTCATAGAGCTCATCAGATATCTGCTGCTGCCTCTCCAAAATATGCGGAGATCTGGCTCACAAGCCTTTCTGCAGGAGTAGGGATCTCTGCCAAGAAATTCAGGGGAGACACTGCTTGTCTTGGAAACTCCATCCTTGGGTTTTATCAACAAATCGAGCTCATTTGTGGTGTTTGCTTCAACTGGATGTCTTTGGTGTCCCTGATCTGTGTGGGCAGGCTGGAGCAGCTCACATCTCATTTTGAGATCATTATTAAGGGTGTTTCACTACAGGCATGAACTAAATTGGGTTTTCCAGGGATAAAATATTGCTGTTAGATTTCCCTGTCAGGGATGAAATTTTATGTCCATGTCTCTTCCTGCAGTCAACTCATACAAAACCACCTCCCAGTAACAATTTAGGATCACAGAATCCCAGAATGGTTTGGGTTGGAAAAAACCTTAAAGATAATCCAGTGCCACCCCCTGCCATGGGCAGGGACACTTTCTCCTATCCCAGGGTGCTCCAAGCCCCATCCAGCCTGGCCTTGGACACCTCCAGGGATGGGACAGCCACAGCTTCTCTGGGCACCCTCTGCCAGGGCCTCCCCACCGTCACAGCCAGGAATTCCTTCCCAAAATCCCATCTGACCCTGCCCTCTGGCAGTGGGAAGCCATTCCCTGTGTCCTGTCACTCCCAGGCAGCTCAGACTGGAAATTCCTGTTTCCCAGAGCCTGAAACCGTGTGTGCACAAATCTCTGTTTTTCCAAGCTGAGACTCAGATTTCAGGGCTGTGCCTGGCTGCGAGGGCAGAGCTCTCATGATGGGAGAGAAAGGAGAGGGATTTGTGGCAATTTTTTATCCCCACCGTGTTCCCATCACGCCGTGGGAATGATGGATACCTCACAGTCTGCCAGGAGCCCACACTGGCACTGGGTGATGAGTCAAGGAGATAACAGCTTCTCCAGGGATGATTTGGTGCCTAACTGCTGTTTGCAAAGCTCCGGGTGAGATCCAGGGCACAGCTGGATGCTGTCCCTGGCAATCTGCACTGCTGGAGCTCTCGGAGCCAGGGACGGGACAGCGGTGACATCTACGGGATGGCAGTGCCCTGGCTTTGCCTGGAAACGGGGCCAGAGTCACCTTTGCACCCACGGGGATCACCAAGGCTTTAAATAGCCCCAAATTCGAGTTCTGCTGCAATCCTCACTCCACAGGAGGTTTTTCATTTGGCTTCACACCACACATCCACCCCTCTGGGCTCCGTGACCTGGATCAACTTCTGCTTCTCTAAAAATGGGCTTGCTTTGAATGATTTTGTCAATCCATGTGCAGCACAACATTTCCATGGAGGCTTAGATAAAGCCTGTCACTCGGAATACAAAGTTTTTCAGGCTGGATTAACACTGAGAGGCAAAAAATCGACTGTTCAAGCCCAGCATATGTGTCAAGTTGAACTTTGTTGTATCAAATACACCTTAAAGAGAGTTTTAGCTCCTGTTTGTAATGGCACAGAGCCATTTGTGATGAGGAGCTGTTTTACAGCTCCAGTGTTCTGTCTGGCTTGCAGGAGTCTGTCTCCAAGACAGATCCTGCGGTGCTTGGTTTTATGGGAGAAGGAGGTGGCCTCTCTGTCCTCCAGGAAAGGCCCAGTATTTTTTATTCTTCACAGAATTATGGTGGCTGAGTGACATAATTTCCCTTATGTTCCTCAACAGTGAATCCTATTTCCCAAATATTAGTACAGCAATAAACCTGAGACCTGTAGAAAGCTTTGGAGCCATCGACTGACGGCGAGCGAACTTCTGGTGGTGACTTCCAGATGGAATCGTGGGCAGAAAGCACCACACAGGAGCAGCCAATGTCATAAATCACAATTATTAACTGACACCATTCTTTGAGCCACAAGGAACAGTTTTTACTTGTCTTTATTTTTTAACAGAGATGTGAATCAAACATGAAGTGAGGAAACTGGAAGAGTGGTTTCCAAGAGTGGCTTCCAAGAGCAATCCTCTTCCTGCTCTCTGGGGGACACGCTGAAAACCTTTGCTGCCTTTTTGTCCCCAGCCTTATCCTTCATAGGGTGAATATTTCTGCATTTAATTCTGAGGTTATGCAAATAGGAAGAGAAACAATCGTGTCAATGCCTCTCAGAGGTGAGGGTACAAAGGCTTTCCATGGCTTTCCACACCAGGATGGCATAACTGCAATAAAACTCTGTCTTACTCACTGCTTTACACCCAGCTCAACTCTAAACCAGCTCCTTTTTAAATCATTTACTCATTTTCTTCTTACATGGAGCCTGCCAGGCTTCAGAATAACTGAAATGGAGAATATTAGGAATAGAGGAGCAGGGAAGATAAACAATCTTGAGAGCAGCGTGCAAATGCAGCGCGTTCCGTGCTGGAACGGGAACATTCAGGCACTTTTTCCAAAAGAAGCAATTAGAACACTTTTTAAATAGCTGTATTATGTGGCTGCAAAAACTCCCCGTGTTCACTGCCATGAGGAATGGATGAGGAGGTTTATTCACCACAACCAGGTGGATTTTATTGAAAACAGGGAACAGATAGAAGACCTGAAAGCCAAACTTTTGTTGGAGGTTAGTGGCTGTATAATCTGAGTGGAGAAGGGAGCTGGCTTGGTTAAGGTGGACAGCAGATGCCCATAGGTTTGCTAAAGGAATTCTTTAAAGTTTCCATAGTTCTTGCCCCAGCATCCTCAGAGTTGAAATGTTTCCAGGTGTACTATTTCAATACAGAATCCCAGAATGGTTTGGGTTGGAAGGGACCTTAAATCTCATCCCATTCCACCCCCTGCCATGGCCAGGGACACCTTCCATTATCCCAGGCTGCTCCAAGCCCTGTCCAGCCTGGCCTTGGACACTTGCAGGGATCCAGGGGCAGCCACAGCTTCTCTGGGCACCCTGTGCCAGCCCCTCCCCACCGTCCCAGGGAAGATTTGGTGGCTGGAAACCATCAGCAGCACAGGAAGACCATGGAATTCCTAACCCACACCTGTAGGAGTTGTTTGGATTCAGCTCCATCCATAACAGTTGCAGGAAATCCAAATCCCAGCCAGGGTGACTGAAGGGACCATGGGGCTCATCCAGTCCAGCATCCCACGAGCCCAGGTCAGCTGGGGCTTTGCTCAGCCAAGTCTTAACAACCTTCAGGGATGGGGATCTCAGTCTCTGGGAAATCACCCCTGGGGGGGGGTCTGTTAAACAAATTTCTATTGAATTTGGTGGATATTGGGAAAAATTAAGTGCAGGTTGGCTGTAACTTGGGACCTGCAACATTTCCTCTAATTTTGCTCCATTTTCTTGCATTTTAGCCATGCCTTGTCAACGTTCAGAAATGGAAATAGGGACTGGAGCAGATGCGCCTCAGCCTTGGAGAGAAAATCAGTATTTTGTCCTTTTGTCTCTGAGCTGTTGAGGAAGCTCTGGGAGAGGACTGTGGATGTGACCCAGCAGATCTGCTCTGCTGTGGAACACGGCCCGCTCTCTCGTGCTGCCTCAGAATAGAGTTTAAAAGAAATAAGTCTTATTTCCATACTGAGTCATTGCTGGCACTTTGTTGAGCGACTGAATTTCGTTTCAGCTGGTGGTGAATTGGGGACAGGTGCAGAGGATCAGCTTTTTGTTCTCCTGGCAGATGCAAGGAGGGGGGAGAGCAACGTGGTTCTCCTCGATAAAGCAGCCACAGAATAATGGTAAATTACGACTAAAACATTTCTGATGAATAAAGGCAGAAGCACAAAGTTCCAGAAGAAAGCCTGCTCCACAAAAAACCTGAAGTTTTCAAACTTGCAAAATACGGATTTGTTATAAAGTGAAATATTCATCATTTGTTTTAGTGGGTTTGCAACTTACCATGGAATTATTTGGGTTGGAAATAACCCAGCTGGAGGAGCAGAAGGTGGATGAAGTCTCCCAGCCCAGCACATGCTGGTCCCAGGTAGGTGGGAGGTGTTACAACAGGTACAGACCTCAGTGCAGACCCTGCCCGGCCCATTGGGTCCTGGCCACCACAGACATTTCTCACCAATTCACTGCAATCTGTTTTTCACACTTTTATCATTCCTAAATGTGGTTTTGGGTGATTTGGGCCTATTGTTTTATTCTTTAAATGGTTATTTCTCTGTTAGAAAAGGCTGCAATAAAAGTCTTCAGCAATTTCAAAGCTCTACCTTGAGAAAAGTGATGTAATGAATAAAATTAGCAATGAAATATTTGATTCACTGATTAAATTTGGTTTTTAAACACTGGCAAAGCTGCAAGATACTTTTCACTGTTGGACAGTGAATCCTCCTGGCTTTGGGGGCAGCCGATTTTGGGGCAGGCAGATGTACAAGCACAGGCTTTGGAGTGAGAGAAAACCCGAGTGGTGATTTCAGGTGAGCTCCACCCCAGGGCTCACATCCTGCCTCCGTTTATCCTTCCAGGGATAAATTCTGAGCTGTAATTCCACCCCAGTTCGGCAGTTTCATCACTTTTTATCGTTTTCCATCGTTTCATCGTTTTTCCAGCCACGACAGCCGTGTCCCGGCTCCTCTCCCGGGCGCTGCCAACACAAGCAGCCGCTTGGCAGCTCCAGGGACGCTGCCCAGGCTCCCGCAGCCCATCTGCCTCGCGGCTTCCAGGGATTTGTGTCTCCAGCGGGGAGGACACAAGGAATTATTTACGTGTGGGTTCACACGGGCTCCTCCTGGAGCAGCCCCGGCAGATGGATCCCTCCGGAAAGCTACAAATCCCTCACTTAGACACCTCCTGAGCCGAGGGGCGGGCAGGGACTGCTCGGGCTGGGGATGCTGCGGGAGGCGGGTGCTGGAGCCAAGCCTCCTCCCGCCTCCGCGTGGCCACGGGGATGTCCATGGCCCTGTGCCCGTGGACACTCCTGCGGGTGGGAAAGACCTGGGCAGGTCTGAGGATGCGTTTTAGAGGAGGAAAAGTGCCAGGGGGAGGAAGGAACCGAGGCCCCGTGGGTGGTTTGCGGGCTCTGCTGGCAGGGAATTGCGGGCTGAGATCCTGGCTCTGGAATTCGGCTGCACCATCCCTGTCCCAGCCAACGCCGTCACTGCCACCCCGGGCAGTGTCCGGGGAGCTGGAGCCATCCCCGAGCCAGCAGCAGCGACCCCCTGTGCTAATTAACGCCAAGGCAGAGTGATGGCAGTGGGTAATTAACCCGTGAGCGAAGGCACCGCGGGCAAATCCCGGCTCTGCCTTTGCCCGTGGCCACATTCCAGAGCGGAGCCTCCCACTCGGCTCACCCCGGACTGGCTCATTCCCAGCGGCCCTCGGCCTAATTAAAGGGTTTGATGTGTAGTAATGGTTGCACTAATTAAATGTTGCTGTTTATCATTAAATAATGAGGCTCATTAGCATAGGCTGTGCAGAGAGATGCTCGTGGCTGAGCTCCACTGCCTGGCTCTGCCCAGGAAACCTGGGAGCTCCCTGCTCCAAAACTGGATGATCCATGGTTTTTCCAGCGTATTAAAGCATTTTGACTTGTTTAGCCAAAAGAATTTAAAATTGGGAACGTTTTAACAGGCTGTGGAGGGAAACATCCATCTGCTTGCTGGTTTGGGTCACTATTGATCCCTTCAGCATTCCGGAGGCACAGGGAAAATCTGATATTGAGCACATTCCCAAAGGGAACACTTTTGCATGTGTACAAAGATAAATTGATTACAAGAGTGCAGCCAGCACTGTGACAAATTTCAGCTGGTTGTTTTGCTGGTGCACCATAGAACAATGTTTTTTGTGTCATTTCTGCACCATAATTCTCAAATTTCCTGAGCTAAGCAGAGAAAAGTTTTAAAGAGCAGAGGATTAAAGACTCAAGTCCACTGAAATATTCACAATATAAAATCCTAACACATCCCCAACACTAATCTAAAACATTCCAGCCACTGGGTCAAAATAAAAACTGGGAAAAAAACCCCAAAACACGAGGCAGGGGCTGAAAATCCAACTTGTTTTCACCGCTCGGTTGCAGATAGCCCTGGTGCATCAGAGAGTCCTTTTTAATCCTCATTTTATACAATTTATTATCAGAGGGGCCAGCTGGGATCACCATGCCTAAAGATTACCAACATTTCCAGTGCCATCACTTCATAGCTCAGCCATAAACATCCCTCAGAACGGAGATGGTCCAAGGCTTTGCTTAGGAAGAAATTTTTACCCTCAAAACTTTGAGTGACTCAAAAACCATTAAAGAGAAAATAAAAAGGTTGATTTTGCTCATGGTAGATGTTTTCTTCACCCTTCATAACATGGAAGGCCAGCTGTAGTGGACACTGCTCCTTCCTATTTGCTTGTTTTCTTGGAAAATAGCTTTTTATCAGGAGCAAAATGGGGCAAAAATGGGATTTTTTTGGTGGTAGGTCTGTTTCTGGGATGGGGTTTGTGCTTGTGCTCCTGCAGAAGGGCAGAGCTGGGATTTACCCCGGGTGTGATGTTTTTCCCTCTCTGTTAACAATGGAAAAAAAGCCTGGATATGGTGCTGTGAAACTGCACTGAAAGAGGGAAAACTGGGAGTGATGAGAACCGGAGCAAATGCCCTTTTGCTGGATACAATGGGATAATTTTATTCATAAAATTGCGAATAATTTCCAAGCTGGAAAGCATTTTGCTCTTTCCTAGCCAGGAAACAATGGGCACAATTCATGCAGACACCAAGGAAAACACATCTGAGGGCAGAGAGAGCTCCAGAGGCTCCGTGTGAGGGTGGTAAACGCTCCTTTAATTCCACATCCAGCCCGGAGCTCCCAGAGGGATCATTGCCACACACGGTGCCGTGCCCTGGATCAATAGGTTAAAGCTTCCTCATCACTTTGTACAAGTGGGTCAAATAAAGCTTATTTTTAGCTCCCAAACCACCTTTGTGCTGTGGTATCCGAGAGGGAGGAGCTCCCTGGAACCTGCTGGATTTGGAATTCTTTCCTGTTGGAGTGTTATCAGTGTTATCTCCACGTGGGCATCAGACAAGGGGTTTGACCCTGATCTATTTATTTCCCATTAGGGGAGCCCATTAAAGAAGATTAGAGGCTGACTGACAGTGCACAAATGATTCTTCTCGCTGCTGAGAGCCTGGAAAATAAGAGAAAAGAATTTTATTTATCCCTTACCAAGCAACTCCAGGTCCTGGGGTCATCTGTGGTAGGCAAATATTCAGGAAATATTCACCCATATTATCACATGGGCAATGCTGGGATGTCTAGGAAAATCCCATCTCCTGGCAGCACCTGGGACCTCACTAAGAAAACAAAAATATTAAAATTAAAATTAAAATTAAAAGGAGTGTTATGCCTGGCAGGGAAGGAGATAAGGTGTTACCTGAGCCCAGCAAGGGATGCAGGGCTGTAGCACATCCAGGGATTCACATCCACAAGAGCTCAGATGGGACATGGGATCTGTGGGAATCAGTGGCATGGCATCCATGAATCTATGATAAAATACAGTATTTCATATATAAAAATATCTTCTGCCCTGCATTGCTCACAGCCACAATGTCCCACCTGAAACTTATCCCTCTGAGCAGATTTTTTGGGAAGACTGGGAAGAAGGGTTGTGCTGCAAAACTACACTGACTTCTTATTTAAACTAGGCTTTCCTGGGGTTTTGTCTCCGTGCTGACTCTGTGTGAGTGTGTGGGTTTTAGTCTTTCATCAAATAAAAATCTAATGAAAATAAGGATCTATGAAGCTGGAGGGCGGGAATGACTCTGTTGCCTCTGGAGAGAGGCCGTTGGCTTTGTCTGAGGTATTTTATTACTGAGAGCTGCAAAACAACTCCTTTGCTTGCAAAAACAGCTGCATTTTAGTTTGGTAGTGTGTGGGGGAGGACTGTGATCAACTGAGAGGTCGATTTTTTACATTTTCTGCACAATTCAAAATGCAGAAAATACAAATCCAAATTACATCCAAATTAAATTCAAGCCTGAAAAAGGCTCTTTTTGCTTGCACAGAAACAGCCTGAATCACCCCCAGTGCTGCTGCATGCAGGAGCTCTTCTCTTAATGTGTTTTTCCCAAGATTTGGCAAAAATCGAATTTCTAAAAGGTTTTCCTTTATCCCCACATCACATTCCTGCATCCTGGCAAAACCTCCTCGGAGCCATTCAACTCCAGGAGCGGAGGATGCACCAAGAGGCACCAAACACTTGAGCATGAAGAATGAGTAACAGACAGATAAAATACGAGAGTCAGGATTTCTCTGGCTGGTGTTCTCCTGGGTATCCAGAGGGCTCAGGGAATTCAGGAGGAAATTCCACAGGAAGTTTTGTGCCAGGTTTTTCTCTGGCTGTCTCCTCCGCTCCGGTGCTGTGTCACCATTTTATGGAGCACACGGAATATTCGTGGATTCATTATTTCCACCTCTATTTCCCCCAGGAGCCGACATGAAACTTCATTATTTTTTTAATTTAACTCACAAGAAATACTGAAAATTGCTTTGAGCAGCCAAGGCTGTACATAAAACACAACAAGCAAGCGCTGCTGTACATAAAACACAAAAAACTGTTGCTCCAATCCAGTTCTCTGTGTGCCTGGTAAAAATAGTAGAATATGGAATAACAGGCTTAAAACCACCCTTCATTATGGAATAACAGGTTTAAGAACCCTTGTTCTGTACCAAAACCTTAAGAAGTGGCAGTGGGAAGATCAAATTCTGCAGCAGGACTTTACTGCCTGGGTTTTATCTCTTTTACAGCTCCAGGTTCCAGGTGAGTGTGCAGATCCCAGCATCCATCCTGGTCCTGGACTCGAGTGGGGTGGATCCAATGGTCAGCATCCCGCTGGTGTCTGCTCCATTCATCACCATCAGCAGCAATTCTGCTCTGCCTGCCTGATTTCTGGATCCATAATTGGATCAAAAGTGGGTGTTAAAGGGAATATTTCAGGCTGGTGAAGCCACGGCCCTGGGTGGCTTGGAAGAGGAAAAAAGGACAGTGTTAATTGAGGAATTCCCAATTAGAGGGTCAGCAGAGCTGCATGGAAAAGGGGAAGGAGAGGGAGGAGGCTGAGACTGCAAAGCAGGCACTCAGCAGTAATGCTCTGGTAATCCAGCAATCAGGGATGCTAGGCTGGAAAACCAGGAGTGGATGACACCAATTTTTCCATAAAGGTAGGGACAGGACAGCCCAGTGACAGCACAGCACTGACTGGATCATATTTCAGAGCAGGGAAAACTGTGTAGATGGAAAAAAAGACGTGGCTTATGGAAGTGTTTATGAATAATTACAGTTTACCTGCTTTAAAAAGTCACATCCCAGCAGAACGAGGTGGGAGCAGCCACATGGAGCTGAAATGGGGACAGAAGTGCCACTCCTGAGAGTCAAACTGAAAACTCCCAGCTTTGGAAATACTTGGGAAAGCCTTGGGGCAGGCTGGCTGCTCCCACACCCGGAGCTCATTGCGTGTCCTGCCAGGCTGGAGTTTCTCCTGCTCCACCCCATCTGTGGTGATTTTATCGCCGTAGACTTCAAATGAGTTGGATTTCTCCTGAATCAATCCCCAATTAATTACCTTGGCTGAACATTGTACAAAGGACCAGTTTTTATCTCTTTGCCTGCCCATGTGACTGATTTGCTGGTAATGGAAATCTTTGCCTTCAGGCAGAGGAACGACGGCAGCCGGGTCTTCTGCTGCCCATAAAAGCCAGAAAAACTCAGAGATATTGCTCTCCTTTTCCCATTTTCCATTTTTTATAGACATCTGCATCCAATCAATCGTAACAAATGTCTTCTCTAAGCTTCTTGTATATTTTTTTAAAGGTCTGACTGGTGAAACTCCTGAAGGAAGCAATGGGAATATGGCTGTAAACGGGCAATTAGTGGGAAGCAACATTCGTTTATGATTTTTTAATAATTTCTATGAAATGTTACGAGTCATTTTACTGAAACCTGCTTATTTGTCTTGCGCTGACCTCACCAGAAACACTCATCTTGCTAAATTGACCAGCAAGCCACATTTATTGGAGTCATTTAAACTGGGAAATATCAAGTGACTTATAAAATGCAGAAGCTGGAGCAGAGGATTCACATTTGTAGAATCTCGTCCTTCTGCCACTGGTTAAACCCAGCCACTTTAATGGCAGCAGATCGTGGCCCTGTGAGTCACAAGCCTGTAGGAAACAGAGCAAATCAGTCCAAAGCCTGGAATATTTGTGGTGTTGGGAGGGACAACACCAGGACTCGGCCACCATGGAGCTGCTGGAGAAGGAAGGTTGAGGAGCTGCCCTCCAAGGGTCTCCAGCCATCAGGACTTTTTCCTCCAAGTGAAAGGAACTCACCGGTAGGATGGAGAATCTTTGTCTCCCCTGCTTTTCTGAGTAGAAACCCTCAGTTGTGCCATGCAGTGAATTTTATCAATTGATGGATCCAAGCCATTTTCCCTGGAGAACAAACCATTCTCCCCATGCTGGGGACGTGCCCAGGGGATGGGCTCTGTTTTGATGGCGCAGGAGCATGTTTGGGTTTGCTCTTTCCTCCTCCCTCAGCCCTTCCCAGTTCTCTGTTCTCCTCCTGACTCATAAAAAATTGAGCTGTACAGAACAGGCAGAATTTACCCAAATCTTCTTACAAAAGAAGGTATTCTCCACTGGAAAAACCAGTGTAATTGCAGTTCCATTTTATTATTTGATCTCTTTGCTGTTTATAGTGTAAATAAGGAAGACTGGGATTTGGGAGCTGACTCCCGAAAACCTCTGTTGAAAAGGAAATCGGGTTATTTTGCTTGGCTGCTATAAATACTGCATGAAAATGTCTACTCTGTTAAAGAGAATGTGAATTTGCTGAGTGTTGAAAGGAGCTGCAGAAATGCACATTAAAGATTCACAACCCAGCTCAGGCTTCATTCAGAGGAGGCTTTCTCATGATTTTTTCAGTTAATGGGATCCTTTGCAGACATGAGAATATTTGTATCTTCCTTTGACTAAGAAGCTGCTTTAAAGCACAGCTTGATGGTCTTATTCAAACATAGACGATGTTCAGAGCTGGCAATTAAGGGCTCGGGGTTTTGGCCAAGGCATCACATCCCCACTGCTGAAATATTCAGGGCTCGGTGCTGGCACTGCCTTTGTCTCACTTGGTAAGGAGCAAACTCTGGGTTTGAGCTCTGCAGGTCACCTCAGGTGCCTTGTGACAGGGCCACGCTGGGCTTCTCCATGTCCTCCTCATTGAATCCAAACTGAAATAGCTCAGAAATCACACAGTCCCGGGATGGTTTGGGTAGGAAGGGACATAAAGCCCATCCCATTCCACCCCCTGCCATGGGCAGGGGCACCTTCCCCTATCCCAGGTTGCTCCAAGCCCTGTCCAACCTGGCCTTGGACACTTCCAGGAATGGGGCAGCCACAGCTGCTCTGGGCACCCTGTGCCAGGGCCTCCCCACCTTCACAGGGCGGGAATTTCTTCCCAATATCCCATCTGATCCTGCCCTCTGGCAGTGGGAAATCATTCCCCCTTGTCCTTGTTTCTCTCCAGCTCTCCTGGAGCCCCTTTAGGCACTGGAAGGGGCTCTCAGGTCTCCCTGGAGCTTCTCTTCTCAGGTGAGCACCCCCAGCTCTCCCATCCTGGCTCCAGAGCAGAGGGGCTCCAGCCCTCAGAGCATCTCCATGGCCTCCTCTGGACTCGCTCCAGCAGCTCCACAACCCTCTGCTGTTTGGGCTCCAGAGCTGGACCCCATACATGGAAACGTTTACAGATAAATTTAAGAAATCACTGCTTTGGGATGGGGGCCTGTAGATTTTTGCATTATTCTCCACCCTCTTGGTTGTGGGGATATATGGGGTGAACCAGCCAAATGGTCCATGAGATTTAAAGTTGTATTCCAGCTATTTTGGTTGGATGGGGCTTGGAGCACCCTGGGATAGGGGAAGGTGTCCCTGCCCATGGCAGGGGGTGGGATGAGATGAGCTTTAAGGTCCCTTCCAACCCAAACCATCCTGGGATTCCGTGATTCTCTCTTGGATATTTCCAAGTGGTTATTTTTCAGTAGCCAAGCCCAGCGAGTCCCACACGTGTAACACAACACCTGCACATTCTAATTAAATCCTGAATTCTATTTGTTTATGGAATACTTGTCCAGAGCTATATCTGATTCAAACCTGCCTAATATTTCCCCCTAACAAACCATGATTTATTTGAGTAGATCCTGCAACCCATTTCTCAGGGTAGAGCCTCTCCCTGCAGTCGTTTGGGCTGTTCTGTGTCTTACTGAGCTTCCATTCTTTTTGGAGGAAAATGAAATCTCCTACATGGATTAGCATAATTTCTTGTGAGAGTGACTGTGCTAAAGCCATTGACTAATGCAGTTTGCAAACCAGAATATTTTTCAGGGAGATGAGTTCCTTCCGGGCAGATATGCAAATGCAGTCTTCTTTTTATTCAAATATCTTAGGAATTATTTGTGGGGAATTTGTGATTGTTCCTGAATCAGTATAAAAAGCACTTGGACACTGCCTGCACATTAAGAGTAGTTATTTATAACACTTAATAACTCAACTCAGCAAAGGTCACAAGGAATAAATGGTGCTCCTGGATTCAGGCAAACATAATTCATTAAGGATTAACATCTGTCTGGTAGTAGAAAAACACCAAGGAGCTACTTGGCCTTCACTAATTTCCCTAAGATCAACATCCTGTAGGGTTTTGGGATATTTTATCTATTTTCTGTGCAATACAGATCCAAGGAGATATTGATTGGGATGTTCCAAGGTCGAGCCCTGGGTGTTTATGGAGCATCAGGGGTTGAAAGGTGATAAAGCACAAACCCTCGGCTCTGGCACTGCTAAAATTGGCAGCCTGAGGAAGTCCAGGATCCAGAAAAGGAAGGTGACTTCTTCCTAGAGTATTTCTGGGCTGAAATCACCTCAGCAGGAGCTTTTACCGTTCCCCAGAAAGCTCAGGGTAATCAAAAGCAGCCCAGAACCGAGGCAAGCTCCCAATGAGCACGGAACCGACCCGGAGCAAACCAGGAGTGGAGCTGAAGTGGTGCCTCTGCCAAGGGTGCTCCTGCACCAACACAGGGATCCAAGAGCTGGAGAGCTCTTGGAGGAGAGAGAAAGGGGCTTGGAGGTGATGGTGATCTGCCAGGGTGACCCCGTCACAGTGAGATCAAACCTGCCAACAGGGAAGTGCTCTCCAGGTGTCCCACACTCCACAGATCGTGAACTGAAATGTGACAATATAAAGATATTTTCCATAATCACCACACTCCACCCTTGGCTACGTGGACCCTGCAGCAAGGGTGGTCCAGGGAAATTCTGTAAGCAAGATCCATCCCCTCTCACTTCATCCAGCCCATGAGCAACTGGTGCCCACGGAGGGCTTCCCTGGGCAGCAGCACTCCTGCTTTTCTCTGTCACCAACTTCCCTGTGCCTGGAAGTTTTCATCCGACCAGCAAGAAAAAGCACATTTATTGTTGAATTGGCAACATCCCATTAAAATTCAGCTGGAGATGTCTCCTGCTTTGGTGGCAGTGCATCCCCCTGGGCATCTCTCTTGTAGATCAGACATCCTGAGGTACCACTGAAGAATCAGAACTTTATTACTACAGAGAAGAAGAGATAAAAGGAAGAGAAAGATAATAATTACAGGCTGAGCAGAGGAGAAAGAAATGTTATTAGTGGCTCCAATGACCTGTCTGCCCAGGGCATTGGAAGTCCACCAAAATAAACAATTGTTCTGAGAGATGTGAGTAAATAGATAATGCAAAATTTATGTTCTTTCAGTTTCTTTGTATTTAATGAATGCAGTGGCTCCACAAACAGGTTGTGTTGGACACGGTGTCCAGCAGAACACGTCAGCTGAGCTGCTCTGACAAAAACCAGGTCACAAAGGGTGACCTGCACAAAACTGCAAAGACACTTCTCCATGCACCACGTGGTCCTGTGAGAGGCTTGACATTGCAGCAGAAGGTTCTGCAGTTGTTTGGAAGGTAAATTGTGTTTTCCTGCTGAAATGGAGAGGGATCAGTATGGCAGAGCTTTGTGGGGAGAGGGTGACCCCCCCCTCTGGACCTTTCCATGCACCCTCAGGGGATGGAGCACTGAGTTATGGAGCCTCCATCCTGCTGGGACGATGTGTGGTCACAAGAGTGATGAGTGTTTGCTCCACAACAGCTCCATGCATGGGAAGTTTAGTCCAGTCCCAGGATTAGGCTTCTATTCCTTGTATTTAAACTACAAAATGAAAGATGTCCCTGCCCATGGCTTGGAACTGGATGATTTTGAGGTCCCTTCCAACCCAAACCATTCTGTGATTCTACGAAAATAATGAAAATCCTGAATCCCTGGTCATCAGGCTTAAGCAAAAAATTCCAAGTCTTTTTTAGAGCAGATTTCCCTGGGGTTTTTTAAACATTTCCCCTCAGGTGTGGCAAAATTCCAGTGGCAACCACCGGCTCCATCCCGAGCCAGCCCATCCTCCGAGAAGGGGAGCCAGGCTGGTGCCCAGCATCCCCCCCAGTCACCATGACAACGGGCTTGCACAGGACAGCGAGCGAGAAACCCTTCGGAAACCTCTGGAGCTCAAGAGGAATCTAAATAATTACCACCCCAGACTCCCAGTGTCTCCAGGGACAACTGAGAAGGAGCAGGTGACGCAGGCTCTGATGTCACCCGGCGAAGCCACTGTCGGAATTCGGCGGCTCCCGGCTGCCGGTGCCAGGGGTGTCACGGAGAGAATGCCAATGAGGCAGGGAAGGTTGGCTCTGCGGGAGGACCTGGAGTGCTAATGAATGTTAACAGCTCCTAAAGAGCCCGTGCTCGGCGTGCTAATGAGGGGCCCGAGGCAGCCAGGGGCGAGCGTGCAACGGAAAATAATAATTGTGAGATAGGAGGGAAAACAAAGGGATCCGCTCCCGGGAAATGCACCTCATCTGCGTGGCAGGGCTTTCATCTTTGTATGGGGAACGGCCAAAGGTGGGATGAGAGGGAAACGTGGAAGTGCAGGGGATGTGTCATCGGCGAGGATCAGTGTTCTGGGTGTTGGTACTTGAAATGGTTTTTCCTTGGAAGGTGGCACAAAGCAAACGTCAGATGGGCCGCACTATTTCCCCTGGTGGCTCCAGATGTTCTTACCTCACAGCTTCTCCAGCCATTCCATAGAATCCCAGGATGGTTTGGGTTGGAAGGGACATTAGAGATGACCTGTTCCACCCCCTGCCATGGCAGGGACACCTTCCCCTATCCCAGGGTGCTCCAAGCCCTGTCCAGCCTGGCCTCGGACACTTGCAGGGATCCAGGGGCAGCCACAGCTTCTCTGGGCACCCTGTGCCAGGGCCTCCCCACCCTCACAGGGAGGAATTTCCTCCCAGTATCTGATCTAAACCTGGCCTCCTTCAGCCAAAAATTATTTTCGGATCACATCTGCCCATCTGCATGAGGAACAGCTCATTGGGCACTGTGAGTGGCACACAGGACTCTTCTCCACGGCTATTTTTTAAAATTTAATTCAAGTTTCATATTTTCAGAGCAGAAAATTTTAATTAGAACAATGGTCACAAGAACAGGGTCTTTCTGCAGTGGTTTTGAGCATCAATAACAATTAATTTCTAAAGCTCATTACGTGGGTTATTTGTGTAATGAGCTCAGGCTGTGTTTGGAGTCACTGCAGCTATTCCAGGTGAGAGCAGCTGAATTTCAGGTGAGTGATGATCTGTGCAGACAATCAGACTCCTGTCCCCCTCAGTGAAGGGTTGAGCCCTCAGCTCTCACAGGGGCTGCTGTGTCACCACTGCACAGAGGGATTTAGGGAACATCACAGCTTGGCTTCCTGCAAGGAGAAAGCAGCAAAGACCAGGAAAATCAGGGGAGCAGACACTTCGAGGGGAATCCCAGGTGTGAGCAAAGGGCATTTTGGCCATGAGAGGGGGCTTCTTGCCCAGCCCACGCTGAAGAATTTCAGCTGCTCCTCCAGGATCAGCAGCATCTGTGCTTTTTAAGCTAAAAAGTGCAGGCTGCTCTCTGCTCACTTCATAACGCTCAGCTGGGAAATCCCAAAGATGTGGAGCAGAAATAATTGGATATAAAATGACAAAGTGGCATTATTATATATCATAGACTTTCTGCTGAATCAATACATGTCAGGAAGCATTTGCTGCCCCAAGTTATCAACAAAGAAAGTTCCCTCATGGCCTTCCCCTAAGTTCAGTGTTTGCTTTTCTCCTGGCACGCTCTGCACCTGTGAAGGAGCCTGTGTCCGGGGCAGGGAAAGCAGGGAAGGAGCAGTTTGTTACAGAGCCACCCCAGAGGAAGGCAATAATACCCTAATATGATTTACCCTGACCAAATTTGGCCTTCCTAACCATCCTATAAAATACTTACTCAGCTTTTTTCCCCCACAGAAAGTAAAGAGAAAAGCAAGTGTTTGGGTGAATCAGATGGATGAGCAGGTACGTTAAAAACCAGGATTTTTAAGCCACATTCCGAGGATATTTTCTGAGCAGGCACCTGGGAAAGCACAGCCATCGGTGCCCAGCTCCCCTCTCCTCAGTAGATTTCCACCCTGATTAACAAATGGCTTTCCTTAAAATAGCCTCATGCTTCCCCAGAGCTCCTCTCCACGCTGTGGTTTTCCATCTAATCCCCCAGAGTAGCAGGGGAGGGCAGGGGCAGGTAA
This sequence comes from Edolisoma coerulescens, assembly GCA_013397115.1. Classification (NCBI taxonomy): domain Eukaryota; kingdom Metazoa; phylum Chordata; class Aves; order Passeriformes; family Campephagidae; genus Edolisoma; species Edolisoma coerulescens. The sequence goes on from VWZW01004955.1 coordinate 4,245,191, forward strand.
AGAGCCTCCCGCGCACCTGCGACACACTCGGGAACCTCTGACAAACCAATCTGAGCATCCCCCACGCTGCGGACGCTGATCTGGGGCAGAAATTCCTCTAATTACTGGCCCAAGCCCCAAAGCACAGCTCAAACCATGTGGGCACAGCCGGAAAAAGGTGACAAAACATCCTAGCAGAGGCAGTGCTGCTGCACAGCTCTCCAAAATCCCCTCTCCCTGCTTCTCAACAACCCTCCCGGAGCAGCCCTGCCCCTTTTCCCACTCATTATCTCCAGAGTCTCCCCAGCAGCGGCAGCCCGGGATACAGCTCATTACAGCAGATAAAAAACCACCACAACCTTATCAATGCCACAGTAAATAACACCAGAAAGAAACTGATTTTTAGTAGTAGGCACTACCTCACACATAACCTCAGCTCCTCTGAGCAAAGGTCCCTCGCCAAGCGAGGACAGGATGTCCGGAGCTGGAGCACCCAGGGTGTTGCTCAACACGTTCAGGTGACAAATGAGCTGCCAGCTCATTAAAAGCTAATTATGTCCTGCAAGAAATTGTTACCAAGTGTTCTAAGTAAATAAAAGGAGAGGCTGGGCTAGTCCTCCCCTTTCTCCCAGCCCTGGGAAGGAGAGCTCTTACAAGGGTCTCTGGTTGTTCTTTGCCTTTAATTTTATGCAAATCATAACTGTTTCATTAAAGTTTTCTTGTTTGTCTCCTGGCTGGCTCTGCAGGTAAATGTCCTTTTCTTTTTTCCCTCTGGCATTCTTTTATTTGAACAAATCTAGCTCTGGTGTTTCTGTCTCCCTAAAAAACAAACCAAGCAATCTGCAAAAAGCTGTGATACTTTAAAAGAGCTGGGAATGCTTAAGGCTTGTCCCTGGTTACCAGCCAGGGGGATGAGGCTGGGGAAGGAAAGCCCCTGGAACTCCAGCCCACCTGGGGTGACAAAAACACCTCTGTGTTCCAGGCGTGGGTGAAATTCCAATTCCAGCTCTAAATGAGCGGAAATGATCCTTCTCCATACGATGCAAGCCTCTAAATCCTCTGAGCAGTCACAGCCCCCAAAACCTGGGCAAGGAAACTGTTTTTAGGAGGAATTAAAGGATGGGAGAAGCAGCAAATACCCCTCAAGTGATGAAGTAGACCCCAAATTATTCTTGTCTGGCAGAGGTGACTCGGGGTCATCACATCCCCCCTGGCAGCTCCTGTTTCCAGTGCCACATCCAGGCTTCCACCTGCAGTTCCCATAACTGGAAAATTAACTATTTCTGGCCAAACCAGCCAGAATTTGGCTGTTGCAGACACTCAGTTGTGGGTGTGGGGTTGTCTCTTCATTTTCGTGCTTGGACACCGTGGAAGTGGGGCAGATCTGAGCTATTCTGGGGTTAAGGATGCAATTTCCCTCAATACACACAATTCCTGTGCTCTCCTTTACTCCCCTATAATGGAAGTCCACTGGATTCCTTTTCTTTTCACAGATAACAGCACAAATAACTTTATATGGTGAGTGCAGGATTTTCTCTTTATAAATGTGTGTGTTAACCCAGCTATAAAAAGTTTGTAGGATTTGATGTTCCTGAGAATATGCAGCAGTGGGAAAGGGGGGGACTGGGAACAAAATCCCCAATGTTCATCACTCAGGTGGCAGAGCTGGGTTTAGCTGGGAGGGAAACCTTGGATGAACTCAGTGTGGGGCCGGAGGAGGAGGAGTGGGAGAGGCCTCCTGGGTGCCATTTGGGATCCTTCCCTGTGCATTTTGCTTCCCACATCCCGTTTAATGCCAAAACAGAGTCTCCAGAACCACACGCTGAGTCAAGTAGGACACATTTATCTGTCCCAGCCCACCTGGAAATGTGACCTGAGATGACACAGGGTCCCGAGGCACGACAAACTTACCTTGTGCAGTGTTTTACATCCAGGAGTGATGGCTCATTTGAATGTTTTGCCTCTGCTCCCACAACGTGCACAGCAATATCCCATTATTGTGTTCATTTGTCAATATTCCATTATTGTGTTCATTTATCTGCGACATTTCAGCAGAGCTCTCGCAGACGTCTCTGAGCAGCGTTCACAATGATGATAGTTTAGTTTTCTCCTCTTCAGAGCGATTTTTTCCACACCTCATAGAGCTGGGAAGGCTCATTTTAGGAGAAATCTCATCTTTTCTATCACCAAGGTAGGTTCATACTTTTCTTCAATCCCAAATCAGACTGTGGCAGCCTGGGCAGGGAGGAACCAGACCTGTGGACACTCAGGATTCTCTTCCAGGTTTGGCACCATTTCATTTCCCTGTTTGAAGGGCCATGGTGAGATACCAATGCCCACAGCAGCCAGGACCAGATTTAATCAGTAATGTGATGCAGGGCCCTCCTTCCCACCCCTACAAGTAATTCTTGTTGAGACCTCAAATGGATAATTGACTGGAGTTAGCAAAGCTCCTCTGATGCAAAACAAGCTGCAGGATTTACATCCATATAATAGAATTCCCCATTTTCATCTCAACAAGGTGAGCCCCCAAGGAGAGGGGATGTAGCCACAGAGTGGACAGAAAAGGCGTTTCCTTGACAAACCTTCCTGCCTCATCCAGTGGGTAAATTCTGATCCCAAAAAAGCTGGTGGGGAAATATTATGTCCTTGATCACATAGTTTTACTCCCTCAATATAGGTTTGTGTCGCCTTGGTCTAGCCAGGGCTTGGATGAAGAGGTTTGTATTGGTCACTGGATTCCATTTCCAGGCATTGCTCCTGCCCCTGTGCTGTTACAGGAGGTTGTGCTGGGCTCTGTTTTGGGGAGTGGGGGATTTATGAAGGAAGGAATTGTTCCCTGGGAGGGTGGGGAGGCCCTGGCACAGGGTGCCCAGAGAAGCTGTGGCTGCCCCATTCCTGGAAGTGTTCAAGGCCAGGCTGGACAGGGCTTGGAGCACCCTGGGATCATGGAAGGTGTCCCTGCCCATGGCAAGGGTGGGACTGGATGATCTTTAACATCCCTTTGATGCCTTAGGTTTTAACTTTGATATTTTTCAAATCCTGTATTGCCTAGTGTGTAACTCTGAAGTTTCTTGTGGCCTGTGAGCTGCTGTTCTCTCATGCTGGTCAGACATAACAAAGTCTCTCCAAGCTTGCTCTTCAAGGACACCCAGACTGTCCTAGGCCCAAAATGTGCAAACCAAAATCTTAGGAGTGGGGTAAGCTTGGGGAAATTACATCATTAACTGGGGTTTTAATTGGAGAATTAATCCTGATATGCAAATGGACCAAACTTATAAAAGTGTGAAGAACTCGTGACTCAGGGTCCATCTGGGTGTCGCCTCTAGCCTGCCCAGGGTGTGCCTTTGAAGGCCCTTCAAATAAATACCTGCCTTTATTCCCTTATTCCTCTCTAGTCTCTGTTTTTAGGTGGCCATCTCAGGCATCACCTTCCCACTCAAACCATTCCATGATTCCATGAAATACCTTTTATTTTGCATTGTGCATAAAATTATAAAATTTAAATTGCTTTATAGGGAAGCCACTCAGGCACTTCCAGCTCGTATCACATCACCCCTGGCTCAGACCACGCTCCCCTCACACCTGCCACCAGCCTGAATCCCAGACAGCTCAGTTGGAAATTTCCAGCTGGGATTTGTCCGTTCCCACCTCTCCAGGGATTCTCCAGCCCAGCAGCTCCTGCAGCAGCCCAGTTATGCAATGATTCCGTGGCCCTTCCCCTGCGTGAGGCGAAGGCTGGGGAAGTGCAGGGAGTTCAAGCTCTGCTGAGGAGTGTTTCTATTTCTGTCTGGTGCTGCTGAGCCTCTGCCCGGCTCTGCGTGGGGAGGAAAACACTCACACGGTGATTGGAGTGATTTTTGCCTTGAATGGAGACGTGCAAAATCCCTGATTTGGGCAGGGATGGGATCGATGTGTTGCTCTGCCCTTGAAAAGCGGGAGGAGGTGCTTGTGCCTCTCCCGACTGAGAAAAACGCCTGACTCGTTCATGCCTCACCTACACACCACATCCCAGGTCCTAAATGGAATTCTCAGGATGCCTCAAAGTCCGTTAAACCCAGCAGAGTTCCTCCTGGTCAGGGAAAGCAGGCTGGAGTTTGTCTTTCCATGCATTAACATCATGTGCCATAAACGTGGAGCTGCCCGTCCTCGCCTGACCCTGGGATGGATCAAAAGATCAATAAGATTTTTGTTTACATAATTTATCTGTGAATTCAGATGCCTTTAAGCAACAAATTTACTAAATTCTTCATTATTCTGACTTAACCAGAGAGCAGCAATCATTTCTTCCCTCAGAGTGGGAGCATGGAGCTATTTGCTCTTAAATTCAGTGCCAGGTGTGGGTTTGTTCCCAAACTCTGTCCTCGGTGGCTGAGCATCCCAAATATTTACCAAGCCACAGAGGACAAGGTGGGAAAGGCCAACTTCATTTATTTAGCCTGAAACCCTGGGCAACACAAATGCTGGGCTGCTCTGGTGCCATTTAAATATTTATATAGAGCCATCAGCTGCTTGACCTGTTCCCTTCTTTATTAAAGAGATCCCCCGGATAACGAACGAGGCTTCTGCCACTTCCATGGGGATTTTGAGCCAAATCCCACAGTTTGCTGTGACTTGGGGTGGCATTCTCTTCTGCCATGAGTAATCCCCTGATGATGAACTTTTCTCCCAGTCTGATGGATCACTATTCCAACAAGTGCTTCCCTTCAGGATGAGAGCCCGAGCTCCTCCACTCCCTGCACTGATTTAATCAGACTTTTGGGAAGAGGAAGATTTGGAATGTCTTAGCCTTCATTAGATTTTAATTGATTTTGTTATAGCTTTCCTGATTGGTTTTGAGCTGTTTTTTTAATGATTCTTCCCCTCAGTCATTTTTTACCTCTGTCTGAAGGAACCTGTCACGTCCTGCAGCTTCCCCCCCTGCTCTGCCCTCGCTCGTTTTTCATTCAGCTCCTGGAAGTGGCTGCGGGATCTTTCCAATTCCCAGTTATTAATCACCTGGCAGGACCCGAGTTGGCATCTCCATAACAAACCTCCTCTCAGCAGAGCTCGCCATTCATGTTCGGGGTTGCTTTTCTTTTATACCCTCCATTATAAATGTATTTATTTTGTTACATCCTCACGCCCTGACGGGCAGTGGGTGTTGTTTTCCAGGGGTGACGCAGGAAGGTTTGTTCCCACGTGCTGCCTCCTGCTCCTGACAAAGCCACTGGTGTGGATGTTCCCACAGAACCTCCTCTTCCATGAATCCATCAGGGGTGTGCTGGTGCAATTTTCACCCCTTTGCACAACCTGTTTCAGCCTCAGCTCATCTTCCTTACCTCCTCAAGAATTTTCCACCATGTGGAGACTCTTGAAACCCTCCTTAGGTTAAATTTTCCTTAATTTGCCAGGAAAAAGTCCTGAGCTCTTCACCTGTGGTTTTATAAATCCTTCTGGACTTGTGTAGCTGTTCTTTGGGGTTTTGGTTGCAGTTGGTTTTATTTAAAAAAGAAAAAAAAGTTTGGTTTATGTTTCAAAACCCAACCAAAAAAAAAATATAACAGCTGCAAACTGTTTTAAATGCATTAAGAAATGGAGAAGAGCTGCCTGCCACATGCCCCCACATCCCCCTGGGCAGGGGTCATCTCCTCTTCCCCCACCCCAGCACTGGCAGCACCTCCTGCACCTTTGGGGTTGACCACGGGGAGCACTGGGACACCCGAGAGGTGTTGGCTTGGTAATGCTGGTTTAGCAATCTGAGATCCAGTTGGATTTCAAGCATCATTTCCCAGCTGGGCAATGGACTCTACCCTGAAAATCCTCATAAGATTGGTGAGTGCCAACCCCTGCGTGCACTATAGAGTCATGAGCTGAAAAAAGCCACTTTGTAACCTTCCTGAGCAGGATTTGGGCAGAACCTGTAAAAGATACCTGCAATGAACCTGCACTGAGCGGGGCTGCAGCTCAGCCACGTCATCAGCAGAAGGAACAGTTCTATTTCATTAATTTTGCAGAAAAAATACGGGAGCTTCTGCCTAATGAATACTAATAGACCCTTTAAAGCTCATTTACCAAATCCTCACAATTAAAGGACAATGGGAGGCATCACTTACAGAGCACATCTGAGCAGCCCCAAAATATTCTATTTGTTTGTCCCAATAATTGCAAAATAAAATACATTGATTGCTCCATATTTATGAATTCAAGAGCTATTTGGGTCTGCGCTCTGTGTAATGAAGGTTATAAAAGCATCTTAATGCAAAATACAAGGAAAGCTCAAAAACTGCATAAAATTTGGGAAATAAGACCTTGTGAGTCAGTCATTTACTCATGTTCTCTCCCACCAAAGCACAGGGAGGATGATGCAAACAGGATGTGGGAGGATTTGTGGATATTTATGAGCAGGTGCTCTTCAGCTGGAGTCAGGTTTGAACTAATTGGCACCTGAGGCAGAGGCTGCCAGGGGATTTTGGTGGGAGCAGGAATTTTGCTGCAGAGTGTCCTTGGATTTGCAGCAGAATTTGTGCCAGTCAGTCCAGGCACAGCACTGAGCAGCACATGGAATCCCAGGATGGTTTGGGTTGGAAGGGACCTTAAACCCCATTCCCCCCCCCCCACCATGGGCAGGGACACCTTCCACTATCCCAGGTTGCTCCAAGCCCTGTCCAGCCTAGCCTTGGACTCTTCCAGGGATCCAGGGGCAGCCACAGCTTCTCTGGGAAATCCACTCCAGGGCCTCACCACCCTCTCAGGGAGGAATTTCTTCCCAATATCCCATCCGACCCTGTCCTCTGGCAGCAGGAAGCCATTCCTATCCCATTTCCCTCTGTCCATGGAGAACAAGGACAATGAACAGGCTCTGCTGGTGTGGTGCAGCCCTTCAGCTCCACCTTCCATGAGGTCTTCCCAACAGGAATCTGGGAGAGGAGCCCAAACCCACTCTGCTGACTGGGGTGGCAGTGCCCCAACCCCAGCTCCCACTGCCTTTCCCAGAGCTGGGGTGGAAAGGGATGGGGTGGGTGCAGGAATTCGGGCCCTCCAGCCCAAACCTTGCAATAAAGGGTTTCCAGTCAAGAGCCACCTGCTTCCTTTTATTTTCAGTCTGGAGTAGTTTCATTTTGACATTGTTTCCTCTACAAAGACACGTCATTTTGCCTGGTTTTTTCTGCTTTAGAGCAAGAAACAGCTGCAGCACTGAGCAGGCAGAGGAACCTTGAGAACTCCAGTGGCTGTAAAGGAATGTCAGAGGTGAGTGCATAGCTGGGTCCTGGGATGTTCCACGTGGGATGGTGGGCACAGGGGATAAATAGAAGCAGCATCACCAAAAGAGAAAAAACTCCCATTGCATTTGGACCGTGGAGCTGAACCCCAGCAAAACATCCCTGACTGCATGACTTGTCTTTGCTGAAAAATATCCACCAGACATTGGGTTTATTGTCAGGGCTTTGGGCACATCTCCACAACATCCATCTCCCTGTGGTTTCCATATTCCCTGGTTAAACCTGTGCCTCCAGCAGTGCTGGATCTGTTGGTTATCACCTGCTAACGAGGCCATCCATCTCTCCCAGGTGAGGGGAACCAGACTTGTGTGGCTCTCAGTGGCTCTTCAGTGATTTTTGTTATTTTTTCACTGATTTCTCTAAACCCACAAGCGCTGTTTTCAGCTTTAATGTGCCCATCCATCCCTCCTCTTTTTCCCCCTAATTCAGAAACCAACATTTGGAGCTCTGGGGAGGGATCAGCCTCTCAAAACACACGGATCACTCCCAAAATGCTGCAAGCCCCAGCCAGTCGTGGTGACAGCACCTCTGTGGAACAGCTGGATGCTGATGATCAGCCCTAGACTCACCAGCCTACCCATCAGGGCCGTTCCTGGGGGGGAAGCAGCCCCATAAGGCTGCAGAGCCGACGTGTGCAGCCTTTGGGACAGGGATTTAATAATTTAGTGTTTTTTTCTTTCAAGCATCATTTATTCACTCTTTACTGAGCTGTTTGCTGCTCAGTCAGAAACTAAAGCAAATATTCTTTGTGAGTGTGTGGCTCTAATGCTGTTAAACTTCACAAAACCCATCAGCAGTGATTTGGCCCCAGGTATGAACAATGGAGGAGGAAAACAGCAGCTTTTTCCTGCTTGCCTGTGGATCTCAGGAGCCTGGCAGGCTCTTGTTGCAGCGGATCCTGGCTGGACGTGGCTCTTGCACATGGTCACATTCCCCATGGAACCAGTGGCTTTTGCCAGGCAATGAATGGTTTGGACACCCACCAAAACCTCCTCTGAGTTATTCTGAAACCTTAAAGTGCTGATCAGCACTGCTGGGGCTGATCAGGAAGCCCTGGGAAAGAGGGAGGAAAGCTTTTACTTTGCTCTTTTTTTGTAATTATCTTTTATTGAATGATTTCTTTCGCTTCAGTGGATTCTGAGGTGGGAGCACTGCTGAAGTCCCACACACAGGGATGGCACCAGAAATGTTTCAGGGCAGAGTGCTCACAAAATCAGACTGAACTCATCAGCAGTTTCTTGCTCTCCAAATAGTCTTTTTTAGCCAATGCAGGACTGGGATTAGCCACCAAACCTGCCCTGGGAGGAGTGGCAGAAAGCTTTGACACCTCACCCTGGTCCTGTCACATCTCAGGCGCGTACTCTCTGAGGTGTGGAGCCGGGTCATTCCCATGGAAACGTTGGCAGCACCAGCCCAGGGAAAGGATATGGCTGTGGATAAGTGGCCCTGACACTAATGATATAATTAGCTGTGTTAAAAGTCATGTCTGGGAGCAGTTACTTTGTTTCCAGGGTGACTGAAGTGCCATAAATAACAATGTCCAGCGGTGTTTCCATAGAGCCGCTGTCCCCGGCCGAGCGGGACAGAGGGTCCTTCATGGCCCCCGGGCAGGACATGGACACGGCCAAAGGTTCTATCCTGCCTCCCAAACTGGCAAAGCTGAGATCACCAAGCCTCACCCAGACCAAGGGAGCAGCTCCAGGCTGGGATCGTTCTTCCTTGGCTTCCCACGGGCGTTGACCCCCACCCTTGTTTTGTACATTCACAGAAGCACAGATTGGTTTTACCTAAACCACGCTCTCCCAGGGCCCTTCCTGAGTTTTTGTCCTAGAACCTGTTTTCTTGTTATGACCTGGGGAAGAATCCCATTTCAGTTCAGGAAAGCACCTAAATGTGCCCAGGGCCGTGTCTCAGTGAAAGCAGCACAACACACATGCCTGGCTCACACCTTGGGTGGGAACACTCATGACACTTTGTTTTCCTACAATAAGAGTTGAGAAATTCATTCACTGGATACAGAATTTAAAGGTCCTTCCCAACCTAAATGATCCTAATGTTCCACAACTGAGTGTTTGGGATGGAACTTCTGGTTGAATCAATTTTAAGGAAATCTAATGGGTTGTTGGTACTTCAATATGGGAAGGTCACAGCTCCTTCTCCTGCCCTGGGGGTAAATCAGCCGTTCAAGGCTGGCGGTGAATCCAGATCCTTGCTTGGGCAATGCCATTCCCTGGGATCTGCCAGGGATAAGCAGGCAATACAATAAAAGGAGATCTACTCCAACATCCACGTGGATCCTTTAGACAGAACCACGAGCTGCAATTCCAGCCTATTGTCTGGAAAATGTCAGGAGCTGAGAAAATGCTGGAGGAAGAAATTGTTGGCATGAATGGTGAGAGCACTGCAGGGTCGCATCATCTCGAGCTGGGAATTGTCATCCTCCCACTGCTCCATAGGGAAAACGGGAGGGCAAAGCTGGCCCTGGGCAGCTCCCGGGACATGGAGACGCCGCCGGTTCAGTGTGTGCAGAAATCCAGGAACATATGGGCAGCATCCTGTCCCTGTCTATCCCGGCAGCAAACCAGAAGGAGTGTGAATAAACTCCTATCAACAACAGGATGGGAATATTTATAGGAAAATGCAATAGAGGATGGGGGAAGGGGTTCCTGTTGGAGGGTGGGCTTGGGCGGGAGCGGGGCTGCATCGTGGAGGGGTTTGCTGTTCCCATGCACTCAGACATGAGGAAAATGAAATAAAAATGGCATTAACCTGGGGATGTACACCACACACTGCCCATTAACATCCACGATCTGCATCCAGTTCTCCAGAGGACTTATTTTTACTTTTATTTTGGAATCCTAGGCAGAGTGAGCAGCCTTTGAGTGTATTTATTACGGTCTTGAATTGCTTTCCATGGTAACTAATTGTGATTTCCGAGGCACAGGTTCTGCAATGGCACAGGATGAAATGGAGCTGAATATGGAGGCAGCTGGGAAGAAGAAAATCGCTTGCTTATGAAATAGTATTTAATGATGGGGATTGATGGAGCAGAAAAAATGGGGGTGGCAGGGACTAGAACACAAAACAGCTCTCACTCAGCTTCATGTATTTCCTCAGATTTTGAATTCCTCAGGAAAGCATCTGGTGAATATTTAAGGAAGGGAAAATCCCCTATATGTGCTGCCTTCTCACTTCCCCACTTCCCATTTTATTGAGGCAAACTCCTAAAAATCCAACTGTATTAAAAAAACCAGTCAGGAAATTAAATGATGATTAAATGGTGTTTGCTGGTTAAAATAATGGGAGGGCTTTTAGAAAAATTTACCCATTGCACAGTGAAAAACAGGTGAAACAAACCTGTTTTGAGCAATGTCAGATAAAATTGAGGAAAAAAGGTTTCCCTGGAATGCAGGGGTCTCGCTGCCCTCCACACCCAGAGCCTGGGATGGCTCTGGTGCCCAAGGAAGAGCTGAAAGGAGCTGGGGAAAGCACTGAGGACCAATTTGAGTCAATTGGGAATTTCCAAGCTCTCACATGGGGTCAAAATCTCTGGAATGTTCCTGCCTCTGTAAGACTCTGAGACTCTGAGAGTCCATGGGATTTAACAGCTATGACACCCCCCCAGAGAAAGAGCAATATTGTCTTGTCCTCTTTAAAAGCTCTGAATTTATGAGCAGTAGTGCAAAGCCCAGCCCATGAAACAAAAAATACCCTAAAAAATCCCAACCCAAACTCCCCAAAATCCAGAAAATCCAAGTAAACAACCAGAAATGTAACTGTCATGAGTGTGGTTATGTTGCCCAGCTAAAACCCACAAGTTTGTGGGAGTTTCTCTGACCTTGGTCCAACATCACCAGAAATCCTGGAAAAATATGGGATTAGATTTACGGGGATGTGCATATGTAAAGTCCAATCCTTTGTCATTGAAGTATTAATTTTATTGTCCCAGCAGACAGTCAGGTTTGTATTATATAAATATAGAGATGTAGGCACTTCAAATGTGAGTATTTGACACAAGCCTGGTGACAACGAGCACAGAGCTATTCCAAGGGATGGGAGATCCAGGGGAACCCAGCTGCTCTGGAACCTTCCCTGTGGGTCTGCCAGGATGAACCTGAGCCTGTGGTTTACCCACCTAAGGAACTGGAACCAAATTTTCATCTCTCTTGCAGTTATCCCACTCCAGTTTGGCTTCCTGGAGAAACCTGCCTGTTCCAGCTGACACCCAACAGAAAGGGATTACAGGAAACCACAGGTTAAATAAAATGTTCTTTTAATGATCACCCCCCAAATACCCAAAGGCACCAGTCAACACCGTGGACTAATGACCTACAAATTGGTGGGATTCTTACACATTTGTAGCATTACAATATTTTTTCCACAGCTTCAGATGGCACATTAAGAGGAATATTTCATCTGCAACAGCTTTGTCCTGAACACCCTTCCATGTGATTAATTTAACAGAAAAAGGATCAAACCAAAACTGAGCTCGCTGCCCTCCTTTCTCCAGGTATTTCCGCAGCTCATCTTGAATTCACACCTGTGTAACTCCAAATTTATTCCCAATTTATCACTGTAACTCCTCTAACACCACCCAAATCCCCTCACAGATCCTCTGGGTAACACACAGAGAGGCAACACCCCCACTGAGGACAATCTGCATTTCTTTTATCCATTGCAAAAACCTCTGTAACGTGTCGAGTATAAAGCTCACAAAATACATTTTAAAGGAACTACCATAAAGTATTTGCTTCAAATAGACCTTTTACAACAAAACACAAAATCCAAAGGACATTTTTTTAGGAAAGCACTTGAAACTGTAACACTTAGGTCCTGACAACATTAGAGTACTTTAAGCTGTAAACCCTAAGAAGTTTTGTGATTAAATAAAATCAGCATTACAATTTCCAGGCATTATAATCATTGAACAGATTGTAACAACGAGATATAATTATAATGCAAACATGAAGCTCAGGAGGCTGGCACTGAGAAAACTCTCAATTCTTTGTAGATTTAGATCTGCACATGATAAAATCAGTAACAACAGGAGAAGAGGTTCCAATATTTCATCCTACACACTGATACCAGTGTTTTGCAAGCAGCAGTCAATACATCATCCCCTTTTTAATATTACTTTACAGAGTCATTATGACCTTGAAAAAAAAAACCTCCAGGTCAATTACTGCTGCCAGGTATCAACAGAACATCTGGAAGGAAATAATTAAAACCATCAGGCTTTGTTAATTGCCCCTGTAGGTGTAGATACATGAGATTTTATATATGTAAGGCGAAATAAATCACATATATATGCTTACATATACAAAATCACAACCTCAACCTTCAGAACTGAACTACCTCTAGGTAAGAAATATAAGACCTTTTTCCATAAATTTAAAGGGTTTATTTATACCTGAGAGATTTTTGCATATTGATGTCATTGTACCTTTGCCTGTAGGTGCTCCCCGAAGTCTTTCCTCTGTCCTGGGGTACAAAGCCCATGGCAGCCAGGCAGGTTCTTCCCACCAGCTCCACGGACTTTGGCTGAGCCCATCCTTACCCAACCTGGATCAACAGGGAGGTGACAGAATTCAATATATGTTTAAATAAAGTTCTGTACAAGTGCACAGGCTGGTTTATACAAATCCACAGCGAGTTCACCACTCCTGATATTTCCACAATATCTGTTTTGAAAAGAATTTTAGTCCTTTACCCAATGCATGTTTCTACTTGTTGGTTAGAGAACACCTTAGTGAAGAATTTTTCCGGGTATTGGATCACTGGCCATGCAAGACACGCTGAAAATGCTCCTTCCTGCCTGACCTGTTCCCTGGTTCTTGGGAAGATCAACCCATTTTTCCACCCAGCAACCAAGGAACCCAGGAGTGGAGGAGTAATAAATCAAAGTGGCAACACTACATTAAGGTCACAGGCCAGTGCAGATGGACTGAGACTTTCCAACAAATCTAGAGAGATTAGGAGCCCCATTCCTCCTGAAATTTAAGGCATTTGGATGCCTGATTTCCTCAGATTCCCCAGTCCAGCTCTCAGCTCCTCATCCCTGCAGATCCCAAGCAGTAGCAGGGACATGACCCACATAAGGCTCTTACAGAATTTCACAGTGCTATTTAACATGGCAAACACCAAACTAAATGTAAAGGTTCCCTTTGTCATCCAGACAGTTCAATTAAAACAGAAATACAAGGAATCCACCATGTCTCACTCCATTTTGCTCCTGACAGGGGGAATTCCCTAGAAGTGCTTTCATGCAAGTATGGTGTTACCATAGCTGATCACAGAGCAATTAGAACTGATGGTTTTTATTAAATATTGTTTAACCAATGGAAAGATCTTAGTGGAAGTGGAATAAAGTGTGCTTTCAGACACCAAATTGGACATACCTGAAAAATCAGCAAAAGTAACAGTACTCTATTCATGAAAGACATCACAAAATGAATCAGCTTCATTAGCAAACCCTTCTTATGTTGCAGAAATACCAGGTTTTTGCACTGTATTTTATAGAAAAAAGTTGACTTTAGTGATGATGGTCAGCAAAGCTGTCTTTGAACAATTCTTTGTTCAAATGTACAGGAATATAATAGGGAAAAAGGAAGCTACATTTCACTGGCAATTGGACTTAAAAAATTAAGAAATGTTTGATTTAAAACAGCACATTTATGGACCACATTTCTGTGTAAAATAAATCAAACTCTTGTGCCCAACTAGAAGAAATTCCCAAGGCCTGACAGCTGTTGTAAATGGATGCAATGCAGCCACTGCTTTGGAGCAGGAGGAGATGAGGATGAACAGTGAGAGGGACACCACAGCGACACGTGAAATCGATATAAGAAACTCTACAGCTTGCATTTCCAGTTGGCTGCTCCCATTTTATACCCACACCCTTTCCAAACATCCTTCTCATGCTAATCCTTCTTGTTCCATATTCCTTTTCCCATGTTTGGTTTTGGTGACACCACTTTAGATCCATCTGTCCCAAACCTGCTCATCCTGGAGGGAACCCTCCGCCCGTCGCTGCTACAAACACTCTGCAACCCCAGGGCGTGTTTCCTTTTCCATGTTCCCCTTTCCACGTTTCCCTTTCCATAATTCAGGAGCTCTCTGGCACCGTTTCCAACATTTCATGGAGCAACTGGCACAGGGAGGCACTTATGTGACATGTTTAAAACTTATCTTTGGTAAACACTCACACACACACAAATGTGTAACTGATGTTTTGCTTCCTGATTGTAAATCCTTGTTTGCTACTGGTGGATGTGTGCGGGTATCTAAACACAGACAGGACTTTACCAGTATAAAACAGTTTTTCAAATGCCACTGCCAAGGATTTGTTTTAATTCACCTAAAAATAGCACAGTCCTGGGCTTTTGGAGTTTTTTCCTGACTCTGTTTGTTGCACATTAAAGCAGCTCTGATCAATAACAAATTAGCAATAGAAAGTGAGCCCGATCTGCTCAATTTTCACCTCCTTTCTCATTCTCTTGCCTTGGCTTTCAAGACCAATTTAATCAGAATAGTTGTATCTCTTAGAGCTTTCATTATCTGTGAGGCAGATCCTGGGCTCTGACGCTGCCTGACTCAAGCAGCCAAATCTTTCACTGGGATCAGTGGAAATTTTGGATACACAAAATGCTGAGTCTACTCTTGGTAGGGGCATTTCCCACTCACCAGTACAAACCAGTACTCAGGGCAGAGGTGTGACCCGGAGTCTCTGACTGACCTGAGAAACAATCTGCAGAGCTCACACCACCAAGAGATGACCGACCCATCAACGTGTATTTTAAAAGATGCTGCAAATAAATGTTGCTGGAACTGCATGGGTAAAACCAAGGGACGATTGACTTTGACGTACCCAGAGCACTGTCCCTTCTAATATCAGGCATTTCTACAGAGAGGTATTTCATTTGCTTCAGTTTTCATTGACACCATTTAAATTTTGCTTAAGATTTTTTTTTTTTTTTAGAACCCAGAACTTAGTGCATTTCATTTTTATAAAATTAGAATAATTTATATCCTTCTATTTTCATTGCAAAAAAATACAGCCCAAACACACATCAAGGTATAAACACTTCACGAATGACAGACGCTTCACTTATTTCACCTGCTTAATGGTGAGTTAGACATTGATCAACCAAACAACTTTGGCAACTTGCACGAAAATATGTCCTTAACTCAAAAGTGCTGATAAAACTCGCTTTAATGAGGCCTTTATTAAGGAGAAAACTGGAAAGAGAGGAATGGTGAGTGCTTGGAGGTTGGAGCGTTCCTACACCATCCCGCTCTGTAGCTGTATGTGGAAAGGGTACGGCTGGTAGAACACAGCGGGTTGTCCATGAGCAATGTAGTAGTTGCTGAAGTTTCTGTCACTGATATAGGGAGCAGGCTGATAGTAGCACGTGACATTGGCCGCGTTCGGGATGATGTTTTGTTCTCCGAGCACTTTCAAAGCCAGAATTGTGATCATGTTGAGGGTTTGCCTTCGCTCGTGTCCCATGAGGCAGACTGTGCTCTTGTTCACCACCCCACGCAGGGTCATCAAGTAGTCGTACTTGCTTTTCTCCTCCCCGATGAAGTGGTTGCGCAGGTAGGACTCGATTTTCCTCTGCTGCTCGGCAACGTCGGGAAAATCAATGAAGAACCTGGAGCACATGTAACGTTCCAGAGATTTAATTTCAGCCTCATCCGCCGGCTTAAAGTCACGGACCAGGAGGTTGCTGTACTTCAGGAGGCCGCCTCCTCTGATCTCCTCCGGGTTCCGGGTGGAGATCAGTTTGTATTTCAGGTGGTCCATGGCTTGGTTGAAGTCCCCGTACATGCTCTCGGCGATGACGGTGGGGTGACAGTCCTGTGTCAGGGGCCGGTCGGTGGCTCTGTAGACGGCCAGGATGGAGTCCAGGATGATCTGGAAGGAGTCCACGCTGAACTCGAACTGCCGCCGGAGTGAGCTGACGAACTTCAGCTCCACGTTCTTGCCGCTGTTGTTGGACAGTGAGATGAGGCTCCAGCGGTCATGGTCGGTGGAGACTTTGACCATCTTCTGCACGTAGGCATCCTTCATGGTCTGAGCTGTGATTTTTTGCTTGTTGACACATTTTGGCAAAAAGTCCAATAGGCAATTGAGAACTGCTTCCTTAACGACCTGGAACTCAAGCTCACTGGGAAGTTCCACTCCAAAAATGATGTCCAGGTCCTTGTAACTGGTTCCATTGTGCTTCACCAGGATGTGACTGGCAGTGGAACCGTTCAGGCGGATGTCTCTAACCTGGATCTGCCTCTCAATGAGCTGCTCCTTTACCATATGGATTATATCCTTCGGCTTTACCTCCAGGGTTGGAAAATTTCCTCTCCCATGAATAGGTATAGCCTCAGCCAAAACCTGATCCAGGATTTTAATCTGATCCCAGGTGAGATAACTGAATCTGTGGTCCAAATCCTCAGTCATTGTGAAATCAGTTGGCTAAACAGGGAGAAAGAGGAATCAGAGACAAATGTTAGAACTTCCTGGAATGCGAGAGAGGACATTTCATTTGGTTATACCAAACTTCCTCCTCCAGAGTAGTGACAGAGCTGTTCATTTTAGAGACACAACCTCAGTTAACGGTCTGAGTCAACCACTGCACTTGTCGCAGGCTTTTAATTGAATTTTAATGTACTCAGGTTTTAATCCTGCTGAGAAGCCATCACGTTATTGTATAAGCCATGACTCAAAGTAAATGCAGCAAACCATATAGACCCAATTGAAAACTACTCAAAGGTTAATAACACGAAATACTTGGTGGTTCTAATGAAACTCCAAATAAATTTCACCGTGAAGAACGAAAATGAGCAAAATGAGCAAATTTGTTCTTTCTGTCCTGCCTAGACATCTCCCTTGATCTTCAGTGACCTGAATACTTAAAAGTACTAAAAGACCAGGAAGTTTTTTGTGAAAACCAGGAATGACACAACCTGCTCCCTGCTTATCCAGCCATATGCCTTGGATGAACTTTGGTCTATATGGCTTATCTAAACACACGCATCCTTTAATATCAATTGTGGTTTAAGGACTGGATGTCTGATAACTGTTAAGCTGTTTCCACGATGTTTCTGAGGAAAATATTTCCCTTCTAAGCCATTAACCATGTTTTACATTAATGTATCGATGCTGCAAGTCTTGGTTTGCAGATCTGGTGAGAAAACCCCTTCCAGTCTTGTGGAGAAAGAACCTCAGGAGAGCCTGTAAAGAAGAACCTACAGAATACACAGGATAAAGCTCAGATTTGGGAACTTCTCAGTTTAAAATGATATCTTGCCTTCATACCATCACATTTAGCAGGAGATGAGACACTCAGGTGGTGTCCAGGTGGGATCTGAACGTGCTCAGTGAGGCACCAGCCGGGTGGAAGAAGTGCCTTTGGGAATCTGCCAGCACCCAGAACCTGCTACCAAAACACCCCCGAGTGTTTCTGCAGCCAGATGGCTCAAACATATTCTTTCAGCCAAAGCTCAAGAATAAAAATAAAGTAAAATCATACTAAGTAATAACACTACTGAAAATCCCCCACTGTTGTTTCTTAACCAATAGTGACTCCATATGTACGTTGTCATACATTCCCCTTCCCTCGCCTTCAGATTCCACATTCCAGAATACTTTAGTAATTTGAAGTAACTTGTGAGCTGCCAAATGGCTTGGGAATGTTGCAGAGCTCTATTTCACATACTTCTGCTGGAATTTCAGCTCCCATTAAGCTGATCAGGAGCATATGTAATTCCAAGCACCTTCCTGGCGTCATGACAAAGAGTGGGACTAACCAGATGTTTGAAGTTGAAGGAATGTTTTAAAAGTTGGCTAAAGCAGGACTGAAGTTGGGAATAATTGACAGTGTGAAGGTCTTGGAATCAGTCCCATAGGTCTGGCACAACCACGTAGCTCCTGGCATTCTGTACATAGTGCATAATTCCACATATGTAACAGGTATGTTTTCAGGTATATTCAGAAATATCCACATTTTTCCTGCAGGAATTTAGAGGACACATTTGAACTGAAAAGGAGAGAAATAGCCATCCACAGCACTGCCAATTTTACATGCAAATGATTTCACCATTAAATATTCATTAGAATTCCATGCTTATTCCTTTAAAACTATTGCTAAGCATCCTTCAGTGCCTTTACGACAACCCAGTACAAGTTTATCCTAAAAAGCAGCTGTTACAGAAATTCTGGAAGTGGGACAACCTTAGGTGGAGGCAGGTTGGAAGGAGAGGGTTTTGTTCAGATGTTTTTGCTGCCATGTTGTCATAGAATCACAGAATTAAGGTTGGAAAAGACTCCCAAGATCATCAGGTCCAGGTTTTTGTATGTCAGATTATGGTGGACCAGCCCCAGTGATCCCCTAGCAAACTTAAAATTGTCAGAATTGTTGTCTAAGCAGTAGTTTTTATTATGGCATTTGTCTGGTATTGCAAAACTTTGACCTTTTGGAGGCTGATGCTGTGATGTAAAAAAAAAAAAAGGGGAGTAGAGAAGGGAATGTTGAAATTCAATCCCCTTTTAGCAGAGGGACCCTCTTCAAGCACTTGGAAAGTCAGAAGACGGACATATCCCTAAATAAGCTTAGAAATCCTTCCTTTATTGCTACATGTTTTTAGGTATTTCAGATGTTATTGCAATATACTAAGGTTTGAAACTGAAAGGAGAAGGTAATGTCAGTAAATCTCTCTTTTGTTTTGAAGAGTCGTCCCTCAAAATGTCATTTCTCTGAAGTGATTCCTGGAGAATCTGGGGAGGCTTTGGGAGCTCAGAGTCTCACCATTAATGTTTTATGATAAATATTAAAGAATTCTGTGCTGAAATAACACCTTCAACTTTGACAACTCAGGAAAATGTACTAGGAAAAAACCCCAGGAATTCAGTTTTCAAAAATATAATTAATTTGCAGGTAAACCTAAATAAACAGTAGTAGTAGTAGTAGTAGTAGTAGTAGTAGTATTTATTATTTAGTAATTTGCTACCAGTTTGCAACCCGTTACTTAACCCTGCATTCTCCTAGAAGGATTTTCTCTTGTTCTTTTCCTCAATCTTGTCTGGAAACAAGAACAATTTCCAGGCACTTTTATAGTCATTAGGAACCTGATTTCTCAAAGCAGGGGCAAATTTATTTACTGAGGTGCTCAGGTTAATGCCAGGAGTTATTATTAATGAAATTAACCTCAGTGGCAATACATCAGCAGCAACATTGAGGTTGTAATTAGTCAAAGTGTTGTGTAAAACGAGATCCTGGGATGAAGGGAAGGAAACGCCCTGCACATGACCACAGCACTCAGATGAAGCCAAGCACAAGTGAGTACTGAGCTCGTTAATGGGAAAAGAGGCTGGAAAATCCCTTTATTCTTTGGAAACTGGTGCTGTTTGCAACGGAGGATGATCAGTTTACATGGGAAGAGAGTGATAGGACAGGGGAATGATTTTAAAGTAAAAGAGGTTTAGATCAAATTAGGGAGAAATTCCTACCTGTGAGGGTGGTGAGGCCCTGGCACAGGTTCCAGAGAAGCTGTGGGTGCCCCATCCCTGGAAGTGTCCAAGGCCAGGATGGACACAGCTTGGAGCAACCTGAGATAGTGAAAGTGGAACTGGAAGCAGGTGATCTTTAAGGTCCCTTCCAGCCAAACCATCCTGGGATTCCGTGATCCCTGGAGGCAGATAGACCTCACCTCACTGGCACCCCTGATCCCAGCCTTCCCTAAGCCTTCCCTGCTGCACCCTGCCAAGGAATTCCCTTTGTGAAACTCCTTCCATAGGAACACCCCAAAGCATCTCATGTGTTCCACATTCAGGGTTTTCTTGTCCTAAAGTGTCTGCATGTGGGCAAATGGAAGCTGCACAAATGTCACCACCGTGGCAGTGAAATTCAAAAGAGGGTGTTTTTTTCCACACTTAATCAATATTTGTAATTTACTGAGATTCTCTCCTAGTGATTTTTCTTAAGTTTTTTTGTTTATGGGATTTAAAATGTTACCATAAACTGCAATAGACCCTGAATCCCACCTGATTAAAGACCTCTGCCAGATAAAATGATGAGGAAAAGTAGTTTTCAGGGTGTTTTCTTTTACATACACTGGCTAGAGAAGCACAGAATAAGATGGATCAGACCCAGTCAAGTTTTGTGATGTATTATCCTTATTATAAGGTTAGAAAAATATTTCCCTGACTCAACTTCCAACTTGTCCTTGAGTGGTCACCTTCAGCTGATAAAGCAGTCACAATGTGGAAAAACATTTGGATACTGGTGGATCATTAAACATTATACTGTTAAATTTAATCATTTATTTTCCTATTGAAATTAGAGGCTCTAATTTTCTTTTTGGATCAAGCAGCTCTGAGTTTGGGCTTACAATGATGCTAAAGTGTTTCACTAACCACCTCTTAGCATTCCACCACGCATGAACGTCATCAAAAAAATCCAAGCAGATCTGGCTTTACATCTGAATGAAGCAAATCTGCCATGCTAATGACAGCTTTCATGTTCCCCACAACTTTCATAGAAACAGATACTTACAGTCTAGAGAACAGTCTCATCAAATTTAGCTCATATTTTACTGATAAACTGTTTAGAATCTCTTTTTATATATTCCATAATGTTGATTCAGTGTGTTTTCAAAGGGTTTGCCACGTGCTGGCATTTTCAGGCAGGATACAGCTGAAATAGTTTTTGTGCAGCTGTGGCAGCTCCATCCTCTTCCCTTTGCTTCTATCTGCTCCCATGTTTTTCTGTTTACAATAAAAGTTGGGAATACTTAAATGCTCCAATTCTTTTTACTTTGCACTTGAAATCAGTTGTGCAGGGATCTTTCACAGATCACAGAATTCCAGAATCAGTGAGGCTGGAAAAGCCCTCCAAGACCATCGAGTCCAACCAGTGCCCCATCCCCACCTTATCACCAGCCCAGAGCACTGAGAGCCACGTCCAGTCCTTCCTTGGACACCTCCAGGGATGGGGACTCCCCCACCTCCCTGGGCAGCCCCTTCCAAGGCCTGACCCTTCCCATGAAGAAATTCCTGCTGCTGTCCAACCTGCACCTCCCCTGGCACACCTTGAGGCCGTTTCCCCTCATCCTGTCCCTTGTTCCCCAGGAGAAGAGGCTAAAAAGGAGGTGTAGCAAAATGTCTTGGGAGCTGCCGTGGTGGCCTTGTTTTGGGGGATCACTCCAGAAACACACACAGAAACTCTGCCATTCCTCACATCTCTGCACTGGTTTTCCTGCTTACACCTGATGTACATCACTAACAATTTCCATGATCTCCTGCTAAAGCTTTATTTTAATTCAAAGATCCATTTCTCAGTTAAGCTGGGCATTTGGAAGTATTTTGCTCACTTACTTCAGGACTGCAGCTGGCATAAGCTCCAAAGGCAGGAATGTCAAACGTGGAGGGACTTCCAGTTGTAATTTAAACCCAGACGAGACAAGGAGAAGCAGTAAAGCATCTGGGGAACCTAAATGGGGACATATTTAAACTGGTTTGACAGTGTTTTCCATGAGTTTTTCCTTCCATTAATGTTAATGCACGCGGTGCACAGTGTTTATTTATCCTGTTATCAAGAGATAATGCATGAATTGCCATCAGTTTTCAGTCCAGTTACCATCGAGTTTCACTGGGATAACAAATGATATCAGCTCTTCCCTGGCAGATAAGGCTGCAAGGTGGGCAAAAAGCATGCAAAGCAGTTGGCTTGGGCCGTGCCACAGAATGTCACCTTCAAGGGCACAAAAAGTAAACACAGGACGAGACTTGATCCACAAAAATGTGTCCTACTTTTTCCACCCAACCCAAGCAACATGGATTATGGCTTTAAGGGAAAGAGGGCAGCATTAGGTGGGATATTGGGAAGGAACTCTTCCCTGTGAGGGTGGCAAGGCCCTAGCACAGGTTGCCCAGAGAAGCTGTAGCTGCCCCATCCCTGGAAGTGTCCAAGGCCATGCTGGACACCCTGAGCTATGGCTGTTTCCCTGCCCATGGAACAAGATGGGATGTAAGGTCCCTTCCACCCCAAACCATCCCTGGATTCTGTTTCTACTGGAATATTCCAGGATATTGGCTCGATGAGCTGGGAGTTCTCAGGAGGCACAAAATGAGGAGTGTAATTTGGGCACCCAGTATGAAATTATAATCCATATTCTGTCATGCTGGATATTCGGGGTTTTTTGGATGTCCCATTTTTCCATCATGATTCATGGTACACTCATTCTTAGCCAGATGGGGATCCCCTCACAGGGCAACATTTTCAAGGGCTGATTTATCATGACTTGATATCAGTTCCCACAACCCATGAGGCTCCTTCTCACAGGGCCTCCAGCCCAAACCAACCAAGCCCTATAAAAAATGTGAGGCCACCAGTATCTCAATTGCTCCAAAATACTTTAATAACTTTTAAAAAATAGCTGTCATATGCAATATTTGGACTGTCTGGGGCTGTGGTCCTCCCTGGGAAGTTCCTGCTTTAGGAAAAGATTATTTGTACTACCAAACACATACTACGGACTAATTCCTGAATAATATTCCCAGCAAGAATGCAAAATCCCACGGACTCACCGTGGCAGGACGACTGGAAGCGTGTATTCCAGCGGAGTTAATAGGATGAGTCACTGGATCATTTGGTAGAAATATGAATTGTCATCTTGTCGCTGGCAGAAACACGAAGCTCCCCGGGAAAGCTGCAGGAAATAAAACCCAACAAACAATCACGTTCATTTGGAGATCAATGTTAACCACCAGTCACCTGCTGGACATAATAAATGATGCATTACAGCCTGGCAGTCCTGCAGGTATAACAGCAGACTTTGAAGTTGGGAATGATAAGGTAAAAGTAGTGGGAAAAACACCAAAGTGCTTATAAAGACTCTGGGTTTCAGGTCAGGCTTAATCCTCTGCAAGGATATTAACAAACCTGCCATTTTCCCTATGGGATTTTGAGTGGGAATTTAATATTATTAATAGGCATGCAAATTAGCAGGGATGTAGTAGAATCATATAAAATTTAGAATTAATAATAACTCAGCAGAATGAAGTATTATGAATTGTGTGGTGGCTTTAGATTCTTTCTATCAGAGTGTGCAGCTGACAGGAAGGTCTTGTTCCCTGGCACATAAGGTTGCTGGTTCATTGGGAGTAAGCCCAGGATCCTGTTGCTGGAATTTCCATGTTCATTGACTGGCTGTGCTGGAATGAAATATTTCTGTAAATATTCACGTGCTGTCATAAAGGCACTTCCTTATATTTGTTTCTCATTTCAAACACGTGCTGACAGTCAGTATTCTCAGGCTTTCCTTCCAAGATCTCCCATTCCAGCACCCCATCCTGTAAAGTTCACAACACCCACTCAAGTTCCCTGACTATCCCAAGCAGGGCCTGTCCACTGTATGGTTTGATGTTCACAGGAATTTACTCCTTGATGAGTTGTGTTCCACAATCCAAGCTTTTATGCTGAAATTTATCTTAGTAAAGATAATATTGCAAGTATGATTTAAGTGTAAATATCTGCATAACCTGCAGGAAAAGCTGAAATTATAGCCCAAGGAGGTATGGACTGTGTTATTCGTTTTTTATGAATATAATGGATTTTTCCTCCATGCTACAGCAGGCAGATTTTTATCCCTGAAAATGCCATTTTAGTGCTGCCAGAAGCACAGCACTTGCTTTGCTCACCCTGTGGGGACCTGTCTGCTGTGCCAGGGCCTGTCTGCAGCTTTCATTTGCTTTCCAACTCCTGATGGGCTACTAATTAGCTGAATGCATGTTCCTGACTTGCCCCCAAATCCATGCACTAACGGCTCACATTGGCAGCTGGAATAAAGGGTTAAGCCTGGCAAGGGCTGAGCTCTGCTCTGAGCCTGGCAGTGAGCAGCCAGTTAGGCCTTGATGGCAAAGGAAGGAGTTCTGGGCTGCTTAGATAAAAGACTCTCAGCAAGTGGAGTCTGGAAAAGTCAGACAAATCAGTCACTTTGCAAAAAAATACAAACTTCTTTTTAACACTGAAATATTGTTATTTCTTCCTGTGCAAGGATGGAAGGTTTAATGGATATATGATATCCGTTAATGGATATATCACCATGATAGAACAGATTAACACTGGAGCAGAATTTATGGCTTCCCCTGGTGATATTTAGGGGAAGAAGAGAGAGACCTTTATAGCATTTTTTTTTGTAGAAGAGGCATTATTATATAATATGTTCATAGAAGCAGCAGCTGAGATTGATGAGCTGCTTTGCCTACTGGGACATTATTCCCAACAGCTGCCTTTTATTGGCTCAGTCACCACAGGAAAAAGCATCATTTCCTTACGTTACACTCAGGGTTCCCAGGATTTTTTTCAGCTGAGGGAAAAACAAAAATAAAAATGACTGTGTCAACAATTACCCTGTGTTTTAAAGAGAATATTTCCCTGTTCCTGAATTCGGGATGTGAATTGTGGCGACATGCACCAACAAACCCATTCCCAAGCCTTTTGCCATGGTGTCTCTGTGCCTAAGAAGCACAGGACTGTCCTGAGATCCAGCAGGGTCTGGGAGATGACGTGGGGCTCTGTGTCCTGGATTTCTCTCTGTCCCACAATCTCCCAGCTGGTCACTCCTTTGGGTGTCCCCACTCCCAGGTCCCATCCTGAGGAATATCAACCCTCAAACCTTCCAGGTGCCCATGTCTCCCATGGGCTTTGGTGGATGTGGAAGTTGCTCAGACACCTCATGAGCTCTCCCAGGGCATTTCAAGGTGATGCCCCCCAAACTGGCAGGAACAAGAGCCAAGGATCCCAGAGATTCCTTCCTCCCCCTCTGTGCTGCAGCTTCCCCTGACTGCTCTGCTCAGCTCCTCAGACTAATCCCAAAATCTATTTACTCACTCGAGATCCCAGTGACTCAGTCCAAAGCTCACTTATCAAAAACTCTCATTATTATGACTAAACTGCAGCAAAAGCAGGCAAGGTAAAAATTGAAACGATCTTTCTTTTCCATCTATTAACCATCTTCATAATCATCTCTCCTCTTAAAATGCCAGAGGAAGAGGGATGAGCGATGCCATGTGCCACTGCAGCCCTGATGCTGGGCTGCTTTCAGGGTAAAAAGGGCATTACAAAGTCAAGGCTCTCCTCAGGAACTCTCCAGAACCATCCTCCCCTCCTCTACACCAAAGGACAACCATCAAAAATCCCCAAGAACTGCCTTGGTCACTAAACCTCGAGAGGATCCTCCAGGATCACATTTCTGTCTGTTTTGAGAGGGTTCCAACACAACCACATCCACTAAATGGACTTCTCTTTTTTGACTGCTCATACCCCAAAACCCCTTGCTGGAAGCTGCATTTAGTTCCTTCAGTCAATGCAGTGTGGGGGTCTTCCCCTCTAAATCAGTACTGAGCCATTGGGGTATTGAGGGTGGGTTTTGATGGCTCATCCAGAGTGGATTTGGAGTTTTCCTTGGGAGGGCCCCAAAAGCTGAGAGAAATGCACCCCGAAGGCCTCTCTGCATCACTCCTGCTCCGCTCTGCACATGTTAGAAAAGTGTTTCTCTTGAACAATTACTCTGTTCCACTCCAGGAGTATTTTCATTTCATGGCAGAAGCTGTGAGCTCCAGGCCCAGGCTCCAGGTTGATTTGTGAAGCAGTTTAGGATCCCTCCAAATAAAGGCTCTTCCCGACTCCTACAGCAAGGGGGGGGTTTAAATTGAATTGGGAAAACTTCTGTATCCTGGAGCAGGCTGGGCTGGCACCTCCATAGGAACGTGTCTCACAAACTACTCAAAGATTACTGTGTCTTCCACTGTTTAATTATATTCCTATTTGTGTTTACAATGTTCATCTAGAATTCATATTTTTATGAATTAATTTCCATACTTACATTAGAAAGTTACTCTCTGAATACAAAACACAGCAGTGGGATTTCATTTTAATGCCATTTTCCCAATTTTACGAGTTACACTGTAAAAGTGGGGAAAAGGAAATGAATTATTCATTATCTTCAAAGTATTTGCTGCACAAGAGTTTATGTTTAATTTTGCATCAGTAACAGCCTAGACTCCCCTAGAAAATAGTTTTTTGATAAGTGAAATGTTTTCTAGAGTTTGCAGTTAAAAAATCTGCATAACTCTGGTCAAACTACAGCAGGAAAAAGGATTCTGGCTGCAGCACCAGTGCAGGGAACTGCTCCTCTTTTGTGGTGAAGGCAGCACGAAATCTTTGTTGACATTATTACTAAAAGGCAGAGAGGAGATAAAGTGATGATTAAACCCAAGAAAAAGGCCCAGGCCCTGCAGCACAGCTGTGCATTCGTGACTTTTCCATCACTATCAATAATTCATAATGACCATCATGCGCCTGACGACACCAAGTTGGGGAGAAAGACTGAGTCAAGCTTTCACCAAATGTGCAAAAACATCCAACCTGCCATCGGATGTCAGGGCGACAGGACCTGCTGGATAAGCAAAGATCCAGCAGAAAGGGTAATGGAGAAGAAAATCAGCTGATGTGGACATAAATCAACATCTGCTGTACCCGTTTGTGGCATTTTATGGAGAAAAACCCTCCTTTTGGTGATACACACTGAAAGAAACAGTTTTTAGAGCTTCTAAAATATCTTGGCTAGAAAAGAACTGAAATGATCATTTACCTGGGAGCAATTCTGCAACATGAAGAAATCATGCTCAATATTATGCTCAAGTTTTGCAGCTGGGCTCTCCCCTGCTGTACCACACTAACCCAGCAGGGCCATAGGCAATGGCACGTTCCTGATTCCATGGGGCATCCTAGATTCCCTACCGATGCTTTGAATAATTATTTTTTGCATGAAGATCATGGTGGCAAAGGGAAAAAGCCAGACTGCAATTTTCAAAATATTTCTGGTTTTTTAGTGTTTGAATCCCAATGGCATAAATTCATAGAATCATGGAATGGTTTGGGTGGGAAGGGACATTAAATCCCATTCAGTTCCACCCCCTGCCATGGGCAGGGACACCTTCCACTGTCCCAGGTTGCTCCAAGCCCCATCCTACCTGGCCTTGGATACTTCCAGGGATGGGGCAGCCACAGCTTCTCTAGAAAACCTGTGCCAGGGCCTCCCCACCCTCACAGGGAACAATTCCTTCCATATATCAAAGCTAAATATCCCATCTTTCAGTTTGAAATTATTACTCCCTGTCCCATCACTACAGTGCCTGATAAAGGAATTGACTGAATAACAATTCAATTCAGCAGGAATTGCTGTGGTGTAAATGGGAGCAGAATTGGCCCGGTTTGTTCATGGCTGAGCATCTGTAAGATAAACCCTGAGCTCGCTTCCACTCTCCATGGACCGTCCCTCACTTCATACTTTGATGATGAAATTTGACTTGGAATTTGCCTCCAAATCCTCTAACTGTTCATTGATTTTCATCGATTAAAACCAGTTGGTTAAACATAGACAATTAAGATACACATGACATGGAAGACATATATAAGACATGTAAGACATAACTATGTGTTAAATCCACAAGAAGTTTACCCCCATATGCAGAGACCATCAAGAGATGGTACTGAGAACTCAACAAACATTGCCAACAACCTCAGGACGACCCACCAAGGGCTTCTCAACACAAATGAGAGAGGCAAAGCAGAGCACAAGGTACCAAGATTTCACCCCCTGCTATGGCCAAGCATGCATGGCACAGCCCAAACCCCTCCTGCAGTCTGAACATCAGAGCCCAGAACCAGGAAGGCCACGAAACCACTCTGGATTAGGAGTATTTTGAAAACATGGGTAGAATGTCATTCCTTTAAGCAGTGTTAATTAATGAATTAATTTCCACTGCCAGCCTAAATGCTGCTTAATTGACTCTCCAAAATAACTCAGTCTCAATGTGATCTTTCAAGGAACTTGGTCTACTTCTGTCTCCCTGATTTATAGTCGATTCATAAATTATGGGACTCTACTGTCTCAGCAGTTACTCCTGAGCTTGAGCAGGAGCTCAAGCCCTGATCTGCAGGGCAGGAATTTAGGGTCAGGCTTTTGCTCACAAGGGTCAACGTGTCTCTGTGTGGCAGCTGAATCATTCCAGAGCACACAGTCCTTACACAGCCCTGTGTGTCTGGTGCCTAATGAGGCAACAAAACTAAATTTACTGTAAAGTTATGCCTGGGATGCACAACTGGGCAGGGAGGGTGTGCAGGCAGCACTGCCCCAAGGTCAAAGGTCTGCAGCGCTGCAAATTAAAGGAATTATTGGTGCTCCCTTTGAACTAAGCTGTGGGAATGCCAGAGGGATAAGACATAAGGAATAGAAGGTATAATGCAGACAGCTATTCTCCCTCCACACATCAAGCCTGTATTCCCGAGTCCTGGATGCTGCAGGCACAGCACATGGAGGATGAAAGGGCACAGGGATTGTTTTTAACATTTCTGAATGGGACAGACACATCACATCTGCCTCTAGAGCTTAAGGAGAAGTCAGGAGCACGAAGTGTGGGAGAGTCCCTGCTCTGGAGTCACTGTCATTTATTATTCATCCCTCGGCCTTTAGCGGAGAATTCGGCACATCCCCATTCATTCCCACCTGGCTGCTTTTCATGGGAGCCACGAACAGGCTGTGACTGTTAAGGCAGCACACGGAACACAACGTGTGTGAGCCTGCAGAGCCCACCCTCCTCTTTCCGAGGGAACAATTAATGTTATCACAGATTTGCAGCGGCTTAAAGATGTATCAGAGATGCCTGTGGGAGAAGGCAGGGAGCACAGGAGGGTGATTCCTGGCTGGGAAGACACAGAATTCCAGCCCCGAGTTGCTGGAAAGCAGTCTTGCTTTGCATGCAGGCACTTCTGAATAGTTTAGGGCACAGAATCGCAGCTTGCTGTCACTGTCACTGTCACTTCACTGTCACTGTCACCTCCAGGCTGTGACCTCCCCCAAAACACGGATGGTCCTTGCAGAATACACAGAAAAGGCCTCAGCTACCAGGGCTGTCATCGTCTAAGTGGGATGACAGAGCTTCCAACAGCGAGTAAGTAATGCCACGCTCCTACTACCGCTACTATAAATGTGGCGAGGCAGGGCTTGCCCAGATCCAGGGAGCTTTTAGGATTCATGCAAAGGAACGCCCGTAGTGAGACGGAGCTCACGTGCAGCCAGACACACACAGCCCCCTCCAGCACCGCCGCGCCGCCAAACCGCCCTTTTTACAACTTCATCCGTAAAGTTTCTAAGGAAAACGCCTTACGGAGAGAGAAGGAAAAGGCCCGAGACGAGCCGAGCGCTCCGGGC
>VWZW01004955.1:4275332-4288347 GCA_013397115.1 Edolisoma coerulescens
CCCGCGGAGCGCAGCGCGGCCGCCATGGCAACGCCGCTGAGGGGGCCGCGCCCGCCGCCGCCCCGCCGGGCCCGCCGGCACCGCCGGGACCCCCGGAACCCCCGGCACCTCCGGAACCCCCGGCACCACTGGCACAGCCGGTACCCCCGGCACACCCGCAGCCCCGGCTCGGAGGGTCCGCACATCGGCACCGCGGCCGTGCTCTGCCCCGCGGTCACACCGAGAGGACACGGCCACTATCGCCTCGTCCACCTCCCCTGCCACACTCTCTCCGTGGAGGGCACAGAACTGTGGAAGCATGGAATCAAGGAATCNNNATGAGGTCCTGTCAGCCCATGGAAAGAAGGTCCCACCGCCTTGGTGGAAAACATTTTTATCCTGGTGATCCAATTCTCAGATCACTAAACCCAAGAACAGTGAGAACTAAACTTGTTTGCTTTCGAGGTCCTTCCTGCACAAATAGTCTGTGGGTTTGGCCTCACTCTTTCATAAAATCCTGGAATAGTTTGGGTGGGAAGGGACTTTAAAGACCATCGTCCTACCCCCTGCCATGGACAGGGACACCTCCCACCATCCCAGGTTGCTCCAAGCCCTGTCCACCCTGGCCTTGGACACTTCCAGGGACGGGGCAGCCACAGCATCTCCGGGCAAGACACATGCACAGGATGTAATTGCCAAGGAAATCTAAGGAAACCTATGTCTCAGAAGCACAAATAGAAGGATTAAGATGATTGAGGGGAAATCAGTGATGTGAGGACCAGCACCTGAAGTTTGGCCACTCAATCCCCCAATTTCTGCCTCACTCGCAGCTCCACCCTTCCCAGAGTGGAAAAGTGATTGGCTCTTGTGTGATCCTCAGCTCTGGAACCAGGATCTCCTCCAGCGTGGCTCTGCTGGGAGATGGTCCCGCTGTAAACATTCCATATGCTCTTTCCTGTCCAAGGCACGATGTCACAGACTCACTTCTGGCTCTAAATACCCAATTTAAAAACCTGGCTTTCCAACGTGAGCTTCTAAAATTTATTATCTTTGATCAATTACTTCACTGGATGTATGGGATAAAACCTTGCATGGGATGAGGTTACGGCATTTGTGCCATTTTTGGTAATTTCGATTCCACTGCGACACTGAATACCTTTGCTGCTGTACAATGTTTAAGTTTGCTTAGACACAGACCTAAAATGAGAGATAATTTACTTAACTGTTCTGAGAAAATATGCCAAATGGGTAAGCCATGATTAGTTTTGAAAAAAGTGCAGATTTAGTAGTACAGTGACTCATAACAATGAGCAAAAAAAAGGTCATGAAAGTATTTTAAACTGCATTTTATCATAGGAAAATATAAAATCACCTCAAATAGCCGTGTCTGTACTTGACCTTCCAGCACCCAGGTACTTCTAGGCTGGCTCTTGGGTATTACACCAAAGCAGGATTTTAACCTTTTCTCCTAAAAGAATCCACAGCAAGGAAATACGACCCGTGTTGAACATAAAAATCCCCAGACCAGCTGTTATTCTTTAGGGCCCTTAAAAACATCTTTCCCCTTGGGAATAGTTTTATGATGGAGCAATTGCAGCGATTACAAAGCACTTGACAATTAAAGAATCCCACTCCTGAGACGACTTCATTTTATGTCATAAAGATAGTTTATAATATTTTATATTCCTAGCTCTGAAAAGCATTTATATTTAAATTATTTTATATTATTATACTACTTTATTACTTCTTTTCTTTGTTTATTATTATTATATTAATTTATATTCCTAGTTCACAAGTTAGGGAAAAGAGGTGAGGAGCCATTTGAAAATCTTATAAATTCCAAACACAAACCAAATCTCAGCCCCCAAGAGTCTCTTTTCCAGTTGCCTGGTCCTGGGCCACCAGAGCCAAGCTGGAGGGAGCCCAGTGGCCCTGGTCAGGCAGCACTGCTGGGGGGAGGAACATGATGGGAGCTGCACACTCGGCCTGTGCCAGGATGAAGCCCATGGCTTGCCCAGCCATTGTCTGTAGCTATTGAGTGATTAATTGGGCAAATTAATTAGTTAATGGTCCTCCTGCACTTGGAAAACAGTGAATTACTTAGGAAAAGATACATATCCTTCCTTTTTTTTTCACTTTTATCACTAGGAAGTTGCAGCACCACGGCACAGCTGGGCAAGGGAATAATGTTTAGTACACCAAGAAAAGCTTGTGTTCAATGGGTGATGAACCCAATTTAATGTCAGGCAGGGAGAGCTGGATTCTCTTGGAATTGTGCCTTTACCTCTCTGCACATTTTCAGGGAGGCAGATGTAAAAATGTGCCATGGTGATGTCAGCAGGCTGCTGGGACTGGCCACAGGCAGGCAGGTCAGGAACGCCACCACGGGCTGGCAGCACCACATCCTCCATGTGGAAAAGTGACAGGAGACTGGGTGAAGGACAAGGACATCTGTCTCATGACATCCCAGGGCCACTGAGGTTGCTGGGACTTCTGCTCCTGAGTTCAGTAAAGCCAGAATTTCACCCAGCTTCCTTTGTTTGGTTTGGAAATGAGGATTTCAGAGGCCACTCCTGAGGCTGTGTCTCCTGTGCTGATGTACAAGAAACACTCCCTAAACCTGGACACTTGCTGCTTCCTCCTGCTTTGGCCCTAATTCCAGAAAGCACTTAATATATCCATAAATACATTTCTCACCGGCAAAGCTCTTGAGCAAACACCTCGTTTAAAGATTTGCTTATCTCTAATTCCTTGGTGAAGAAGTAAGGTATTACTCTGAAGGAGTAAAAAGGGATAATCGAGCTGTAAATCCTCACAGTTTCTATCATTTATAACCAGAGCTTAGTCATCTTTTGACCAGTGACGCACAGCACTGATTTCTTGCTGAATAAAATTGTAGAAGCACAGCCAGTTTTTCACAGAGCTTGGAACTGTGCCCTTTATGGGGTTTTATGAATGCAGAGCTCAAGGTCCATAGTATGCCACAGATAACATAATGCAAGGTCATGTTTTGCTGGAACAACAGTGCCTAAATCCTCCACAGCAACGCTGGGGTCCAGCCCTACCTGGAGGTTTTATCAAATTTCACAGGGATTTGGCTGTGCAGAACAAGTTCAAACTGTGAGAGCAATAAAGGCAGTTGTAAAACGCTGCAGATTGGAACTGTAAAGGTCAGAGCCTGATCTGCACTCCCCCAATTCTCACGTGTATTTAGATCTGAGATACCCTGTGCATTTAGCTCGGCGCTCTGCAGTTCAGCAAGGTGGAAGAAAATCATCTTTACCTTTGGAAAATTCCATCACAGGGCTATGTTTCCTTCTAAAACTCCAGAATTTCATGTCACGAATGATGTATATTCTGTCTCAAAGGAAATCACCTCAGAAAAAACATTCCCCATGGCCTTAACTTTAGGCATATGCTTCTGAACCAACGTGGGGGTGGGTAAACGTGCATTTCCCAGGTGGACATTCACTTTTACACACATACACATGCAAAGAGAACAGAACCATGAGAAATTTTCATTTCCACCTTGCCAGGGTGAAGCCAGATTGCACATAGGACCTCTCAGAGCACTGTGAACTCTTCCTCTCATCCCCAGGCACCTTGGATTGAGCGCTCGGCCAGGATTTGGAAGGAATTTATATTCAGTTTAGTAGCCACTGAGTGAAAGTACTGAGAGCTCCTTGCTGTGCAAATTTCTCTTAAAGTCCAAATAGTCCATTGAGGTCAGGGGTTTTATAGCTCCTGCTCCCTTTTATGGAGTTTTACTCTTAAATGTGAAGAGACTTGTTAAGTTTTTGTATTGCCTAAAACTAGAAGTGGAGAATATTTTGATTCATCCAAAGAAACTCTCTGAAGGCCATCAATGCTCAGAATGAAAATGAATCAAAACAATCAGCCCCCTGAGATTAGTCAGAATTAGCTCTTTTCCTGTACTGGTCTGTATGAAATAATTTCTTGACCTTTGACCAGGGAGGGAAAAGTTAAAAAGCACAAAATAAGCTATAAAAATGACCATTACAAATTTCCTCAGGAAATCTATTTAAATGCTGATGTCATTTTCTCCAGTCTCCACTTCAATTCTACTCTGTGTTAAACCAGAAAGGCACCACCAGAGTCAAGAGTCAAGAGGAGGGGAAGGTTTGTCCAGGCAACAGCAGGAACATGGGAGACACATCCAAGGAGGAATCCACGTGCAAAGGCTGCCAGGAGGACCCTGCTGCAAGGTGAAGGAGCAATCTGAGGAAAGAGGTGTCTCCCTACTCTGGAATTTGAGGTCGATCCTGGGACTTGAAGCACAGAATGGTTCGGGTTGGAAGGAACCTTCAAGATCTTCTCGTTCCAACCCCTCTGCCACGGGCATTCGGCAAGCCTTGCTCCAGATGTCCAGGTTTGGAGAAGCTCATGGAAGTGTCGAATTTAAACAGAGGTTTAACAGTCCAACAGCTGAGAAGCTGCAGAAAATCCACTTGGGATCATAACCCTATAAATGGAGTGAAGAAGAGGCCTCTAACTCAAGGCACTGAGTGGTGAGTGCCAGTTTTTTGGAAAGCCAAGGGAAACAGGAGAAGAAGATGTGGCCTCATAAATCTGGTTATTCTTCCAAAAATATACTGCAGGAACATGACATGCAACTGGGATCACACATAGTGCAGCACAGGGCTCAGCAAAGCATGGTAACCTAATTTCCGTGTTACATGAAAGAAGAAAACCCTGACTCATATTTTATGAAAATTGTAATGGTGAATCAGCAAATTACTTCTGTTTATCTCCTCCAACGTCAGCACGCTGAAGTCTGGAGCAACTTGAACTAATCCCAGGGCACTTGTAAATAGAATATATTCAGGCCAGCTGAATGTTCCCTAAATGGGAACAAGCAGGAATTCGTCATTGACGGACAGCTGGGAAGCTCAGAAAATGCTGTTTCCTGCCTGTCCAGTCAGAAGGAAAGACAAGCTCTGTGTGTGCCCTTCACCTCTGACTCCTGTATCAAATCCCAAATAAAAATGTTTACACTTCAGAAATGTGTGGCCATTATAACAAGATGTCCCTGGATGGCAAATGCTGGTGGCTTTATATATGTGCCTGTTTACACATGTCCCTGTGGTGGTAGGAAGAAAATAAAACTGCACAGAAATCTATAACCTGATCTGGTTTGTTTAGCTGCTAATCCAATCTTCTCTCCTAGTAGAGCTCCAATAATTTGATTGTGTTGTGTAGGGCACTCTGGAGCACCTGAGGGATGAGAATGAAATACTGTAGATGAGCAGAGAAACTGCTGAAATGCCTTCCTGCATCAGTGCTCCAAGTACGTCATGAGACTGCTGCTGCTCACCCTCAGACCCAGATGAGGACACACAAATCCATGCAGCATTCCAGAGGTGTTTTTGTCAAGCATCAGAATGGGGCTGCCCAGGGAGGTGGCAGAGTCCCCATCCCTGGAGGTGCTCAAGAAATGGCTGGAGGTGGCACTCAGTGCTCTGGGCTGG
Source organism: Edolisoma coerulescens (assembly GCA_013397115.1). Taxonomy (NCBI): domain Eukaryota; kingdom Metazoa; phylum Chordata; class Aves; order Passeriformes; family Campephagidae; genus Edolisoma; species Edolisoma coerulescens. Next base: position 4,280,801 of record VWZW01004955.1, read on the forward strand.
TGACAAGGTGGGGATCGGTCACAGGCTGGACTTGATGACCTTGGATGTCTTTTCCTACCTTAATGATCCTGTGATTCTGTGATCTCCTGCCCCGGGGCTTTTCAGCCATCCCAAGCCGTTGAGGGGAGCACAGGGAGCACAGCAGCACCGTGTCCCTCCTGCGGGGCTGTTCCCACAGCCGGGAATGCTCTGCTGCCTGGACCAGGCACTTCGGCTCCCACTGGAAGCAGCAACGTCCCCGATGGGGTCACACTTGGCTGCACATCCTCCTGCAGGTTTGCTGCACTCATTGGTGCTGTAACAGCCTTAACTGCCTGTAAATTCCCATTATCCCCCTCTCCCCCTCAGTTGAAACTGTGATGAGTCTCCCCTCAGTCTCTTCTCCAGCTGAACAGATCAAGTGACCTCAGCCACTCCTCAAGACCCTTCACCATCTTTTTGCCTCCTTTGGACGCTCTCTAATAGTTTAATGTCTTTCTTATATTGTGATGCCCAAAACTTCCCCCAGGACTGGAGGTGAGGCCACCCCAGTGCAGAGCAGAGTGGGACAATCCCCTCCCTTGCCTGGTGTCCCCTAGGACAGGGATGTCCCTCCTGGCTGCCAGGGCACTGCTGACTCAGATCCAACTTCCCACGGACCAGGACCCCCGGGGAAAAGAGCCGAGCTGGCCCTTCCCCTCCAGCGGGGGCGGAGGCTGCTGGTGGCACTGCTGGTGGCACTGGTGTCCCAGTGACTGCTCCGTGCCGGAGCCCGAGGGCCAGACCCGCAGCTGGGACTGACCTCAGCGTGACGCCAGCAGCGCTGAGTCACCGGGGCAGGCACAACAACAGGAGCAGTTTGCACATTTGCAAAGTGGGAAGGGCTCAGATCAGACCGGATGGGATTGTTAAGGGAGAAACAGCAAGGCTCTGCAGTGGGATTCATGGGCTACAAGGAACTGTTTCACGGGCTCGGTATGAAAAGAGCTGTAGTGGAGCCTGGTATTATTATTTACTGTGTTGTGCAATATTGCAGCAATCCCAAAGAATGACAAATCCAGAGCGATTCCTTTGGAGAATCAACCACTCTGATATATACTGCACTGAGAGGAAGGATTTGTTTTGATCATCATTGAGAAAACATGTTTTAAACACTCGGCACAGCACAGACAGACCTGGCAGCAGAAATCTGAATCCCTGGAGCATAGAGCAGTCACGTAGGCTCCTGGTGGTTCCCTGTCACATGATTTCAGCTGGGAAAAAAAGGGAAAAAAACCTAAAAGTACTCTGGAGGATTATTTTTAAGTGCCCCAAAATAAAATGCAACAAAAGGTAAAGCAAGGACATACAAATACTGTTTTAATTTGAAAAAAAAAAAAATTGCTATTCCACATAAAAGCTTTTGTAGTCTCTGTGAGCCTTTGGAGGTCCGTGTCTTCCTCCACGGCTGGGCTGAGTTTAACTACAGCTACACAACCCTAAGTACTGGCAGAGACATTCCTGGCCGCTGTATTGATTTATTATTGAAAGGAGGTTCATTTTTTTAATAAATAATTTTGATTTTTTTAATCTTCATGCTGGTTCTTTTAACTGCTTCTCTCCACTAGACTTTTTCCAGAAGAAAAATCACTTCCCTGTCACATTAACTAAGCTTCATTTTCTCCTTAAATCTGTCCCAGGCTTCTCATTTGCTCAGTGGTTGACAGAGTATTTTCAAAGGCTAAATATTAATCTATTTAAGAACAGAAAGGAAGCATTTTGGGGGGAAAAAAATAAACTTGCAAATCTTTTTCAGAACTAGCAGTCTGTTTTCCTCAATCTGTTTTGATTTGAGTGAAACCCCAAGTCCCTATTTTAAATTGACCATCCACAAACCATTGCAGAACACAGCCAGCACAGCTCAGTAGAAGGTTGTGCCAGTGCTCCTGGCAGAGATAAGCTGGAAATGAAGATTATTCAGGAAATTCATGGTAATAGAACAGGCAAAAAAAGTTATTAGGAAAAATAAATGAGCCCAGTGATGTAGAGCCCTGTGGTTTTCCCTGTCCTACTGGCTTTCAAAAAGACCTAACTTAGATTTACACCAATTTTTCTGAAAATGACACAATCTGGGGGACCTCAGAGGTGGAGAATCAGATCATTAACGCTGCTATTGGAGAATTAAATGGTTTTATTGAACTGATTCTTTCATGCCCTCTGGCTGCTGCCTTTCAGATCCTGGCAGGTTTGCTCTGAATTCCTAAACACTTCATCCTGGGCTTTACAGTCCTGTTTGTCTTCATTGTTCCACAAAGAGACATCCTGCTGCTGCTTCACATAAATAATGCCCATGGTGGAAGAAGTTTTCTTTCCAAGAAACTTTAAAGGAGATGGCAACATTTCAAAGACAGCCAGAAGGTTTTAAAGGCAATGATGTTTAAAGAACATGAAATATGACTAAGAGGAATTTTAATGAAAAAAAAAATTAAACATTAAAAAAATCTGAAAATGAGCTTTTTCTAAAACATTAATTATTGGACTCTTCTTTCCTGGAAAATTCCATCATTTCTGGTGGGCACTCTAAATGAGAACAATTTTTGGTGAATTTTCTGTGGAACAGAAACTCAGTTTTGTCCACTTTCAGTTGTGGGGATATTACACTTTCAGTGTAAGAGTGGAACTGTTACAGAAGTGTCTCTGGGAAAGAACAACCAGCAGTTCAGTGCTGAACAAAACAACATTCAGTTGCTCAGATAAGCTGTGGCTGCCCCAGCCCTGGAAGTGTCCAAGGCCAGGTTGGACAGGACTTGGAGCAACCTGGGGTAGTGGAAGGTGTCCCTGCCCATGGCAGGGGGTGGAATGGGATGGGCTTTAAGTCCCTTCCAACCCAAACCACTCCATGATTTTATGGTTCTATGATTAAATCACCGTCGCTGGCAACTTCAGTGTCTCCTGTTGTTGCCTTCTACTTACAGTGATTTTATTGAGTCATGGAAATGCTCATTTGGGGATGTAACCATGCAGTTTGTGGTACAAAAAATTGCCAGGATCAACAGGCGTTTTACACCCGGAGGAAGCTGGCTCCCTATAGCCAGAGCATCCCTGTTTGTCCAGGTCCAGACAGTGGGCAGAACTGTATTTTGCCATCACCTCTCCACGCTGAGCCAGGACTGACTTGTCGTTACCTCTTTGAGCTGGACTCGTGCAGTTGTCAACCACCTGCAGTGGAAATCTGGTGAGTCACCAGCATTTTGGACCATCAGTAACTCCGAGCTGCAGAGTCTCCCTGCTGTGGTGAATCTTGCTGCAAGCAGAAAAGCAAAGTAGCCGGTGGGCAACGCGTGCACATCCTGGTGCCAGTGCTCCTCCATCCAAGGGGATGAGGCCAAGCTGCCTGGCTCATCCCGAGGGATAACATCATGCCTCCTCCCACAGCCAACTGCTTCTGCCTCGGAGATGCAGCCAAGATCCCACATCCCCCAATGTCTTTATCACCTTAATTTCTTTTTGCTGTAGGTAGACTTCAAATACAACGTGAGTCCAATCCTTGTATTGCTTTTATTGGCATCCAGTAAAAAACCTGCATTTTAATGACAAGTGTTCTCCCAGGGTCAGCGTTCTCAGCAGTGCTGTATCACACCTGGATTTGCTTGTTCTAATGTTCTACCCCCCGAATTCCTATTTAACATTTGCTGCCTCTTGAGCCTCATGCGTGACTGACATCAGGAGTGACTAAGGGAACAGATCAATTATTGTGATTAAAATTGATCCTCATCACTCTTGGTGTCACAGTTCACAAGCCAACGCTCATGAGCTCATTTGGCTTGGGTTTGTAACCATTGCATATGGTGAGAATCTCATTGAGTAAAATCATCGCTACGTCAAAATTAAAGGATTTGATCGTCACAAGAATAAAAATCAAGCTGTGTTCGTGGCCTTTACACCTAATGGTAAAGTCATATTTGGGTTTGGATGCATTTCAAAAATGCCATTTTATTGTAAGAGCAACTGTTCTGGAGGTTTATGCAATATGGGATCTCAGGTACCCTGAAAATAAAATGTACCTTTGTTCCCTCTTGCAAAACATGAAGGATGTTCCTGTAGGCTTGGCTGAAAGGCATCAAGGAAATGCCAAATGTTTGTAACACACTGTGCTGAAAAGCTCATTATAATCAACAAATCCTGGGTTGGTCAATTCCGGCATGTGGAAACACACAGGAAAGGGAAAAAAGAGATGGAAAATAGCATGATGGAGGCAGAATAAAAGAAAGACTGAGCTGAAACACCACGGACAGAGAAGGAGAATTTTATGCAATGAATGTTTTCCACCTCATCACCTCCTTCCTGCCCTAAACACCATCACCCCATGTAAGTGCACTCATTAAACTAGCAAATCCATACACCTCCATCATGCCTGGAAATTGAATTCTGCTGAGTTTTCAACACTTTTATTTAATAATTCTGATTTTTTTCATATTTTCAGTTCACTTCTTTCCTAGCTCATCCTCTTGTGCAGCTCAGTTTGTCAGTTTTATTTCTCCAAAGTGCTATGGAGGGAGCAACATATAACTCACAACTCAATAAAATTTACAGGAAAATAAATATTTGCTGCATCCAAGATGAGACAGAGATTGTGTAGGAGGGGAGGAGGCAGGAGGTAGACTTGAAATTGCTGCTTTTGGAAGAGATTTGAGAATTGAGAGTTGGTAACTCTGTACAAAATGGCTGGGGCTCTAAAATGGATTTATCAAGAACTGAAATGCAAAAAGCAGGAGGGAACTGTTCAGAAATCGTGGCTGTGCAAGGTGGTTTCAGCCTAATGAGCAGCACTGGACATCCATGATTGTTTGAAGGTAAACCAATTTATTTACAATTTTATTGGCTGGGAAAAGCCACCAATTGCACCTTCACCTTTCAAAACCTGGGATACAACAAACTCCTTCTCATTTTAGAGGCAGAAGGTCTGTATCAAGAGTTCAGAGATTAATCAACAGCTTTATTCCCTTCCAAGCATTGGTGACTCAGATGTCAAAGAATAGGGACTCCAATGTCAGAGTTATTCTTTTTCTCCTGAGTGAGAGAGGCTGGAGGGTCTGGGCACTGAGTTCCCTGAGCAAAGCCTCACTCTGTGCCTAAAGCACAGCTCAGAGGGACCCTCCTATACTTCCAGAATGTTATTATAACAAAAATATTTATAAATAATTAAAGCACATAGGTTTCATTGCAATCTGTGCCAACATTGTTGGTGTGTCTCTACACCTGCACCCACAGTAGGTAACATATTTAATTCAGGTTGCTGAAGATAATTGCTTGGTAATGTGTTTCTTCCAAATTTGGGGTTTTTTAATAATGAAAATTCAGTGATGATTGTCAGGAAAAAAACCCAAACCAATAAACTGTATTTCTTTTTTAACTCAGGTAGCTTTTTAAGGTATCACCAGGATATTTCCTCAGCAGTCAAAAGGAAAGAGGGATTTCAGTTGGAATTTGTGAGCTGATGTCCTGAGCAGCTCTGAGGAAGCTGCAGCCCAGTGTGCTCCCTCCTGTGTCACCTGTGTGACACTGATTGATGCTTCTCCACGTTTAATTGAGGTAGAACATTACACGCTCCTGTTTCTGAGCAGGTTTTGCTGCTTTGTTCTCTAACGTTGTTGTGGATAATTAGGTCAGGTTCACTTCTCTTTGACAGCACTGAAATGAATCATTTTTTTCAGAGATGATCACTCTAATACTTCCTATCTAATATCACCACCACCTCCAAATCGTGTCCTAATGAGAGCGTTCCAGGAATATTAGAGAAAAAAAAGGTGGATATTCAATGATCTAGTGTCTGCTTCTGACCCTGGAAAACCTTATTCATTTAAAGAACTATTACTCATGAGAATTACTGTGCAAGCTTCCAGGAGGCTGAACACAGGATGGTTGTCCAAGCAGGAACAGACTCTTTTAAATAGAGAACTATTAAAGATGTTAAATCTCTCCTACAGCCCTCCAGAGATTTGGCTTAAAACCACAGATAAAAACACTTCTGTGAACTGGTGATACTGAGAATTATCAGATCCAGAAAATCTCATCTTTTCCCATCTCCTGGATAAAAAGGTCCTTCCTGCAGACCTCTCTCATTACGCACACGGAGTCTGTCACTGCTGTGGTGTCACCAGTTTGGTTTCAAAGCTTTCACAGCCAGGACTCAGCGATCTTTATCACTATAAATTCAGACTCCTGAGACACCAGCAAGAATAATTAGTTACTGGCTTTGTTGAAGTGTCTTCTGCCACGCTCTTTGCAGTTCATTTGCCACGAGCACTCCTGCATTATTACCGTATCCACAACTCCTACAGGCATTTCACCTGGGAGGAACTGCCAGCTCAGATGCATCATTCCTTTGGCAGGTTTTGTCTGAGATGCCTCAGCAGAAAGTAGCATTAAATATCCTGGTGGGTGAGAGGCTGGACACGCCCCAGCCCAGAACCCCCAGGTCCTGGGCTCATCCCCAGCATGGGCAGCAGGAAGAGGGGAATTCTGCCCTACAGAGCTGCCTCCAGCCCTGGGATCCAGAAAGATGTGGAGCTGCTGGAGCCAGTCCAGAGGATGCCACAAATGATTAGAGGGGATGGAGCAGCTCTGCTCTGGAGAAAAGCTGGGAGAGCTGGGGGTGTCCACCATGGAGAAGCTTTGGGGTGACCTAGTTGTGGCCTTCCAGTACCTGAAGGAACTGACAAGTAAGATGAAGAGACACTACTTATTTACAAGGGCCTGGAATGACAGGACAAGTGGGGGATGGATTCAAACTAAAGGAGGGGAGAGAGTGTCCAAAGGAGGGACACGAAGATGGTGAAGTGCCTTGAGGAGCATCTGAGGGCACTTGGTCTGTTCAGCTGGAGAAGACGGAGGGGAGACTCATCGCAGTTACAAATTCCTCGTGAGGGAAAGCGACGGGGCAGGCACTGATCTCTGTGGTGACAGGGACAGGACCCAGGGAACGGCTGGAGCTGTGCCAGGGGAGGGTCAGGCTGGAGATCAGGAAAGGCTCTTCCTCCAGAGGGTGTCGGGCACTGACCGGGCTCCCCAAGGCACGGTCACGGCCCCAGAGCTCCAGGGGTGTTTGGACACCGCTCCCAGGCACAGGGTGGGATTGCTGGAGTGTTTGTGCAGGGCCAGGAGTTGGACTGATGACCTTTGTGGATCCCTTCCAACTCAGGATATTCTGTGATTTAGACTGGATATTAGGAAGAGATTCTTCCCTGTGAGGGTAGTGAGGCCCTGAAATAGATTTCGCAGAGAAGCTGTAGCTCCCCCATCCCTGGACGTGTCCAAGGCCAGGCTGCCCGGGGTTTGGAGCACCCCAGTGTACGGATGCGCCCCTGCCCACAGCAGGGGAGGGCCGGCGTGAGGCTCCCGGTCCCTCCCAGCCCAAGGCCGCAAGCGCGGCCCCGCCCCGGCTCGTCACGGGGCCGGAACCGGGACCCGCCGGAGCCGCCGCCGCCCCGGGCCCAGCGCTGCCCCAGCCCGGTCCGGAGCCGCGCCGCTCCCTCCGGGGCCGCCAGCATGTCCAACATGGAGAGTATCCTCGGGCGGGACCGCGGGCG
>VWZW01004955.1:4288866-4319347 GCA_013397115.1 Edolisoma coerulescens
GGGCGGGCCGGGCCGGGCCGGGGGGAGGTGGCGGTGGCGAGTGAGGCCTCCCCGCCGGGAGGAGCCCCCGAGGAGCCCCCGGGGCGCGGGGAAAGGAGGAGGCGATTCCCCCGTCATGGCGGTGGTCGCGGGGCCCGAGGGGCTGCTGCAGCAGCAGCAGCAGGAGGGCTGGGTGTGACACTGGCAGGAGCTGAGCTCTCCGAACCTCGGAATTCTCTTCTAAAGACGAGAAAACCGAGAACGGATCTCCTATTCCATTCAAATATCTCCAGGGGGTGTCAGAGGATGGCGCCAGGCTCCAGGACAAGGGGCAGTGGCCATAAACTAAAAACGAAGAAGTTCCCCCTCAGCACGAGGAAGAACTTCTTCCCGTGGAGGGGGCAGAGCCCTGGAACAGCTGCCCAGGGGGGTGCGGAGTCTCCTTCTCTGAAAGTTCCAAACCCACCTGGACACGCTCCTGTGTCACCTGCTCCAGGTGACCCTGCCAGGGCAGGGGGGTTGGACTGGGTGATCTCCAGAAGTCCCTTCTAACCTCAGGTATTCCGTGATTCTGTGGTTTCACCGCCCTGAAGGGACAAGGGAAGTGAGTGGGAAGTTCGATGTCTCTTCCCAAGGCGTGATCAGGCAGCCTTGGCTGGGAGTGAGGGGGAGGAGGCAGGGCTGTGGTGGATGGAGGGACAGCCCGGTTCCTGAGGCAGAAAACACAATTTCTACCAAAACCAGTGCAAATTGTGCAGCAGGGACGGCATACATGTGTATAGACCGGAGTGATGTCAGCAGGGCTGTCCCCCCCAGACAGCCACCATGTCAGCTGTGCCTCCTGCTCTTGGAAAGAATTTACACACAGAGCCCTGTGTGGGCTGACTGAAGCTTTCTTAGTGTGTAAAACCATCTTAATGCACAGGGGCAGAAAACTCTTCTAGATTCCAGAGGTCTCAGTGTGGGTTCCAGCGGTCTCAGTGTGGTTGGAATGTGCAGGCAGTGCTGGCGTTGCCGGTTGTCCTGGTGGGGACTGACGGCATTGCTGGAGCAGCTGACCGTGAGTCACAGACTGAGGTGGAAGTTGGGTTCCACTTGGGTTGTGGCACGTGGAGAAGGACACTTGAAGGGAGGAGCAGGAATGTGCTCCTCAGGGATGGGTGAGCTGAGGAGGTGGCAGGTGAGCTGGTTAAATGTCAGGTAAATCCCCAGCTGAGTAACTGAGGAAGTTATTTCAAAATAAACTGCTCTGCTGCTGGTACCTACCTTAATAGATATCCTAAATGCAAAGTCACACCTGTTACCTGTTTGTAGCCTGCTTGTGATGTTTATAGGATAACAAAGACATTCCTAATGTCTCCAGGTTGCTGTCAGAGTAAGAGGCATGGCTGGACTTTAAAGCAGAAAACAGCTGTGGAATAATTTATATACTTGAAATATTGAAGAAACCTCAGGTACTCGTAATGTTTGTGCTTCCACTTAATTGTTAATCATCTTAGTACCTGCTGCATCTTCCTCTTGGGATATTACAGGTGGCAGGAAAGAAGCCTACCAAGCTTTTTACTTCCATATTACTTGAGAAAGACTGATATTACTTGGAAGCTTTCATCAACGGTAGTGTAAGAGAATGTTAAAAAATTTTGATTGTTATTTTTACAGCACACACTTTATTCTCTGTCAGTAATAGTTTAGTGCAGTTATTCCAAGTTGCTCTGAAGGCTTGCCTTACTGTTTTCTTGGAGCTTCCAGTTTAAGCAGGACTTGAACTTCTGTTTTTAAAAAGTTTCTCTTCCTGACTGAAGTATTCTCTGCCCGAAAGTCAGATGATGGAGCTGTCGGGGAGCCTGGGATCACTCACATGACTCAGGGCTGGGAAGGAGCTGGATGAGCAGTTTAAATCCAAGATCCTGTTGGGTTGTAGCTGACTGTGGCCAGCTGAACCAGTTTGCTGTTGTACTAGTCATTTGTTGTGTTCCTCAGTGGCTTTGGGCTTTTTTTGGATGGGGAGGTTCCAGGCAGCTCAGGAAACCACATCATTTCAGTGAGAGTCGCAGCCTCCGGGTGTGGGAGTGAAAGTAACTGGCAGAGAACCACTCTCAGTTCCTCTTGGGGGTTGTTTGGTGGTTGGATTTATCAGTCTGAAGTAGGTTTGGTCCCTTAACTTGCACCGCAGAACACCTGTTTAATTTGAAGTTTGCTGCAAAGGAGCTCAACAGGAACTCCAAAAAATGCGACAAAGAAGAAAAGGCTGAGAAAGCTAAAATTAAGAAGGTAAGTCTGAACCAAGCTTTTTAGATCTGTTGCTTGCCTATTAGAGCAGGAAGACATCTGGTGTTTTATCATTTCCCTGGTGTGCATGCTAGTAATCATGTGGTCAATGTTTGTGATTTAAAATATGTGACTATAAATCTTCCTGTGCGTATTAATAAACATGAAGATAAATCCTTGTGTATCCTTGTGGACGGCTCGTGGCATTTGCTTCCCGAGAGGATTGTCTTGTGTGTGCTTTGGTAGAGACTATTCTCAGAGTTAAAACCACTTCATGTTTTCAGCTTGTATTAAAAGGGCTTGTGGAGAGGAACTTCAAAACAGCTTTTGAGTCCTTGAAGTAGTGAAGAGAGAGACTGAGTTGATTTGACTGTATTTTTGCCCATGAGATGCAGCTGTACCACCTGTGCCCAAGTTGGTGTCTTGAGACTGGAAATGTTTTCAGAAACAGAAAATTATGTTTCTGTAGCTCTTCAAAACTTCCTCTTTGATGTGCATTCTAGATGCCTTCCTTGGAAAGAAGTTAGGAGTTCTCATCTTGGAAGTGTTTGGGATCTATTGTGGGAGGAGGGAGGGATTTGTTTTCTTTTTTAATAGAAAAAATATAGTGGCTAATTAATGTTTCTTTCAAAACCAAAAGAGACTACACAGAAATCCTATTTACAAGAGCGGGGAAGGGTAAAAGGCTTTTCCTTTTGTCTTTCCCTCTTTCCCAAGGCCATTCAGAAGGGGAACATGGAAGTGGCGCGGATCCACGCGGAGAACGCCATCCGCCAGAAGAACCAGGCCATCAACTTCCTGCGCATGAGCGCCCGCGTGGACGCCGTGGCAGCCAGGGTCCAGACTGCCGTCACCATGGGCAAGGTGAGGCCCTCCCCATCCTGCAGGGGCAAGGAGGACACCTCTCATCTTCTCTGGAGTGACTTCATCCCGGCTGGAATGAGCTGGGAACTTTCACTTTCGGTATGAGATGTAGCCAAGAGTCAGTTGGGTGCTGGAAGTCCTCTGGCAGCTGCTCTTTGGATTATTTCACAAAGATACTTATCTCCTTCAAAATACATAAAGTCATGAGATGGGAGTTGTGATTCCAGAGATCCTTTTTAGCTCAGGTAGTTGTTTAAGGTAAACTTTACTGCTCTTCATCTTGAAAGTTTATTGTGACCTGTGGACCAAATGTATCCCTTAACAGTGACAGGTCTCAAGTCTACAGAAATGAATGCCATATAAAGCTTGTTTTTAGTGAATTTTGCCTCAGAATATGTATTTCAAGTGGCTGAGTTAATTTCTAGAGCTTGGAATGGTAGGAGCTATTTAAAATACAACATTCCAGATGGCAATAGTATGTTCCCTCCTGTTTGATATTGTCAAAGCTCTGTGGACAGAGATAAGAGCTGGGTAAGAAATCACAGAATCCCAGAATAATTTGGGTTGGAAGGGACCTTAAAGCTCATCCTGTTCTATCCCCTGCCATGTGCGGGGACACCTTCCACTATCCCAGGTTGCTCCAAGCCCCATCCAGCCTGGCCTTGGACACTTTCAGGGATGGGGCAGCCACAGCTTCTCTGGGAACCTGTGCCAGGGCCTCCCCACCTCCACAGGGAAGGATTTGTTCCTAAACTGCTGATTTTTCCTTGTAATAATTCCTTTCCCCTTGTTTCAGGTAACGAAGTCGATGGCAGGGGTGGTGAAGTCTATGGATGCCACATTGAAGAGCATGAACTTGGAAAAGGTAAATAGACTTAATTTTCTTGGAGCTGACACCGAAAGCAGAAGGGACAACAGACACAAGTTTTAAAAAGGGAAATTCAATCAAGAGTTTTCCAGTTGAGATGTATTTTTTCTGTTACCTGAAGATAAGTCATTTGGTTCATATTTTTCCTTAGATATCTGCACTAATGGACAAATTTGAGCATCAGTTTGAGACACTGGATGTTCAGACACAGCAGATGGAAGACACAATGAGCAACACTACGACGTTAACAACGCCACAAGTAAGAATAATGAAATATATTTTAACAAGGTGATCTTAAATTGTGTGTCTAAACTGTTTATTATCAGCACTTGAAACACTCAGGTATATGTTCGGGGTTTTTTACAGGTAAGTTGAATTCCATAGAAGCATTTAGAAGCGTTATTTACAAGCCAGAGTTCAATTAATGTCATTTTAACTGCTGAGCACCTCTGCTCCTTATTTTTGAGTTCATACCTTCCAGTGGTTAAGCACAAAACTGTTCTGCCAAAGGCATTTACCTTTAAATCAGTTCTGTTGAAATAATTCCTGTTCTCTAAAAATCTAACAGAAGAGGTTGTCAGAAACTCCAAATGCAATGATCCATTTTGTTTTCCTTTAGAACCAAGTGGACATGCTCCTGCAGGAAATGGCAGATGAAGCAGGGTAGGTGAAATTTCTATTCTTGAATAAATCTTGGTTCCCACAACCCTTCCTGGTTATACCTAAGGTCAAATACCCTTGTTTTATAAGTCTGTCTCTTGGAAGCAGAGAAGAAACACAATTTCCCTTTTACCTCTGGACATACATGACTTGTCCTGGTAGTGAGTCAAAATTACTCACCAGCTTGTGTAACTCTGGAGTACAACATTCAGGGGCTGTTGTCTCATTATTCCTCTGCTGTCAATTATTGTGCTTCCTCCTTTATCCACCTGTGCCTCACTTGGTGTTTGCTCTGTTTTCTCCTGTTAGCCTTGACCTGAATATGGAACTACCTCAAGGACAGACAGGTTCTGTTGGTACAAGCGTGGCCTCAGCAGAACAGGTAAATGTTGGATTTCAGTGAAGTCATTGTGTTCTGGGGAAATAGCATGTGAGAATTAATGCTTCAGTCTATCCAAACAAAATGCTAAATTGCTAAATTCTATTCCATCTGTCCCAAGGAAACTGTGTGGTTAAAACAGTCTTGCTATCAAAGTAATTTTAACAATATGTTTGTTGAATGTTAAAGGGAAGGGACTTTAAAAGCCCATCCAGTGCCCCCCCCTGCCATGGGCAGGGGCACCTTCCAGTATCCCAGCTTGCTCCAAGCCCTGTCCAACCTGGCCTTGGACACTTCCAGGGATGGGACAGCCACAGCTTCTCTGGGCACCCTGTGCCAGGGCCTCCCCACCCTCACAGGGAAGGATTTCAGCCCCCTTGTCCTATCAAATATTCCACATTCTTTGGAAAAAACCTGCAAAACCCCAACCCTTTCTCTACTTAATTTTGTGTTCTGAAACTCCTCCCTCACAGCCATGCTTGAGGTCTTAAGCAAATCTTGTTAAGCCATGAGAGAATTTCACATCAGCTGGACATGAGATGGCTGAAGTTGCTTTTCCTGTTGCTGATGGTTGGTTTTCCCTTTGTGTTTGCCGACTGTGCAGGATGAGCTGTCACAGAGACTGGCCCGCCTACGTGATCAAGTCTAACTGAACAGAGCTGCAGTTCTTTGGACCTGCTTCCAAATTCCCTGTCTGGAACTAACCCTGCACTACACTCGAGGTGTAAAACAGTCCAGCTTAGGTGTTTGAATATTTGTACTATAGGGGACTTCACTCCCAGCTTGCTACTCTTTCTGAAATACATTAAGTGACCCAAAAATATCAGCTCTAATGTCCTTTTCTGTACATTTGGAATTTGATCTATTTTTTGCAAGCTTTTTTCACAAGTTCAAGTTGATGTAAGTCAGCTACTAATGGTGATACTTTCTAGTTCCAGGCAAAGAAGAGTGTCAGTGAGATATATTTTAAATTATGAAGTGATTTTTTTAAATGATGAGAACTGTTTATGATTGAAGAACTGATGTATCAGTTCAGATGATTCTTGTAGATGATTTTCCTACAGAGCCAAGCTCCTGGAACACGCGGGGATGGACAGCGTGGACCTCCTGGAAAATGCACTTGTTGAAACAAATAAGTGGACTTTGAGTTTTTTAGTCTTTAAAAGTTAGGATAAATGTGCTGAAATTAGCAGTTTAGTTCAAAAATGCATTACCAAAAGCTGATTTCATATATCTGGGGACTTGTATGGTGGCATCACTTTAGCACAGGAGGAAGAAAATATATTTTTGGACTCTTTGCCAGGTCTTTTGCTCTCTGCCGATAAAATCCCATGATTTATAATAATCTGGTTGTATGGAGGAGCTAATTTTAGCAATCCCTTTGTATTTCTGTGTAGTAAGAGAGTCTTGCTGCTCTCAATAGCTTCAAACTCTTGTTGCAGTTGTAAAGTAAAAAATGGTTGTAGAAATTTGTAGCTGAGACCACTTGTGATGTGTTGTGATAAACAGTGACAGTCACATTCTCTTCCTGATTTTTTTGGGCTCATTTTTATGTTTTGTCTTTGTAGGGGTGAGGGAAGTTGTGGAGCACCAGGCTTGCAATTGGTTCTTAATTGCCTGATGCTCAGGGCCACATGGGTTTTCCAGAGTTAGGGAATTGTTTAAGGAAAAAAAAAAAAAACAACTCACTTTTTTATTCAAGCAGGATTTTTTCAGTGAAAATGTGCAAAAATGATGAAACATTTCAGAGCAGTTCCAGACATTATTTTGAATGTGTTACCCAACTCACTCCGAGGGTTGAGCAGGATGTTGTGTTCTGGAGTAATCAAGGTTACTGTAAAAATAAAATAAGGAAAATAAGATAGACAAAACAACCCGAAATGTTGTGGGATTCTCTGTCACACTGGCAGCTGAACTAAAACCATGAGTTTAAAATGGGATGTTTTCACTTGTTAGAAAGAAAGCGGGGTTAAAAATAAATATAAACACCTTGAGTGTTCCTCCTGTAAACAGGAGAAGTTGGAAGGTGCTTAAAAACCACAGACAGCTGTAGTCTGGCTACAATCCCTTCCAATTATTAATAAAACATCCTAGGAAAGGGACTATTTCCTGAATTTTCTTCCCTGGCTGCTTCTGAAGAGTGTAACCAAGATCGTGGTGTATCTATGCAACCCAGTTACCCAGCTGGGGTGGCTGTGTGTGTGCCTTTGCCTTGCTGGACTTCCTTCAGCTTTTAAATATTCAGTTACTTCATATCATGAGAGTGCTGGAAGCTTCCTGCTGTGGAATTGCTCCACACCGGAGTTTACTTGGAGCTGTCCATGAAATACTGAGGATTCAGTGTTTGTTAGCAGACAGCTCCAGCTACTGTGTCTGGCTTCTTTTAATGTAGAAAATGAAGCTGCTGTTAGACTGCTTTGGGCCATTCTGGAATTAGTTGAGGGTCAGACAGCAATTCTGAGCTCCCACATGGTTGATTTTCCCAGTCTGTTGCCTTGCTGTGAGCCTTGGAGTGATTTAAAAATAGAGTGGGATTGAGATTGCTGCAACAGAAAGGTTAAATAAGCTTCATTATTTTATTGATTGTTGTGGAGTTTTGATGTTATCCCAGGCTGGTGAACTCCAGGACCAGCATAGATTTCCAGTGGTGTCTCTTGAAAGGAATTAATAAATACAAAGGTTTGACTGACATAATTTAGGTTGTGTCTGGGGGACTGTGATGCAAAGAGGCTTAGAAAGAAATAAGTGTTTGAGACAGGGAATTTTTGCCCTGTTAACTTCACTCCAGGAGTTGCTGTGTATTCCAGCCGTGCCAGGATTTGGGGCTGGCAGCTCCTGCGTGCAGAACTCCTGCCCTCTCCTGGGGAAATGCTTTCACTCTGGCTGGGAGCTGCATCCAGAAGGGTTTAAGTTATATTTTAAATATATATATTTTTTCTCATGTCATTTGGAAATGCTTAAAGCTGAAAGTTACTCTTAAAGCAATATTTGAGTTTCATCCTTCCTCCCTTCAGGCTCCTCAAAACATTTCTCTTCCCTGAGCAGCTCTGGCTCCTCACTCTGACCTTGTTTTGTCTCTCTAAGTTGACTGTTTGTAAAGTTCATTTCATGTTATATCACTTGTTTGTGCTTTTCTGGAACCTTATTGCCAGCTAAAATTTCAATATTTCTGCTGATGAGCAGGCACATCTAAAGTGAAACATTGCTTGAAATGTTGCTGGATGGTTTTGCTCAGCATTCTGTCCTCTGTTACTAAAACTGCTGGTTTGTGGTAGCTTTGTCTTCGTTAGAATTCTAAAACAAAGCCATGCAAAGCTTCAGATGAAAGGAGAGGGAAGCAGAGCAAGAACAAGAACTTTAATGTCATGATTGCAATGGGATAAAATTGTCAAGTTGCCTTTGTGGAGATCCTCAGAGCCAAAAACCAGTGAAGTTTTGTTAAACATAATCAGCAGTTGTGTGTAGACATAAATTCTGAAGCTGGTGCCGTGTATAGAGAAGAGAATAATTTTTGTAGCTCTGGTTGATTTCACTTTGAGAACTGCTTTACTTGTATGGGACACTTTGTAAATGTAACTGCAGGTGGTAAATAAAATTGTACAGACAACTTACTCTGTGTGTCCAGGTTGTGTGGCTGCTACAGGTCTCAGTACATGGATGGATGAGCAGATGGGATGTCTTTGCTGTGGGAAGACATCCAGAAAATTAAATCTTTATGGGGAGAAAATAAGAAGAAAGTAAAGTGGGTACTACTGAGAGAGATTTGGGACAATTGGGGAGTAATGAATATTAAATATAACAACATAAACTCTAATTTTACGGTGTGTTTAAAAATGTTTAGTCTGATATGGAGAGAGCCCTGTGCTTAAACGACTCAGAGGGTTTTCTGTCCTCACACACAGAACAAGGGACCACTGGAAAACTGGCAGGAGGTGGTGTGGGTTTGTGTTTGGGACTGGGTTTGTCTTTCCCAGACCTAAAAACCTTCAATTTTAACATTTCTCTTCAGTCTTTTGGGAACCAGCAGAGGGCACCTCAGGCTTTGCTTTTGTGGATCCTACAGAAATGACTGGTTGGAATAGTGAAAGGAAAGCTGGCTGGTTTAGGGAACAGTCTCTCCCGTGGAACCTCTGTTTGGGCAGTACCCACTCGCAGTAGGATGCGCCTGTGCCGGGGCTTTGATCCCAAAATCCAGCTCGGCAGCACATCCACAGGGCCATCAGCTGGATGCGGTCAGTCTGAACTAAATACTCTTCAAAAAACAGTGCTTTGCTGCCTTTGGGGGTAATTTAGGTCTCTGAGATCTGTTAGGAGTGTGATAGTGAGTAACCTTGTGCTTAAAACTTGGGTTCAAATTTCATTTTTAGTTAAATCTTGGGGGTTTTTAGCCGTTGTCAATCTGCTTTTGTCCTGTGGTAATTCTTCTGTTTTATACTTAAGGGAAACAGTGTGTACTGATGCAAATGGATTTTAGTGGTAAATTTTATTTTTTTATCAGAGGTTTGATGAGCTTTGGTTTGATGAAGGATTGACTTTAATTTCAGGATTCTCTTTGCAGTTCACTGCAGTTCTGGCTTCACCTCTTGCTCGGGCTGCTTTGAGCTCACGGCAGCACTTGGCTCCCAACTTTCTTTTTTCAAACAATATTTTTCCAATGGAACCTCGAGAAGGGTCAGTGGCCTTGCTTGTTTCGGAAGCAGTTCCCTTCATTACCATTCCATGAGGGAAAGGCCCGACGTGAGCAATCTGTAACTAATTTCATGTGCCAGTGGAGCCGCGTTCACTGGGAAGAAGATGCACTGAGAGAGTCTCCCAGGCTCCTGCTTCCCTTTACTGCTCTTTGTTAGGGAACTCAGCCTGGATCAGCTGCACGACGTGGTTCAAGAGAGAAAATCAAAGGGCTGCAGGATCCAGGTTTTGGGAAAGCTTTCCAGGGTCTTCCAACGGTGCCGGTTGCCTTGAGGAGCTGCCAGACCCAGACTCAGCACAGAGGCTGCTCTCAGCCCTTGCCTAAATAAAAGGGGGATTTCAGAGAATAAAATATTTCATATTGTATATTTCTAATCTAAATATTCATATTTAACAATCCAAATAATCTAGAGAATTATATAAATATGCTAATTATATATAATAAAAATATACATAAACAATAAAAATATCAATCTAAATAAAATCAAAATGTCTGGAAAAAAAAGATGTTTTACAGTTACACCTGTGTGTATTGCTTAGGATATTCCAAATTTATTAAGCTTGAGTGAAACAATCTTTTTGCAAAAGTCTAAAGCAACGAACATGACATAATGTGTGTATCTGACAAGATAATAATCAGCTTAATTTAATTTCCCTGCTATCTGATTCATAATTCTTTATCACAATCTATTTCTGTCAAAATGAGCTTTCAGGGATAGGAAAACATTTTAAAACTTCCTTTAAAGACTCTCAGTATTTTTTATTAAATCTTTTATAACTTGTTTCTTTTTTCAAAGATTAGATAAACGTAACCCTGGAGTCTCTACAGGAGATATTTCCCTTTATTCTTATCACAATTAGGGCTTTGTTCTCTTGCTGCAAGATGGGTCAATACTGGAACCATTAAGCTCGATTTCTGTTGCTGGTGGTTTTTCTGTTCCAGGTTCCATCTGAAGTCCCAATATTTGCCTGGAAATCCGTAGGAGAAGCAGGCGGGCCTGTTCAGAGTGTTGTAAATTAGTTCCAGCCTCCACGAGCCTGCTGTGACTAATTGATGTGACCTGGAAGTGGATAAAGTCCATAACAGTAAGATCAGCTTTTCCTCTGGTAATTTGACAAATAGAGCCCTTTTTTAAAGTCCCGTGTAGGCTCCATTCCCCATTTGTCCTGTCATGATGGACATCGTTTCCGTGTTGGAGTGATAATGATTTTCCAGATTTCTGCTGATTTGTAGAGCAGCTGCCTTTATTTATTAATGCCAGAAGGAGGGAGAGATTCAACAGCACCAACAAAAAGAGAATTCCTGGCAGCAGCTGTATATCAAAGCCATTCCTTATCCAGCTACCTCACTGTAAGTATTTGACCACTGCTTAAAATCTTCATATTTCCATGTAAAATGTATAATTACAACATATTTTGCCGAGTAGTTTTATGTGTAAAGAGAGTAGAAGTAATAATTTATTAGTGGTGATTATTGCATTTAACAATAGCACTGTTTTTTCATCCAAATATTTTAGAAATAGAAAGGTAATACTCACCAAACCCCGAGCTGTGTGGTGTGTGGGGAGTTTAAAGCAGCAAATATGGAATATCCCAGGTTCTCTTCCAAATTTAATGCTTCTGCTGAAGTTATACAGTTTTCTTAGCCTGTGGTTGGAGTAATAAATAACCCAGATATTCCCAAGCTCTTCATTAAGGTTTATGGGGATGTTTGGGAAATCTGGCTGTTTTCTCAGGATACTCTTTACCACACAGGTTTTCCTCCTCCTGCACTACAGAGATGTGCAGGAAGGCCGGTGGTTTGCGGAGTCGCTCCAGCTCATTTATTTCCTACAACCACAGGGAAATCAGGAAATCTCAGTGTTGTGTGGGCTTTGACTCTTGCAGAAGGGGCTGCTGGAATGGGATCTGTGTAATGGAAGCTCCTGGAAACTCCACGTTGCTGCCTAAATAATTTTTTAAGAAGAATTTTAGGCAGCCACTGTAAATACTGTATTGACTGTAAGTAAATCCACGCTGCTTTCTGGATGGGCAGAGATTTATGGAATTTCTCTGCTCCCAGCCCCTTCCAAGCCTGCATCCCACCCATCCTCTCCCATCCCCACCAACTCTGTTGTGCTCCAAAATAGTCTCACCATGACTATAAACCCCCCAGCAGTGACCCAGGGGAGACCAGTCCCTATTTATTTGTGCTCCAGTGGGATGTGAACCTTGGTCTTCCAGGGTGAAAGGTTGAGGGATGAGTGTCTTGTTTACCTGTGCTTTTCAGAGAATGTTTTCCTTTAATCTATTAAGCAGACACACCATTTTGTCCCATGGTGTGCAATGGGATCGTTAATGATGCGCTTAATTACTACCAAACCACATCTGAGTGCCCGATGGCAGCAGGCAGGAGACTCAAAGCCGTTGGTCGGGCAGAAAGGTCCAGCAAGGCTCCCCCACCTCAGGGTTTAATAGAAACATCTTTCCGTGAGCTCCTGCGACATCCCCCTGATTTATACATGGCTTTGGTGATGGCTAAAATCACTTTGGATGGTTTCACATCAACTCTGACTGATGGCTGAGGGGAAACTGGGAGGGAATGAGGAGGAAACCAAACTGTCAATGGATTTTAAAATCCAAATTTGATTCTTTGGAAGTTATTTTCAAAACCAAACATCCAAATCTGATTCTTTGGAAGGTTATTTTAAAAACCCCAAGACCTGAGTTAATTCAACCACTGTAGCACTGCTGCCTTTAACACACCTGAGGATTTCTCTTCTCTGAAGCTCTTATGTTCAGACATTCACATCCCAAAGGTGGCATTTGGGCTTAATTTTTTGGCAGTGCTGCAGAATTGTTATACACATTAATCAGCCAAGGTACAGGGCTCAGGCACATCTTCCACCAGGCACAGACACAATAGGATGGAGAAGGCCCAGCAAACACAGCTGGTGAACATATTTACCATCCACTGGTTAGTCACACTTGTGGAGTTTTAATTGAATTACCTTTGACAGTGAACAGCAAACCTGGTGGGTGATCTACTAAATTTAACTGATGAATGGGCTCCTTAAAATCAATTAGCATCCAGGGCTGGGAGCATGAACACATCCGTCGCTCGGCAGGGATCGGAGCGGGCTCGGAATGACAGCAGCAAATGTTGGCCAAGTGAAAGCACGGATCTCCTGCCGCCACTGACCCCTGCTCCCCACATGAAAGAAAAACAGGAGCCTAACAGGAGCTGAAAGAATCCGACAGTAAATCATTTAAGCCCTGTTTTGCACAACTGATACAGGATGCTTCTAAACTGCTTGATTAATGCGGGGCAGTATATTAAAAGCAGGACGTGGCAGAGCAAGGAGTCTGTGGGCAAGCACCAGCTCCACAAACACCATCTGCTTGCTTAATTATTTTTGGGAGATTCAGGATAGTGGAGAGCAAGGAGGAATTAGAAATGGCCTTTTTCTTTTGCTACAGTGATCGGCCCCTGTCTGTGGGCACAGGGAAGCCCCCTCAGTCTTTAGGTTGTTTGTTATCTGAATAATCAAGCAATGGCAAAATGCAGGCTGGAGGTTCCTCTGACCTTTGCCTCGGCGCAACCCGACCCTGCGTGGGGCTCAGGCGGAGCATGTAATGAGGGACAGCTGGGATGGACTGGAAAAGGGAGCACACACAAATGTCAGGAGAGAAAGGGGCACACGCACACAGTGTCTGAGGGAGAAGGGAGCACACATGTTTAAGGAGAGAAGGGAGCACACAATGTCTGAGGGGGAAGGAGCATACACATACACACACACAATGCCTGAGGGAGAAGGGAGCACATGCACTATGTCTGAGGGGGAAGGAACACACACGTCTAAGGAAGAAGGAGCACATACAATGTCTGAGGGAGAAGGGAGCGCGCACACAATGTCTGGGGGGAGAAGGAGCACACATTGTCTGAGGGAGAAGGGAGCACACACAAATGTCTGAGGGAGAAGGGAGCACACACAAATGTCTGAGGGAGAAGGGAGCACACACAAATGTCTGAGGGAGAAGGGAGCACACACAAATGTCTGAGGGAGAAGGGAGCACACACAAATGTCTGAGGGAGAAGGGAGCACACACAAATGTCTGAGGGAGAAGGGAGCACACACAAATGTCTGAGGGAGAAGGGAGCACACACAAATGTCTGAGGGAGAAGGGAGAACACGCACAATGTCTGAGGGAGAAGGAATACACGTAATGTCTGAGGGGGAAGGGAGCACACACACAGTGTCTGAGGGGAGAAGGGAGCACACAAATGTCTGAGGGACAAGAAGCACGCACACACTCATGCACACACCTGAGAGACTCTGGCTTGGCACAAACTGGAGAAGGCAGAGAACTCACCATTGGAGCTTTTGGGTTTGGAGGTGAGGAGGAAGAGCAGCAAACAGGGTGATAGCCTTCCTTCCCTTCACCCTGTTTTGCTGGATCACCAGCTAAACCTTCCTCACAAGGAAATCTGGGCCAAAACCTGATTTATTGGAATATCGACTTAAGCCTAGACTCAGTCTGGACTAGGCTGCATATGAATTTTATTAATTTTGTTACCAAAATGAAAAGAAAATGTGTCAATTTCAATGACATCTAAACTGAAACCTGTCCAAAGGCCCCTGGAGGTGCTGCACTGGGACATGGCGACTTAAATCTGTGTTTTCTCTGGGGGTATCCTCCTTCCCAGGCTGGTGCACTGGGTACCACTTTATGGGATGTTCCCAAGTCCATGAAGGGCACAGTAGAGCTTTTCTTTCCTTGCTTTCATAAGTCATTGACTTTGTGCATTGATTTCAGAGTCAATGCCTGGAGAGCATTTTATTTTTTTATTTTTTTTTTTTAAAAATGGTATAAAATAGTACTTTTTAAGGAAAAATTCTCATCTTGCACAGAAAGTCCAAACCTCATGGGAGACATTGGACTGTAAAATCATAGAGTTATAGAATGAGACGAGCAGGGATGGGATGGAGCAACACCAGCCTGACTCCAAGTGTTCCATGACTGCTTTAAACATGTGACATTTTTACCTGTAATGTAAAATGAGGGTGGGATCCAATGCACACTGACACTCTGCTCTGAAGTGCTGCATAAATTACATTGTGCTTAACACGAACCTATTTGTTAATTTAATTAATATATAAACAACGGGCTCCTGCCCCTGCAGAACAGCCCAGAGGATCCAGTGCTTTCTCTTCTTCTGGCTTTGCTCCACTCCTGCTCTCGGAGCTGCCCCGAGGTCTCGCTCTGGGGCCCGGCTGCTGCTGCTCCACTGACAGAGTGCACCTTCAAACACACCATTCCCTGACCCATTCAAAACTTTGGCTTCCAGACAAATACACAGGAACACGGCTCCAAACACTGGGATCAATCCCCTCAATAAGATTTCATGCATTTTTAAATGGTATCTGTCTTGATTTGGAAAACAAAAAGCAAGGAAAAGACAACAGCAAAAAACCTTCCCAGTGCACGAAGTGAGAAATGTGGCTTTAATTTAGACAACTAATTGCTTCCAGCTGAACCAGCCATTAAAAACAGTTGAAGAATTACAATGTAAATAGATTAATGCAGACAAAGCAACATGTGCACTATTCCATGTCTTCTTGTTACCTACAAAATACTTGGGCAGTGACACACTGTTAGTCTAAGCCACTTGTTAGGTTCTGTGCTAATCAGCTAAAATTAAATAAACATGACTGATAAAAATGACTGTTGTGTTTGAAAATTGATGCACCAACAGAATTTACTCCAGGAGATAATTACAGATGATTAAGTAACAAAGAAATAATTCCTACGGCAAAGGGGGAACGCCGGCGGCACAGGGAAGGGGCACTTCCCAGTGTGCCTGCCTTGTTGTTTGGAGGGGTGAGCCAAAGCCACAGGAAGGTCGACGGGTGGGCAAAAACTCTGAAGGAGCTTTTCTACCTCAGCAGTCTCCAGTGACAGAATGAAAAACGGCTGGACATCAGTATTTTGCTGTTGGAAAAACATGTATGTTTTTCCCCCTTCTTCCCACCCAAGGGATCAATCCCTTCATGCAACTCCTTACTTTTAAATGCTAAAAAAGTGCTCACAGGTGAACCGTGTAAGTGAAAAATATGATTTTTACTAAATAGTAATGTTAATTTGAGTATTAAAGCTAATGTCCTTTGTCATCAGAATGAAATCAGATTGAGACTCGCCTTCTAAAATTCAAAATACTCTTCAGGCAGTCATTTTAAGATCTTAATTCTTAAAGGAATTTATTATTAGAATGATAATACTGATTGGAAGCCTTGGAAAGGGAGTGTTTTCCAAAATAAAGAATAAATCTGGGAGGGTTTTTGCCGTTTTTTTCTTCTCCATATGGCCTGTTGGTAGGAACTCTGTGGTAATAGAGACATCCAAAAAATAAATGAAAAGCTTTAAACTGGAAAAGGGGAGTTTTAGATGAGATTTTGAGAATGAATTCTTTCCTGTGAGGGTGGTAAAGCCCTGACACAGGGTGCCCAGAGAGGCTGTGGCTGTCCCTGGATCCCTGGAAGTGTCCAAGGCCAGGCTGGACAGGGCTTGGAGCAACCTGGGATAGTGGAACAAGATGGGCTTTACCATCCCTTCCAACCCAAACTGTTCATAATTCTGTGATTCCAAGGAGCTGACTCCTGCACAGACCTTAACACAGCCATTTCTACGCAACTTTTTCCCATATTTTCTTTAGCACACTCATATCCTCGAGCATCTCACTGAAACACGTGTTCAAGTCAAGATTAGCCCCTATGAAATGAAAATCGCTCGGGCTGCAGAGGGGGAAGTGGAATATTATTCTTCATCCTGAATTGTAATATTAGAAGATGACTCCTGAATTATACTCCGGGGTTACCAAGCTCTAATTGAGATTGAAATTGGGCCGCTATTTTTGGTGCAGCCTGGAAAGCTCCGAGTCTTATTCCCATTTGTGCCGGTGGAAATCCCCACCCATCATCTCAAATTCTGCTCTGCCTGCACCTTCAGGGTGAGGAGAACCTTCCCGGCCCCTTCCTCCCCGAAATAATGATAAATGACAGCTACTCCAAATTGGAGCTGGCTGCTGCTCCTCGCCGAAGGGCCGAGGGGAGGGTGGGAAGGGGCTTCTCCCCGAAAGCTGATTGACAGGCAGGGTCAGGATGGGGGGAGCATTTGCTGGACCCTGTCAGATCCCAGGGAGCTGCTGACAGATCGTGCTGCCATTCCCTTCCTTCCCTGCCTGGCCAGATTTATGCTGCCATACAGAGGGTGTGGGATAAACTCTGCTCTGCTTAGAGCAGCCTGGAAAAATACCCCAAACCCACCCCAAAATGACAATGTACTCCTATAAATCTATTTTTTTTGTTCTGCAGGTGCTGTCTAGAGGGGTCAGGTTTCTCTGGAGGAACAATTAGCGATGGTTTCCAATGCTTTGAAATATTAAAGCAAAGTTGATGGGACTCTCCCGTCCTGAAGTCAGCACCATATGGCAGAAACCATGTTTCTGAGCTGAGGTGAGGGTGGGGAGGCCCTGGCACAGGGTGCCCAGAGAAGCTGTGGCTGCCCCATCCCTAGAAGTGTCCAAGGCCAGGTTGGACAGGGCTTGGAGCAACCTGGGATAGTGGAAGGTGTCCCTGCCCATGGCAAGGGGTGGAACTGGATGACCTTTATGGTTCAACCCAAACCATCCTGTGGTAGTGGTGTCCAGGGAGCAGCAGGAGGTGAAAATCCCGTTGGTTGTGCTGGGAAAATGCCCCAATTAAGGACAAGCTCTTCCCCCTCTCGAGTCACTGGCACCACGTCTGGCTGTGGGACACGAGGGACATGTGACACAAATGACCAGGTCACAGCTCTCACCTCCCCAGCCCCCGGCTCTCCGCATCCCCAGGATCCCTTTGCACACACACATAAGGGAGTCACTTCCAGACCTGGGGAGAGGTGTCCCCTTGCAAGGAAAACACAGGGCAGGTGCAGGCATTGGAAATGGAGCCCCTCGGAATTAACAACCTGAAAGAATTTGATTTAGCCCAATGTATCGATTGGTACAAACAAGCAAAAATATATTGGGCTAAGATGGTTAAATAGGATGAGGCCTCTTTTTTTTTTTATTGTCAGCAGTGAAAAATTCCAAAGGCATGACCAAGGAATTAATATGCAGCTATAAACATTCTGCGGGGAAAAGGCTGGGGGAAGAAAACAGGACCCAAAATAGATTCATCTCCAAATGTCCCGTGAAGCCAGGGGGGCTATAAACACAGGAATTGCAACCGGCCACATGAAACAAAGCCCCGCTTTCAGTGGCACCTGGGGATGGCGAGATGGAAGTAATTCCTCTTTAATGAAGATATTGTGACGCGTCCGAGGCTTTCTGAGGGGCAGCAATTCCCGCTGCCTGGGAAAAGGGGGGATTAAGTTACTGGGGGGCTCTGCTGGAGGAGGAACCCTTGTTTGAAGCAAACCCTTTGCTGGCATTATCTGTTTAATGTGTTGCACACCATTTGCAGCATAAACATTTCCAGTTCATTTTAATTTCATATCGGAGGAGAATCATAAAGACAGAGGGTTATTGGTCGCAGCTGCGGGGATGTGGCAAATGCAACTTGAAGAATTATCCTGTCAAAGAGACAGAGCCAGATATTATTGTTTTTTCCCTTACAGTCTTGCCAGCAGTTAAAAAAGGGATTTTATTAAAAATATTCATGTAATTAAAATCTATAGCCTTAAAAGCCTTTAGAGGAACTGGAGCTAAACCGGAATAATGTGTTTACATTCAGATGTTGTAGGTTTGTAATAAAATAATGCTGCATTTGGTCAATAAAGCAATATAAAAGGTTTTTAAACTGAAATCTTGTATTTTAAAACATAGGCAGCTTTGAACTGTGCAATGATTGATGTAGCTGAGAAGTTTCCTCCTAGGAATTGCTAAATTTGGATGTAGAAATTCATCAGTGACGATCTGGGCCACCGGTGTGTCCTGAAAGGGAGAAATGACTTTTATTCCCCACACGTGTGGTTTTAACAGCCAGTGCCCGGCTTTTCAGCCGTTGTCCATCAGCGTGATGGATCATCCTTCTCTTCTCTCACTTCCCAAATCCCGGCTGGAGCAGAGAATTTTCCCAAAGCAAAGGAAATATCCCAGCGAAAACCAAACCCAACAGCCACCCAGAGCCATTTCTTTTTTCAGCTCTTTTTTCTTAATTCCTTTTCTCCAAGCTTTGTCCAGTAATAAACAACTGTTCCAATCTGCTGCACTGATCAAAAGAAATGTTTTAATCAGTCCCAGGCTAAATATCATGCTATTATGTTATCACTGGAGCAAATCATCCAAAATACAAAACAAAAATATCAGTTTAATATGCTCCAGATCAGGAATGTCTTGAAGAAACTCCCCTTCCTTACAGGTGTGTCCTATTTTAAGAAAAAAAAGGGAAGAATTAAAGTGCGGGGGCTGGCACTGGGGCCACGTGGCTGCCGGGGCAGGAATGCCGGGATCCAAATGGGCCAAGCCAAATTTCTGCAAACACAATGCTTTCCTCCACCCCAGAGATGTTTTCATTAATTTATGTTTTTTTAAGCTGAGGAGCAAATCCCTGTTTTCACCTGCTGAGGAGCAAGTCCACAGGGAGACCTGTGGGATGTGGACCAAGCCCTGCTACCTCCAAGCCATGGCTCTGGTGAAGGATGCAACCCCAAGGAGACACAGAAGCTTCCAAATTTTTGAGGGAGTTTTCCCAGGAGCCTGAGCAGGGTCTGGATCCGACACAGGATGGTGGGAGAATCAGTGGATGCAGGAGCATCCCTGCCTCACAAGCCTGGTGCAGGATGGCCAATAGAGACACTCGCCATCGCCTCCGGAAAGTTTTGGCTTGGGCAGAGCTGGATCTCATTTCCATCCTCTGCTCTGTTCTGTGTCCAGGAGACCTACCCAGCAAAATTCCTCCTTTTTATGGCTCATTAAGGCTCATGGCTCCAGATGCATGAGTGATACTCAAAACCAGTTTAAAAATAAGTGATATTTGGTCATTTGGGAGGCTCCAGTTTGGAGCGGGGTGCTCTGGCTGTCTCGCCAGCAGGACCTGGAGACAGACTCCCTGGATTAGCAGCTCAAACCATGTATTCCCAGAGGGATTGTTCGTACACATTGAATTGAGGAAATCCTGACTCTCCATAGGATCCTCAAGGTGGGGAGAGCAGCTGGACATAGGGGAGAGATCCTCATGGGCACACATGGCTCAAACACCACCCAAACCCATTTAATGGAATCATGGAATGGTTTAAGCTGGAGGCTTAAAGCCCATCCAGTCCCCCCCACTGCCATGGGCAGGGACACCTTCCAGTATCCCATCCAACCTGGCCTTGGACACTTCCAGGGATGAGGCAGCCACAGCTTCCCCGGGCACCCTGTGCCAGGGCCTCCCCACCCTCACAGGGGAGGATTTGTTCCTAATTCTTTGACCAAAAATTTGACTAAAAACCACCTCAGAAAGTGGGGACATTGGCTTGGGAAGGAGGAACAGCAGCAGGGATGAAGCACCTGGACCTGACCAGATCCATATGAGCTCTTCCCTGTTCTCTCCATCCCATCCTGTCCCTCAAGAGCCCTCATTTGCAATTCCAAGGGCAAACATGGGAAGTGTCAGCACTTTCAAATCACAACGGCTTTGGAAATGCCAGATTTCGTTGCAGGTGGGAATGAAGTTTAGGGCTTTGCTTTACTTTGATTTGGTTTAATCTCGAAAATCTCCCGGACACAGAGTTGTATTTCTTCTACCAGCCTAAATTCTCAAATTCTGGAAATTCTGAGAAGCGAAGCAAAGGGGGCTGATGTTATCCGTTAGAAGAGCCCAGATAGAGACATTATCCTGCTTTTATGAAAGCGAAAGGCCAAATTCATATTTATTTGAGCTGCAGCAGGATCTGGCTTATATCCTGGACATTACAACATACTGTTCCAATCTCTATTTTTATTAGCAATATTGATAACGTTAGAAGAAATACAATACAGGAAATAGCATATTGACTTTGATTAATTTTACAGTACGACTTTTAACAAATATAAAGGAAGAATTCAGCAAAGGGCTGAAGCTAAAAGTGTTGCTGGTGAAGGGAGACATGTGGTACCTGCACATCCTGAGTGAGGCAGCTGGATATTAAACATGGATTTGCCTCCGTGGAAGAAAAATTGTTCATAATCAAATTTCTTGAAGATCGTTAGTTCTTCTCTTTAAGTTTATTAACACTTTCAGGCAAGAATTTGCTACAAGAAATAAAGGTATTGGTGCAAATCTCTTTATTGTGCACAGGCAGGGGTGTTAAAACCCTGTGTGAATATTTCTAGGGAAAGACATGTGAAATGCTTTCATTGCAGGGAGAAAAATCCCTAATTCCAGCCCCAAATCTCAACTCCTGTGAGAGGATGGGACCTTACTGGACTCACTTGAAGGTGTCTTTGGTTGTCCCCACAGCTTTGGAGGGCACAGGAGGCTCTGCTCCTTGGATTCCATTGCCTGATATTTAATAATAATAATAATTCACTATTATATGGATATGAACCATTTAGCACTTGAAACATTGCTTTGTATCTGGATTTATGCCCTTTTTTACATTTAAAAGGCACTCAGCACAGAGGGTGTCATGGTGCCATTAAGGATAAACCAGTCCAGCCTCCTGGATCGCTCCATTTCGTCCTGGGCTTGAAAACACCCATGAAACACAACCCCAGCCCCAGAATTTAACAAACTGCCTTAAACCCACAGGGTGGTTAAAGCAATGTATGGTGGGAGATAATGGTTTAAACCACTGAGTGCTTCAGGTGACATAGGCGCAGCCAGGGCAGGATCATAGTTCAGTGTTTAATACCCACCCAAACCTGACTAAAAAAGGATATTTCCGCTGGTTTCAGGCTGCAGGTTCAGGAGGAAGGGATGCAGAAACTTGCTCTGATGGACCAGACGCTGAGGGGAGAATCCATCCCTGAAGCATCATCTGAGTAATTTCAGGAGTAACTCCAAGTCACCACTCAAGTCCTTTACTCATTTCTTGCCCTCAGAGCCGAAGGTTTTATTTGAGGCCTGACTGGAAGCAGATGGACCTGTCAGGGCTCCTCAGGCAGGTGAGCGGAGGGGGCGGATGAGCTGCTAAGTGCTCCCAGCTGCCGGGCAGGGCCCCGAGGAAATTGTTGGAGGTGGGACCCAGCTCTGAGGTGAGATCTGGAGGCAGCGCCAAGAAGGAAAAAGTGAATTTCTCCAAAACACCATTCTCTGAAAACCTGAAAAAGCGAGGCTTTTGAAATAAGAGAAAATAGTTGAAAATATCTGAGAAGAAAGTATCCAATATGTTTTCAGACTTCAGAGAGCCAGAAGCCATCCTCATCTCCCGCCCCCATCTCTGGTTTTGTTCAGGATCTGCCTCCTTAGGCAGGAAATATGATTTTTCCAAGCGTTTCTCTCTATCACTGGTGTTTCCCTCTCCAGAAAAGTCTTGACGTTTACTTGCTGCTTTGTGTCGTTTGATTTATAAGCTCAAGGGGTCCTTCTCAAAAGCTAGACTCCTTCTTGTACTTAATTGCTACAATAAACTGAAAACTTGATGCTTTAGGAGCAGCAATCTGGGAGGAAATGGTTTGATAGATGGAAGTAGACGGTAGGTCCTTCTTGGGAATGTCACCAAAGGGACACAGCGGAGAAGTGGCTTTATAAATAACTGCAAAATTCAGAAAGTCTGCGAGCTTGGGGAGAGGAGAGCTCTATTAAGAACAAACAGCTTGCAGGGCAATTCCCAACATCTGCAAAAGTTCTCTCAGCCCCTGTAATTCCCAACAGCCTTGACTGCTGCATCCACCAGCATTCACTCCCCAGGGCCGGCAGTCTGGGACCCCATGGAAAGGAATGCCTGGAGTTTGCATTCAAATTCCTTTTCCTTTTGGAAATTAATTGATAAAAAATAATTCTTGATGTTTTAAAATCTGTTTTTCCCGGTGGGTGCAGCATTGGTGGAGCATGGAATGGGCATGGATGGAGTTCCTGCACGTTCCAAGCAATGCCATGATTCCTGTCATGGCTCCAAGTGACGCAGCAGTAAAGAAAATTGTAAAATTCATCCAGTAAATGCCAAGGAATGAGGCTTCACTTGTGTCACTGCAAAGTGCAGCTGCAGCCACTGAGTGCTCGTAGCACAACCCCACAGGAGTTGGGAATGCATCCCCCTGCACCCAGAACCCAAAATCCATCTGGGATGGGAGAGTCACCACGGCACCAGTGATTTTATAATGATCTGAATCTCTCCTTTAGCTTCCTGAGCTGAGTTTTATGAGTCACCACAGATGTGTGTTCTGGGGTACAACCAGACACCCAAAACGAAGAAGAAAGGACACGTAAATATCGTGGCCTCATCTGTTTCCAATAGGCTATGTTTACATATTAATGTGCAATACAAATTTGTAAACATGAGCATTTGAAACTTTTGGAGGAACCGATCCCGGCCTTTTCCCTTTCTGCAGCTTTATTGGAACAACATGTCCCTGGCCCCAGCCACACATGGACATGGTTTCCATACTGGATGCATATCAAATGGTCTGGGTGCTTATTTGTTCTGCTCTATCTTGCTATCCAATCCTCGTTTGCTTTGCATAATTGTGATACAAATTATCATCTAATTACAGCCCCAACCTCAGCAGATCAAATGTAAACCGAGGCACTTCCATCACAAAAAGCGACATCCGATGCTCCCTCTACGCCTTTGGCTTCTCCAATAGATGGAATAGATTTGGGTGAAACCAGAGAATAAACTGCACTTTGATTAAAAATTTTATTGCTGAGTATTTTGTCTCCTTGGATTTTAAATCCACCCCCGTGTCTGAGCACCGAGCCCATCCCACGTCCCGGTGCTGGGTATGAACACGGCACCTCTGGAACAGCCCGTTTTACTTGCTGAGTGCTATAAACAGGCTCAGATATTCCCAAATAACTTCAAACTCCTCTTGGGAAAGGTCAAATGACTAATAGCTGAGATTCAGCAAGTGTCATCTTTAAAAAAACCCTTTGATTTTTTTCTCCCTGTTCCCATTTAAAAATAGCACCATAATCCTGAGGTGATGTTTGTATTTGCCCACTAAACCCAAAGAATTGTGAACTTTGAAATGGCCACAAGGTTTCCAATAATGTTTGTGGCAGGAAATACAAAGCAGCGCGTGATGTAATTGTATTGACAGGCACATGGGCCTGCTTGAAATATCAACCTCGTCTGGCCCAGTTTCACGTTTAATAAATCATATTTATTGATCTGATGTATTCTCTTGGGTTCTGCCACTTACCTCCCACCAGTGGCTGTTTTACAAAGGACCCTGAGAGTGTAGAGTGCAGGTTATCTACTTTTTGGGGCACATTTATTTTAATATACAAGCAAAGCCATCTATTTTATAGTGTGAGTGAATCAGCTGAGTCACCATTGTGGATATGGAAAATATTCCTATGCCAGAGGGACCGGGGAGCTTGGTCTGGTCTGAGGTGGCCATGGTGGCAGTGGACAGAGAGCTATGACTGCCTGAAAACACCACCCGCATCCTTTTTATTTCTTGCAGTGATTTTTGAAAGGATAAAACTGGGAGATGAAGGCAAAGGAAATGGAAATAACCCTCAGATAAACCGGATCAAGAAGCTCCTCCTGCCGACCTCTCGTACGGACAAATTGATATTTCTGGATCTGCCTGATGAGCACCTTCCCAAAGTGTGGCACCCCTGGGACACACTCAGACCTTGCAGGGACCAGGCTCTGGGTGTGTTTTCCATGTGGCTGCAATGAGGGAGGATGGCGAAACCTGGGATCCTACGGGACCCACAGAGGCACTTTGAAATCCAGCTCAATTCCGCTGGAATCAGCCGAGCATCATTCCTGGTGGAGCAAATCACTGCACCAAAAATAGCTCTCCCAGTCATTATCAGTCACATTTTTAACCAGACCCTGATTTACTGGATTACAGCTCATGGCCAGCAACTCTGGAATATCTTATGCAACCGCAAATATTTGGAAAATTGGAAGTTCCCCATTGCACAAATCCGTGACTGATCAGGAAGAGCTTTCCAGCTCCCCAGGAGTACAACCACATGTGGGGACTGGGTCATGGTCAGTCAGCTGGACAGAGCTTGTCCAGGGCCAGCAGTGGACTTGCCACGGGAAGTCAGTCACCACCGATGTCGGAAATAAGGACTCCTGTAGGAAAAAAAGCTTTTTCTTTTTGATTTTTAATAAAAATAGTGAGATAAACTGCTAAGAAACAGCCCAAGAAAGCAGGTTTGTTCATTTTTACAGTTGTACAGACCATTTATCACAACCCCCCATTTCATACTGGCATCACTGGGGCCTCTGTGAACACCCAAAGCAGGAAAATTAGGGAAACCAGTGTTGTCTGAATTTTATCAAAGTCTCATGAAAGTAAAAGTGTATTTTTGTTATTTTAGCAGCTTTTGATATTGCTTGTTCTGTTCTGAATTTGTTGTCTGTTAAGAATGAAAATAAAATCAAAACCCTGATATCAGTTTTGGTTCTGAAGCCTGTGCCTAATTCCTCTATATTGTGTGTTGTGTTTGAAAATACAGGATTAATCCCAAAATGGGGCTGGTCCCAGCCAAGCCTTATTTTCCAATCTCTCCCATCTATCAAGTGATAAATTTGACTTTAGGTAGAGACTGAACATGGACCAAATAAAGAATAAAACCTGTGTCCTGATTTATTGTGAGTTACATGGTGCCCTTGGGAGCTGGAGATTATTTACAGGAATAACAAGAATATCCACAGGTTACAAGAAAACAAACGGGACTTTTGGAAGGAATTGAAAATCTCGTGTTCCAGGGCCTGTAGAGTTGTAATTCTCCATAAAGGATCCGTGTTCTCCATGGGACTGAGCCAGGAGCATCCCTGCCCCTTCCCTCGGGCACAGGCTGGAGGAGATCCCGTGTGGATCTTGTGTGTCTCCTCAGGCTGAGAGGTCTGGGTCAGAGGATTGTCCTGCAGGGCTCCTGGGGGTGTTTCACCCCACACAACTCTCCAAGATGTATCCTCCATGTCCCCAGCATGGATCCATCTCACATGGGAGAGATGTGTGACCCCATCCCTGTCCTTCCCAGCCATCAAGGCTGGTGCTACTGGAGCGTGGGGCATGGAAAAGAGGGCTCTGGGGCACCCCTCCAGCTTCTCACCCCATCCATCTTTCATCCTGCCTTTCTTTACCCTGGCAGCAGATACTTGGATTTAAGATACTTGGATTTATGTCCCCACCCTGATAACAGAGGCACTTGGGTCCTGGAGAATGAGGGACTTCCATGTCATTAACTAGGACCTGTTAGAGCAGAGGGAACTTAAGAACAAGCTCGAGTGCTTGGCCAGATGTGGCTCCTTTGCCAAGTCCAGGTCCTGGATAGGCCCTTTGGAATTAGGGATAAAACTTGAGCGGGTGAGCAGCAGCTCCCCAGGGCTCTGAGCTAACTAAAGGCAAGCGAGAGAGAGAAAACAGATTTGTAGAAATACAGACATCAACGTCCCCACTTGAGAGTGCAAATAGTAAAAAGGTGACTGACAGTTTGCTCTTAACCTACAGCTGTGACATAAATGTGGCCAAAAGGGTCATCTCAGACCCTCCACCCTCCCAGATCCTCCACCCTCCCAACAACACGACACTTCTGTCCACAAAAAAAAGGATTAAATGCCTGCCCATCCCGCTCCTGTACCATGCAGGGTTTCAGAGTCATTAACTAACAAGCCCCTGGGTATGAAGGAAGGACTTGCTTTACACAGCAACGCTCAGAAATATTCTCTGATCCCACTAAAGGCAGTGGTTAATTGTGGGGTGCCAGTTGGAGTGATTGCATCTGCCATCCCTCAAAGCAGCCGGAATGCTGTCACTCACTTTGAAATGCCCTGCTGCATTCATCAGTCTGGATGGCACAGAGAAGTTATAACCATACAAGCCATATGGAGGATGTAAAGAACAATTAAGTGCTTCCCGAGCAATGGGACTTGATGGGAAAATGTTTCCAGATGCATGTAATCCATACAGCATTTGACCAGCAGAACCGGGGGCTTGTAGGCACTGAGCGTTTAAGTCTTCAGCTTTGGCGTTTTTCAGGGAAGACAGTTTGGGCATATCCACCATGAAGTGGGGTAGAAGGTGTGGGTTGGTGGCTCCCAGCTTTTCGTGGCTCGGAAAGAGGAGTGCCTGTTGTCTCAAGAAGCTCGTAGGGCAGATCTTGTAGTAGAGGGGGATGTTGAGGGGGTGCAGGAAGCTCTCGGGGCACGACACACCCAGGTTGCTCGCAGGCAAGTGAAGCGTGGGAGGGGAGCACGATGGAGACAGCAGGGGGTTCAGAGGAGAGGGGGTCCCACCGCTGGAGGCCACTGGAGAAGAGCTGGAGCTCCCACCTGGAACGGAAAATAGAAATCATCCAGGCTGGGCTAACTGATGTCCACAGCCAAGCAATCCTAGGAGGACTCCTGGATCCGCTCCAGGTCTCCCTGCTGCCAGTGTCCATCTAAGCACGGACCCGCTCCAAAGACCAGCTCCTGGAAAATGGGAAGATCTATCCATAAATTGTTATTGTTACCTGGTATTTGTCTAAGAACAATATTCCACATGTCTAATCCCATTTCTTGGACTGGGATCATGGTAAATCCAGCTCCACACACACCTGGATCCGTACCTGGCTGCATGACCGATAACCCTCCCCTGCTATACACACACCATTGCTATTTCAGGTTCCCTATTTTTCATGCAAATTCCAGACAGCTTTTTCCCCTTGGATATAAGAACAAAAAAGCATATTCAGCCTGATGGAGAATTTTTTTGTGCCTTCCTGCTCACAGGAATTGACTCATTTCACTTGGCTTCCCAAGCAATTCGAAACATTCCCCTGAATGCTATCGGTGTCTCCAGAAACTCAAACTCACATGTCATGTGAACGTCCTCCTTTCTGGAAGGGATGAAAGAACACTTTCAGAATTCAGGAGAAAAGCAACCCCAAGGAGTAAAAATGCAGCAGGGATGGGATGGCTGCTCTGAGGTGGGAATGGTGCTCGGGAGCAGCCGGCCCTGGTGCTACACAGATGCTGGTTTCATCTCCCGCCTGTGGAGAGCGAAATGTCTGCTGCATTCATTACCAAATTCTTCCAGAGGGGTTTTCCCCTGCTCTTTATTTTAATTTCCTACCAAAATCGCTGGGAAAGGATGTAAGGGAATGTGGATCCTTTCGTGCTACTATCAACATTCAATTCCAAGCGATAAGATGCCTGGCTGGGATCTGATCTGACTTTACATGCAACCAGCGACCCGAAGTCAGCTGTACAACTGAACCACATCTGTGGTATAGAAAATCTTAAAAAAACCTTAAAACACAAAGATTCTGGATGCAGTGGAAATTAATTTCCAAACTCCCCACAAGCAGAGCCTCTCACAGGTCAGCCCTTGATCACAATAATCTGGGAAGTTTGTGTGGCATGAAGGTCTCACCCTTCCCTGCTGATGTCAGTGGCTGCTTCGGTCCTGACATCAGCAGGGCAGGATCCAGTCCTCTCTCCATGGACATATCCTGATGTCCTCCAGGGCTCAGGGACTTTGGGTCATGTAAAATATGGGATTGAGCCGATATTTGTGTGTGAGGCAGCGAGTGAAGCCCTACGTGGCTGCATAGAGCAGAGCACAGAAGGGTCAGTATCTGCTTCTGAAGCAGTAATATCACCCGAATTCCAGAGCAAGTTTGGGAATGGGGATTGCAGCAGAAAGGACAGAACAGATCAATGAGCAGATGTTTTCTGCCCTTTCTATTTGGCTTAAAAATAAAAGTTTTATGGCCAATTCTTTCTTCAGCATGTTGATGATAATTTCTTTTAATTTACCTCCTGGTTTTAGAGCTTTGGGATTTCAGTTTTACAGCATTTCTTCAGAAATATATTTTATTAGGAGTAGAATTGGAGATTTGTTATATTTCTATCAGTCCAGTAACTTCACCCTGAAGAAAAATACCAAATACATTAAACAAGAAAAAAAAAAATTTAAAATCCCAGGTAGCTCTAATATTATGTGTACAATAATAATTTAGCATCTTTAACATTGCAGCTGCTGTTGTTTCATTCCTCATGCAGCTCATCCACCACCTCCTCTCCCCTGGCAAACGGGTACCAAAGGGGCTTTTTGCATAAGATATTTTCTAAAAATAAAAGAATTTAAAAACCTATTAATAATACTAATAAAACTACTACTACTAATAACAATTATTAAGAACAAGAATTTTAGTTCTCTTTACAACTGATAAACCTCTTAATTTCTCCCGAATCTGACTTCTTCGTGCCCTCATTTCTACGCCTGCAGAACATGAATTTTTGCTGTGATTTTTGCAGCATTTCCCGGCAGACACAGGGGTGACTTTGTGTATCCCAAGCCTTTGAAGAGTTCCTGACATAAACGACAGTTTAACTCGCGACCTTAAACCCAACTTAGAGCGCTCCAATGTGCAAACGAGCTGTTAGTTTTTTCCCTTCGGCGTTATGAATAATCTGTTTTCAAATATTACTTTCTGAAGCCGCTTTTCTGGGAAAAGGCTGTAAAGGACTAGTTGCACTTGTCAGGACGAAGGAGAGCATTTTCCCTGAAAATTTTCCTCCTCTTCCCAGCATTTCTGTGCGAGTGCTGCATCCTAAATACCAGATAATTTTATTTTCTGTTGCATAACGCATTTGTCGGCGCAGAAGCCGCCGCTGCAGAAAACACGGGCGGTCACCACTACCACGTTTGTAGTTGATATTCCCAACCCGGTTGGAAGCAATTAGTGTAACAGGATCAAAGCCGGAACAACCCGGCTCCCAATTAGCCTCCTGCACACTCAGATATTTTTTTCTGCCCATCTAACTCTGGTTTCAGCCGGGGCTGGAGCAGCCCGCGCCCTCATTCTGTTCTTCCCGGCTTCTCGCATCCATTTTCACAGGAGTTTTGTCCAAACCCACGCGGAATGAACTCTCCCAAAAGGCAGGGATTCGTTTCCTGGGCGCACCTCGTTATCTTTGATGGTTTGAGCCCTCCGAGGAGCCCCGCGGGGAGCCCCGGGCGTGCGGCCGGGAGAGGCAGCGAACGGGATTTACTTACCCTGGCTGTCTGCGCCGAAAGCCTTGAAGTCCAGGGCGAGGGGGGGTCTCCACGGGTAGGTGTCCAGGAGCCCGTCCAGGACCCCCCTGCGGGGCGAGAGCGCGTTGAACGCAGCCGCGGGGCCAGCGGGCGCGGGGGGGCGGCGGCGGGGCGGCCCCGGCCCTTACCTGTTCCTGCCGGGGTCCCGAAAACCTTTGGCGNAACCTTTGGCGAAGGGATTCCTGTCGATCTTCAGCTTCGTGATCTGCAGGGTGAAAGCGAAGGGGCCACTGGGGAGCGGGACGGGCTGGGAGCGGCGGCCGGGGCCATCGGGGCTTTCCATCCCCCCGACCGCCGGTACCGCCGGGGCTCTCCGCCCCCCCGACCCCAGGCTCCCGGTACCTGCTGGTTCTGGTAGGCCGTGACGGTGGTGAACTCTGTCTCCTGGAAGGAGAAGGTCTGCACCCCCTCGGCCGGCAGCGACTGAATCTGCGCTAGATCGAAGCGAGAATCCTGGGCGATAACGTGGACGCGGGGCTTGTACTTGTGCATGGACTGCAGGATGATCTGTGCGGGGGGACAGGCGGCTGAGCCCCCCGGAGGGGCAAGGGCAGGAAGAACCCGAGGCGAGGCTCAGGAGGGACCCAGCCCTGAGCCCCGAGGCAGGAGGGACCTGCCCCCGCCTTCCCGG
>VWZW01004955.1:4323025-4518181 GCA_013397115.1 Edolisoma coerulescens
AGTGGGGGGGAGAGGGGGAAGAGGAGCCGGCCCCGTCTAGGATCAATAAAAGAGTTACTGTTCTCCATTAAATTGTAAAACTCAAAGAAATTTGACATAATTGCACACTAGGGGCCACTTTTCCAACAAAAGTGCAAATAACGTTTAACCAGAACCAGCGCAAAAGGGAAAAAGAAAAAAGAAAGGGGGAAAAAAAANGCCCGGCCGCCTGCGGCAGCTGCGCTGAATTAGGGGCAGAAATCCCCCTTTTCCACACGGAGAGTCCCGGGAAACTCCTGCGCGGCCGGGCAGGGCAAGGTCGGGGCCGGGGGGCTCCGGCCGGGACCCTCAGGTGTGCAGGGAGAGCGCTGAGAGGCATCTGCGCGGCATTTTCACCCCCGCGCCGGGGACCTCCCCTCTCTGCCCAGGCTGGAACCCCCGAGCTGATTTATTTTCCAGCTGGGAGCCCTCCCCAGAGCCGGCAGCGAAGGGGATTCCGGGGCTCAGGTGGGTTTTGGGGAGGGGGGAGTGGTGGTGTCCCCGCTGAGCACGGAGGGTTTGCAATCCCCCATCTCCTATGCGCCCCTGGCCCCGGAGCCTTTCCCTGCAGCGGGGAGGTCAGCCGGGATAGATGAGCCTTAACGGGAAAAAAATGTGGAAAGGGATAAAATTCACAGGCCAGCTGAGAAAGCAGGTTGAGGAGGGGGGAGCTTCCACCGGGCACTGTGCCTTTGGGACAGGCAGGGGATGGGGTGCAGCATTCCATGCTCTGCTTCCAGGCGCTCCCAGAGTCGCAGGGAAGCCCTGGTACATCCAAATGTTTCACTTTTCAGGATTTCTTGCTCTATTTGTTGGAGTCGGTGTCCTGGTGCACTCATTCCCGAACTTTGGGCTGGCAGCAGATTGTCTTTGTGAAGAACATGGAATGGTTTGGGTTGGAAGGGACCTTAAATTTCATCTCATCCCACCCCCTTCCACTATCCCAGGCTGCTCCAAGCCCCACCCAGCCTGGCCTTGGACACTTCCAGTGATGGGGCAGCCCCACTCCTCTGTGCCAGTATTTGTTCCCAAATGTGTATTTTANTGCCCCCATGGGCCGGTCACACGCGGCCCCTCCGGTGTCCCCGGCACGACAGACCCGGTGCCACCCCTGGGCTGTGACAGCGCCGGGCAGAGGTTTCGGCTTTGTGTCCCGTCTTCCCTTTGCTTTTTGTTTGTTTGGTTGTTTTTGGGGTGTTTTTTAAGACAGCCCCGCCCNCTATGCGCCCCTGGCCCCGGAGCCTTTCCCTGCAGCGGGGAGGTCAGCCGGGATAGATGAGCCTTAACGGGAAAAAAATGTGGAAAGGGATAAAATTCACAGGCCAGCTGAGAAAGCAGGTTGAGGAGGGGGGAGCTTCCACCGGGCACTGTGCCTTTGGGACAGGCAGGGGATGGGGTGCAGCATTCCATGCTCTGCTTCCAGGCGCTCCCAGAGTCGCAGGGAAGCCCTGGTACATCCAAATGTTTCACTTTTCAGGATTTCTTGCTCTATTTGTTGGAGTCGGTGTCCTGGTGCACTCATTCCCGAACTTTGGGCTGGCAGCAGATTGTCTTTGTGAAGAACATGGAATGGTTTGGGTTGGAAGGGACCTTAAATTTCATCTCATCCCACCCCCTTCCACTATCCCAGGCTGCTCCAAGCCCCACCCAGCCTGGCCTTGGACACTTCCAGTGATGGGGCAGCCCCACTCCTCTGTGCCAGTATTTGTTCCCAAATGTGTATTTTAATTGTCCCAGCCTCACATCCTTGCCCTCAAATCCACATCCCAAGGACGCTCCTTACTCAGCTCAGGGTGGGCATTGCCCATTGATGTTAATACACATTTATGTGCATTTATAACCACTTATACCTTTTTTAGCACACATTTAAACACCAAATTCCTGGCATATCTCACTGGGACAGGGATTTGACGAGGGAAAAGACCTGAGAGGAAGTGAATGGGTGCAGATACAGCTGCCAAAAGCCTGAGTTCAACATCCAGCCTGGGTACCTGGTTGGAAGCCACTTCCTTCTCCAGCTGCTGACCTTTCTCCAGTGCCAGCTCTGGTGTGGGCCATATCTGCAGCCTGATTTGGGAGTGGAAAGTTGGTATCCCAGCTTTCCAAAGTCTGACAGTTGTAATCTGAATTCTAGGTGGGTTTGGCCCTGTGTTGCTCTGCCCTTCCATGCATGTCCATCAGCAGTGGCCTCGGATGTGGTTTTGTTTCCTACAGGAATGTCCAGGTGCTCCTGCCCCATGTCTCTGTGGGACAATGTCCAACCTGCTGCCCATCCTCTGGAATGTCATTCCACAGGATAATGGTTCCCTGCCCATGGCAGGAGGGTTGGAATGAGATGTTCCTTCAGATCCCTTCAAACCCAAAGCATTCTATGATCCCTTGTGGCAAGAAATGCCACAATGTGCAACAGCAGAGGGGAAGGGAATTTGGGGTTACCTCTTGCTCCCAGGCAGGATCGGCCCCACCTATGCAGACTTAATTCTTCTTACAAAGAGAAATTAATCAAATTTTATGAACATGTTCATAATTAGAAGAGCATAAGCTCATGATTTCATGATGACCGGCAGGTCCTGGCCAGCGCTGATGGAAGCCAGCTGAGGGCACAGAGTGTGAACCTTTATCTTTGCTGACATGACATATTATTAAAAAGTATTTCGAGTAATCTTTGATTTCCTCAGCATTGCAACACATTTCAAGAACTTGGCCAGGGATCAACCGAGCCTTTTTAATTTCCTACACTGAAAAATAAAACAAAAATCAAGCCCGATTGAGATGATATAATCAGGAACATTTTGAGGGTTTAGGTCAAATTAATGTGTCAGAGAAGGGTTTTCAGGGGACTTGGAGAGCTTTAATCTGTCAAAGGCTGACTCAGAGCCTGCTTGGGCTTTGTAATCTTATTGTCTTTATGGAATTATGGGATGGAATGTCCTGAATTACCATCATCAGAGAGTCCAGCAAATAATCAGTTGGCATAAAGTTCAGAATAACTAAGTTAGTTTTAAAGCAAGTGTTGGACAATATGCCAGAAATGTTTGCTTAACTTGGAAATGATCTTTTAATACTGTCCCTTAACGTGTGAAAGCACTCAGGTAACCTCCAAACATGGCCTTGCCCGGCCACTTTTGGGGCAGATTTTAAGAGATTGAGTTGTTTTCAAGCTGTGCTCAATTTTGCCAAGATTTGCTTTGCATTTACCAAAACAAAAGAAAAAAAAGCCAACAAAGCAAACCAAACCTGCCTTGTGGCTTAGGGGTAATATTTTAATATCACCTGAACTCACTTATGCATCTAATACTTACCTCTTTTATATCTCCACTCCATCATCGATTTACACAGAGCTGTAATTATAAATTTTGTGCATTATATTTTTGGTTCTAACAGATAAATTCAAGGATTGTTTAGGATAAACTCAAGGATTGTTCATTCTCTGCTTCACAAATCATTAGCAAGAAAATATTTATTCATTTAATATTTGGGAAAGTGCTGGTTTCCAGCCCTGCAGTCTCTGACCCGAGGGACGCAGCACCGTTACTCAAACCCTGGCTCCCAGAAGAGCCGCAGCCATTGCTCCTCCAGTGTTTAATTAAAAGATGAGTAGTCAAGTTTACAACCGGGTGTGGGTGCATCTCTCTTCCCACTGGGTGTACGTGAGGTGGGACACACTGAGCAATATTTTGGGTGGTGTAGCTCTTCTTCTCTCGCAGGGATGCAGCCAGAAGGAGCAAAGCAGAGAATACTGGGCTGATCCCATGTCCTTCTTTGCTCTTCCCACCCCAGCCTCGGTGGCACCATCTGCTCTTTAAAAACCTTTCCTCTCCTGTAAAAAAAGCATTTTAGGATTGATTTAATCCTTTTTGCACATGCTGCTAACTTGTTACTCCAGTTTCCTTTATTTCCTGCTTTCCCAACCTTACTGCTACCAGTAAGTTTGGATTTTTTTAGATCCAAATCTATTAGCTTGTTAATCAAAGAATCCCAGAACGGTTTGGGTTGGGAGGGACCTTAAAGCCCATCCAGTGCCACCCCATGCCATGGGCAGGGACACCTTCCACTATCCCAGGGTGCTCCAAGCCTGGTCCAAGCTGGCCTTGGACACTTCCAGGGATGGGGCACCACAGCTTCTCTGGGCAAGCAAAATCTAACATATAAACCTATAATAAATATAACTGAACATGCTGCCTCACATCTGTCCCACCTGCACTGAGAAATGCAAGCGAATATCCAATATTCCAATGTGCAAATAATTCCTTGGAGGAAAATACCTAAACCTACAGATGAGACAGTGCCACTAACAGCTGCCCCGATCCACACGGGAAAGGGATGGGAGGTTTGTTACGGGAGGGTGTAAGAGCTGGAATTAAACAGTTTCTAAATGCCCTGCAGAGGCTGCAATGGAGAGGATGTGAGGCAGCTGAGTGACCCTTCTGGGGGCTGGAATAACACCAGGTTGGGTTCTGCAGGAGCTGCAAGTGCCAATATTCAACTTGAATTTCTGTAAATGTAACCACCATTTCACAGGAGTCATTAACTAATTAGTCATTAACAGATTAACAAATATTTCTTTTTCCTCAAAATCTTTCAAACAGAAACTGCTGAAGGCTGAGGAATTCTTGGCAGAGAACACCCGTAGTAGCATAAAACAGCGCTCCGGAGATTGTTTTCCCTGACATTCTCAAATGTCCCATTCCCCAGCACAGCTTTAATTTCATTCCATGATTATTTTGCCCCTGGTGAACTTTGAAGAACCTCTGCTCTTCTGTGACTGTGTCCTCTCTCCATCCCTGCTGGGCTGTGGCACCTCTGGGCCCACTCCATCCTAACCAGGAGGTGAAGGGAAGGTGTCCTTGTCCATAGGACAATCCTGAATGTATTCCATGGCAAAAATGACAGATCTGAGCAAGAAATGAGCGGTTTAAGGTGGTGGCCAACCAGTGCTGAAGTTTCTTGGTTGACCTCCTAAGGAGGTTCTTCACCTCCACGTGCGCTGCATTAGTTAAAGATAAATTAAAATAAATCTCTGTTATGTTATTTTATACATAACCCCCCCGCTAGAGTGTGCGCAGGGAATAGGATTAAACCTTAAGGAAATGATTCAGTGAAGGAAAAACAATACAGACAGCATTTGGGGAGAGTTAAATCAAATTAGGGCACTCGGATCACTTCAGGATGAGAGAGGGGTGGGTGGTGTTCACCCCCACAAGCAGGGAAGTCAAGGAAGGGTCAATAATGCCCATGTGGGGTGCAGTAAGGATGAGAGTACAGTGTGACCTGTCCCCACAAGAACCTTCCTCCTG
Organism: Edolisoma coerulescens; assembly: GCA_013397115.1. Taxonomy (NCBI): domain Eukaryota; kingdom Metazoa; phylum Chordata; class Aves; order Passeriformes; family Campephagidae; genus Edolisoma; species Edolisoma coerulescens. The sequence continues at coordinate 4,328,341 of VWZW01004955.1, forward strand.
CTGTGGTTGATGCCCTGCTGAGTTTCTCCAGGACCTCCAGCGTGATGTAACGGGACCTTCTGTGAGATAGCTCACTGCAACCTCCAAATTCTTTCTGGAAAAGCAGGATTTCGCATCTCTGTGCTGTCAGGAACATTTTTAACATGGCTTTTCCCAGCCCAGCTCCTGGCTTTTGGCTCGTGATTGTGTGTGAGAGTGAGGAGAAGCTGCTCCATCCCCTCTCCTGCCAGCGGCCTTCCATCCCTCCAAGCAGCTCTCCCACCACTTTTCCTTCATCACGGCTTCTCCAGAGCCGAGAAATAAACCCGAACCCGGCCCCTTCCCCCTCTAAGTAACGGGGAAAATTCCTGATGTGTTGAACTTTTCTCATAATACTTAAAGAAAATACTTAAAGAATGTGTAATAAGAGGCGATTTAGAGAGGGCAAAATTCAGCACGTGGATGAAGAAGAAAACCTTTAGAATTTCTCAAAAATGAGTCCTGTCTGCCTTTACCTCAGGGAAGGGCTCCAGGGAGGGAGAGGGGATGACCCCAGGTGAGCCCCAGGACCCCCTGTCCCCAGGGCCACCCCTGCTCTCCTCACTGATGGAATATGGGGAGGGAAGAACTGGAGTTCTTGGTTTAGCTGCCAGGAAAACCACACAGGAGAAGCGAAATTAAAATAGTTATGGGGAAGCTGATACCGAGTTATTCCATATTCCTGGGCAGGAGCTGGGCACAGCTGGGGCTGCCTTCCCGTGCTCCCTGCTCAGCATCCCGAGATCTGGGAACCCCAAGTGGGACCTGACCCCCAGAAGCCCTCTTGGAGGCAGCAGTCTGGGGGCAAAAAGCCTTTTTAGAGAGGAGGGATGTTATTTTTACCAAATACAGCCTGAGATCTTTAAACAATTGCTGGGTACTTGGAGACAGCCCCTCGGTGCTTCGATGGCCTTGGTCACATCACCTGCTCTGAGAGGCAAAATGGGCCAATTCTCCCATGATCACCAAGATTTGGGGTGAGGAGAATGAGGATCCACAGCACCAGCACGTCCCAAACAGGGCCAGGCTTGCCAAGCCCACCCGGACAAATGGTCACCAATACTGGGGTCCATTCACCTGGGGCCTCTCCCTCACCAGCTCTGGGATGGCAACATTCCAGAAATTCCAGACATGGTGCCCAGGTTCCAGCTGCCAAACCCCCAGGGGAGCTGTGTCCTCACTCCAGCAGGAAGAGATGACCCAGAGGAGGCAGCTCCGTGGCCAGGACACGGGGCAGGACAGGGACACTGGGGAGCCCTGTGGTCTCGGTTGCTGTGGTGTGGAGAAGAGCCTGTTCTGGAGGTTGGCCTAAAAATCACAGAATCATCGAGGCTGGAAAAGATCTCCAAGATCATCAAGTGCAGCTTTTGACTGACCACTCCCATGCCCACTACCCCACATCATAAAGCGCCACATTCACTTGGTTTTTGAACACCTCCAGGGTTTGTGACTCTACCACTTCCCTGGGGAGCCTCTTCCAATGCTTAACCACTCTTTCAGAGCAGAAAAAGCCAGGGATGGGCAGGTTTATTCCTGCTGGAATTGCAGGTTTCTGGGGCTTGTTCTTCCACCACACCAAATCCCCATGTCTGCACTAAGCTTTGCTCCTCCTTCCCTGGGGTTAGGGCAGGTGAGTCCGAACATGACGTGGTGATTTATCCCAGTCCCGCTAACTCTGGTGAAAAGTGCTTTTCCAAGGGCTTCGTTTCCACTCTTTTCTCTCCATTGCTGCCGTCTCTGCCCCACCAGCTCTTTTCTAGCCCCAGGACACGTTTGAGGCTTTTCCATTCTTCCCTGTATGCAGAGATAAACTAACCCTGTCCTTAAACCGTGCCGACACCTGGGTGAGACCAACAGAAAACTCGGCTCTGTTTTGCTACTCTATCCTCAGTTAATGCAGCTAATTATGGCCCTAAATGCAAATATAGAGGGATGAGAATGAAAGCTTGGAAGGGCTGAGGCACAGGGGAGAAGGATAATAAATTAAGAGGTTTGCAAGGAAGCTTTCACTCATCTCCATGGTTTGGAGTTGTGAGCTTGCACTCGGGTTAGGAAGCGCCGTTTGAAATTAAACAGAAAAGATACAATCTTAATATTCCGTGAGATGTGCCAATACAAATATCTGTCGGCAGAGACGTAAAATAATAGCTTTAAAAGCAAGGAAAAGAACCACATGAAGTGTTGGGAGCAGGGTGATGTCACCCCCCCGGCCCAGCGAGATATTCTTTGTGTTGGAAATTAAAGCCGCATGAACTCCCCGCACAAAGCTGGGTGAGACTCTGCTTGTTCAGCCACCCCCTCCGGGAGGATGGATATTATTTTCTGGTTTTAATTTTAAATTCATAAATAAATGTGATTGACTTGCCACCCAATAGCACTGAGTTGTGCAAAATAAGGATAAAGTCTGTCAGTTGAGTCTGTCAGTGGCTGGTGTTGCTGGAGCAGAAGAAAATCAGAATTAGCTGAACTGGTCAACAAAATTCAGCTTCATGAGGAATTTCAGCTCAGGGAAGAGGCAAATCTGTCTCCATGGTATTATCTCCCCTTCCAAAGTTTCCTCCTGACTGCGTTGGGTCACAGGCTGTGGACTGTAAATTATACAGCCCAAATCAAACCCTCTTCTGCAATAAGGGGAGAAGAAAACCATGCAATGATTTAATGTAGGAAACAGCTCAAGCTACGGCTTTCTCTTGTTTGGGAATGCGGACAGTTGTGCTGAGGTCCCCAAACCACTCCAACCCATGGAAATTAGCACATAACCATCTGGCCTGGTGGCTCAACACCTCCCGTGGCCATAAATTCAAATCCCAGCAACCTTAGCAAGGGATTTGCTCGGAGAAACGAGCTGAGTCCTCGAGTAATGGAAAAACAAGGTGAGCTGGGAAGGCCTTGGGAGAGCTGTGGCTCAGGATGGAGGCAGCTCCAGCCAAGCATCCCTTGGCTTTCAGGAGGGAAAGGGGATCTGCAAGAGCATCCCCTCCTCGACTCTTGGTGTCTCATCCATGGCTGGGCTCCCCAAGCCCTTCCCTGGGATCCACCAGCTCACCCAGTTCTGCTCCCATGGCACTTCTCCATCCATCAGGACGTTCTGTCCCAGCTCCAAGACTCTGGGCACGGTTTTGGGAGTCACGGAGCCACTGTGGACATGGAACAGTGCTGCCAGCTGTGGTTTCCCATCCAGGGTCTCCAGGAACAAAGTGTGCGGGTGTTCGAGGAAAGACCCTCCTGTGTGAAATGTGAAATCCTCCACTGGGATCTGCAGGGTTTTCCCACCCGTGGTTAGAGCCCACTCTGCAGAGTGGGAAGATTTGGAGGGGACAAAATTGTTTTCCTTGTTGTGAGTCATACACTGATCTTAGTTCCTTGCCTTGGGTGGGTTTTTAGATAAGCTGCAATTAAAAATCAGGAATATGGATTTAATATCCCCAATCTGGAGCATCTGCCCTCACCAATAAATACTCTGCCCTGCCTGCCGTGGCCGGAAGGCTGAGCCATGGTTATGGCTCACCCACAAAAAAATTGCTTTTTCCTAACCCTCAAGACCTGGAAGTAGCAGCTGAGTCTAATTTGGGCTCTGCAGCAGGTTTTACCCATGGAAAGTCGTGTGTTCCCTGCACATCTGGTTGTATTTCGGGGGATGTTGCCTTTCACTGCTGCTCAAGTCTGGCTGTGCCCCTTTAGTTCCTGGGTAAATCATCCCTTTTCCTATGGGAAAACTGGTGGGCATTGTTTGGAATAGAATTAGTAATTCATTAACATTCCCATGGATGAAGGTTTGGGATGAGCACGGCATTAAACCGAGCACCAGGGCAGGTTTGGCTTCTCCTCCAGCGCTGCCACCAAAGGCAGGAGCTTGGATGGCTCCAACGCTGCCAGGAGAAGTTGTTTGGATTTAAAAAAATCCCACTTGGACTTCACTCTTCCCTCTCCTTCCCCTTTCTCCCAGGACAGCAGAGCCTGGAGCACAAGTAGGGCCAGGGGAGTTTCCATAAACTGTAGGGAGATGAACTGTACTTTTCCCTGGATTTCTGCCTACATTTGTGCATCTGCTCGGTTTTATTGTCCCACGTTCCACAAACTTAAAGCACTTCCATATTGAACAGAATTCCTCCAGTTCACTGCAAAACACCACAAAACTCAGCCCCGAGGATGCCAAAGGCTCCTGCTCTGCACAACCTCCAATTCCCAACCCCAGCAACAGCGAACTCAGGGAGCCACCAAGGAGTCGTGAAAGCTCCGGCTGCAGCTCTGCTTTGCTGCTGGAGGGCAGGGAAGAACTGCAGGCTTTTCCTTAATGTGCTTTCCTGAGGGATTTTGTTGGCATCGCTCGTACCCCGCGCTGGGGCAGAGCAGAGCTGTGGGACGGGGAGATGATGGGAAGCAGCAGGACTGGGGCTGTTCTCCCAGCATCTCAGGGATCAGTACTGCTCAGATCCAGCGCTTCCCACCCAGAGATGGGTCAGGAGCTGCTTCCAGCACTCTTTGCCTGCTGCAGAAATCCAACAAGGAACCCTCCTGCTGCTGGGCAGCTCCCAGCAGGGCTCAGTGAGCAGTGGCTGATGGATCCCAGTCGGCTCGGAGTGATCCTTTCTCCGTCTGAAGGAGGATCCCTCCTTCCCATGGGCTGAGGGGGTTTGTGTTCCCATCTGGGCAGCTCAGAGTGGAGGTAAGAGCACTGAAAAATGGGGTTTCCTCAAATTGTTCCAATTCAGCTTAGAGCAGGGTGGTGGTGCTGGCTTGACAGTTGGACTGGATGATTTTAGAGTTGTTTTCCAACCTTAATGATCCCAGGATTCTGGGAGACAAGGAATGGATCTGCTCTCCTCTAAACCACAGGGAATAAATATACAAAACACAGCCCTGGATTTTTTTTTTTTTCTCTGTAATATACAACAGCAATAAAATGCAACCGAGAGAATTAGTAAAAATTAATAATTAAAAACCTCTTGTGTCCATGGCTGGCAAATCGAGTTGAGTGACAGAAAAAGGGGTTCCCCAGATCCATGGGTTTTCCTTCCCGTGCTCCCACAAACCCTCCCGCAGATCCCTGGAGTTGTTGTATGTGCGAACAACCCCGAGTTTGAAAACTCTCTCAGTTTGTTTGCCTTCCCCCAAATCAAGAACACATTGAGAGTAATTTGCAAGACACAAAAGAAAAGCTTTAATTTATCAAGGTTTCCACTCAACAAATAACATGAAATCCCTTCTCCTACCGGGACACCTGCAAAGCTCCTGCTGGGATCCCGCCTGTGCCGCAGCCACTCCGGGAGCTCTCGGGCACTTTCTCAGTCATAAAGTTCCATAAAATTTAAAGTTTAAAGGAAGAAAGTTAAATTCAAACCTGTTACACTTTCCAGCTTGGGGTCTGTGCCTCCAATTGCAGCTCAGATCGCTGTAATCGAGTGGGGCTGAACGAAAAATGATATTTTTTTTATTTTTAGTGTTTTGCTCCTCGTGTGTCTCAGCTTTGCGTCTGTCAGCTGGATCCTCCTTCCCTGGAGGAGGGGGAAACAGGAGGGTTGATTCTTATTAAAGGCAAAAAGAACTGGGGGAAAAAAAGCAAGGGCAAAGTGTAACGAAAAAGTGAAATTCAGATTTTTCAATCTAGATTTCAATTCTCAAGAATTTCAATTAAGATTTTTCAATGAAGTTTTTTATATGTATTATTTTTTAAACGAAGTGAAATTAAATCTGCTACTCTATCCTTGGTTAATGCAGCTAATTGTGGCCCTAAATGCAAATATAGAGGGATGAGAATGAAAGAGGGATGATCACGATGATGGTCCACGAGTCCACTCCCTCACGTCATCAGAACAGTTCCACATAGCGTTTAAGAAACCAAAGTACAAAACATAATTAGTGAAGATCCCATTGTTCACCATTTGTTCAATAATTTGCCATTGTTTAGTTCAGTTCTGGCTTTGATTTGTGCCAAATTTGCACTGGTACAACCCTGGCACCCGGAGATTTGTTCAGCTCGGGATGGCAAAGCCCATCCCAGGGATTTTGCACCACCACAGGAGGGGATTCCCTGAGCTCAGGGATGGGAATTCAGGGTACCCCCCTCCAGCTGCCTCCTGGCCTGTCTGGGATATCTCTGCAAATAATTCAGGGAAAAGTTAAACCCAGCAGCTCCTACAAAATCACTTTGCTGCTGGAAAAAGCCTTTTTATTTTGTGTTGAATTGGGAACTGGTTTTGCAGCACTGGTGGGAGGGAGGTCAGTGCCATCCAGCCGCAATCCCAGCCCAAATCCCATCTCCAGCCCCAGCCCCAATCCCAGCTCCAGCCCCAGCCCCAATCCCATCTCCATCTCCAGCCCCAATCCCAGCCCCATCCTCGGCAGACCCAGCGGAGCATCCCGGCCCTGGCCCCGCAGCGCTGCTGTGGAGCCAGGGCAGTTTCCAGCCTCCCTCAGTGTTTTCCCTCTCTCCGAGCGTGAATCCCCTGCACAGCCCGGCTCGACCCCAGCGGGAGATTTGGGAAGGATTTGGAAGGGGCAGCACAGGATATCCCGGCTTTATAGAGCGGGATCCAGAGTGAGCGAGGCACCCGCCGGACCCAGCGCTGGCCTCTGCTGAATGGAGGAGCTGGGCTTGCCCGGATTTCAATCAGGAAAAGCAGCAATCCAACGGAATATAGTGTTATATCCCACTGGATCTCACATAATATGTTTATAATAACATCATAAACAGGTTCTGATGGCAGCTTCCCCCTCTCTGACTCGTGCCAGGTGGAAGCTTCCCTGAAATCCAGGAAATTTTTCCACAAACGTCCCTAATGTCCTGGTACCTTTGAAATCCATGGGAGCTCTCGCACTGATTTCAGGGCACTCAGGATTTTGCATTCCATGAACAAAGGTGCCGAAACCTGGCTTGGTTGCAGAGCACAAATGATCCAGCAATCCTTTGTCTGAGGAGGGAATATTTCTTCCCCCACTCAGAAAAGCCCTACAGCCACAGAACAGGAGGAGGAAAGCCTTCACAATTAACCATGGCTCAAATGAAGAAGGATTTTAAGTTCATTTAGGTCCTTTTTTTTCCCAAAAAAAGCCATATCACTTTACATTTATAATGTTGGTATCATCCAGTACTTTAAATCAAATTATGGCTGTATCAGGCTGCTTAGCAATGTTTCTTTTTAATTAAGTTTACCAGTCCCAGATGCATTTCTTTTTAAAGAAAGAAATTAAACAAACTTAATTAAATTACATGACAGGGGTTAGGTAAGACAGCAAACAGCCCGGCAAAAATACAAGGATTGATAAATCCTTTTGGATACTCACATTTTGCACTTTCCCTACACCCTGTAGTATTCAGGGGGGCATCCTGGAGTGCCCACAGCAGTGTCCACAGCTCTCTCCCTTATCTAAGGAATTACCCTCAGAGATGTTTTAAAATCCTGCTGCCACAGAGCCTTTAAACAGCTCAGGAAATTCCTCAGAAAGCTGAGTATCCAGGAATTCCCATTAATTTCCCTGTGCTGCAGAGACAGGAGCAGAGCACCAGGTCAGCCTGATTTGGGGACTCTCCTGCTGGGGGAGTTGCTGGAGGTCCCCGGGGGCATTTCTCCCCCAGCCTCCAGCAGCAGACACAGAGTGAGGGACAGCTTGGACAGGCAGAATCCATCCCCATGGGATTCCAGCTTTACTGGATTGATGGAACAGCCCCAAAGTCAGGGTTTGGGGTGGTGCTCACTTTGCAGGAGCTCCTCATTCTCACTTAGATAGGGAGGGAGCGCTGCCCAGGAAAAGGCAGCTGCATTTTTACTGAGAAAATGGCAATAAAAAATAGGGATGAAGGAAAAGGAAGGGGAACAGGCCTGGGCAGTGGATTGCATGAGCAGAGCTGGAGGGATCTGTGCTTTCCTCAGCTCCTCTGAGCCCACACCCCGGAGCTGGGATGAGCTCCCAGCAGGGCACTCGCAGCCAGGACACCCCATCACTTGAATTTCCATGCTTGGAACAGCACAAAAATATGCAGAGTGTCCATCTGTAAAGGACACAAAGATTGTAGATGAGGGCAGCGGGATTTGTGGCAGTGAGGAAAGCCCCGTGCTTGCTCACCCCCTTCCCAAGGAAACTCTGGCCACGGACGATGGCATCGGCCGGAATTCGCACCCTGGGCAAGCCGCGGTCATGGTGAGATTACTGGGATTTTTATAGGGGTTAAAATGGAATAATCTCATAGAGGAAGCAGCAAATCCCTGTCTCCAGCCCTGCAGGAAGCATGGCCACGGGAGCAGATGAGCAGAACACAGAACCATCACGGAGCTGGGAGATCCGGATGGTCCTCAGGACAATTTGACATCCCCAGGAACGAGCACAGGGAGCAGCCTTTCCCTGATTTCCCCGACTCCGAGGATCTGCATCTGGGGCTGCAAGGATGAAGTCAGCCCCGGAGCTGCTACGGGCTGGAAATGATTTCACCGAGCTGCAATGCACATGGATTAATTCCAGTACTGTAAAGTCAACATGGGTGAACACTGGCTACATCACAGCCTTCATTACTGGGGTCTGGAGCGGGTTTGGATGAAGTAATTTCCCTGGGGTTTAGCACTTCCAAAACATATAGGGCGTCCTTCTTGGATCGGCCTGGAGAGAGGTGCCCCCCCTCGCAGCCACCCCAAATTGGCCTTTATCAGTTGCACATGGACCCCTGCGACTGCGAGGGGCTTCAAACGAGGCCCAGATGGGCCGTGGCACACGATGCCCAAACACCGGACACATGGAATGAGGCTCGGCTTGGGTGCACACCATGGATGTTATTAATAACAAATGAGACAACACTCCCAGGCCGGGCCTTCCAATGGGAGAGGATGTGGGATGAGTGGGGATTAGCGACTCCTCCATCCTTCGTGGTCAAATCTGCTCCTGGAGAGTTCAGCGTTGGGATTCTGGACACCGGGAAGCCAACGCTCATCAAGCTGCTCAGTTTGGAGCTTCCCAGATTTGAAGTGAACCCTTCCCGTGCAGGAGATGTTCATTTTGTCTTTTTTTCCCCTCAGCTGTAAACTGGAACCAAACCCTGGCCATGTGCAATTTGCTTCCTTGGCAAGCAGTTGTGCAAATGGGACTCAGTTTTGCCTGGGCACCCAGATCTGCTCCCAGATAAAATCCCAGGATGGTTTGGGTTGGGAATGACTGTAAATCCCATCCAGTTCCAAACCCTGGACACCTTCCACTATCCCAGGATGCTCCAAGCCCCATCCAGCCTGGCCTTGAACAGTTCCAGGGATCCAGGGGCAGCCACAGCTTCTCTGGGTACCCATGCCAGGGCCTCCCCACCCTCACAGGCAGGAATTTCTTCCCCATATATCCCATCTAAACCCAACCTCTGCCAGTTTAAGTTCAAGTTCAGCTTCCTGCACAAGCCACCCTACAAAAAGCAGCTTCACCTCCTTCATTTGGCAACAGGGGCTGGGTGAAAGAGGCTTTTAAGAGTTAATGGGGTTCCCCTCATCCCATGTTAATTCATTCACTTCCAAAAACCTCTTTCCTTCATAGCTTGATGTTCAACATCAGCATCCAGGTCCTGTTCCTGGAAGAGGACAGAGTTTTAGAATGGATACTAAGAAAAATTTCTTCAGGAAAAGGGCTCTCCAGGCCTGGCAGAGCTGCCCGGGGAAGGGGTGGAGTCCCCATCTCTGGAGGGATTTAAAATCCGTGTGGGTGTGGCACTTGGGGACATGGGGCAGTGGTGGCCTGGGCAGAGTGGTTGGACTCTGGGGATCTGAGGGGCTTCTCCAAGCTGTGGGTGCTGGCACTGGGATTTGGGGATGTTAATACAGGGGTTTGGGGGTGCTAACACGGGAGTTTGGGCATGATAATACAGGGACTTTGGGGTGATAACACTGGGATTTTGGGATGCTCACACTGGGGTTTGGGGCACGGTGATTCAGGGGTTTGGAGGTTATGATAACACAGGGATTTGGGGGTGCTGACACTGGGGTTTGGGGATACTGACACTGGGATTTGGGGGTGGTAGCACTGGGGTTTGGAGGATATTAACACTGGAATTTGGGGGTTTTTAACACTGGAATTTGGAGGATATAAACACTGGGGTTTGGGGGTACTGACACTGGGATTTGGGGTCGCTGACCCCAGGCTGTCGGGTGGTACCAGCCCCGCGCACATCCTGGGAGCGCGGAGGTTTTCCCCCAGCCCGCAGCCGATCCAAGCCTCCCTCCTGCCATCTGGAGGCGAGTCCCTGCTTTTCCTCAGCCTCCCGATCCTGCCAGAAGCCGATTTATTTCCCTGAAGCATCCCACACTTTTCCCTGGATATGACGCTCGGTCCGTTCCCGGTTTCTTGGGATGCTCGATGGAAATATAAAATCCTCTGGTTTACTGTTTTCGAGTAAATAAAAATTTCCAGTGAATCCCAAAGGCAGCATGTGCCGCTCATCCCATCCCATCCCATCCCATCCCATCCCATCCCATCCCATCCCATCCCATCCCATCCCATCCCATCCCATCCCATCCCAGCCCATCCCATCCCGCTCAGCCGAGGGGAGGCAACACCACACTGGGGTTACTTTTATGATCGGAAACAAGGGTTTCTCCCTCCCTGTTTTCCATTGTGGATGCTCTCGAGTGGGAACATGGAATTTCCTCTGAAACTCCAGCAGGGTGAAGGGGAGTCATTTTCTCTCTCTTTTATTTTCCTATAAAGAAAATGCTTTATACAAAACGCGCTAATAAACAGACCTGTAAATTCTGATCTTAAACAAAATTATTCCCAGCAGTGCCAATGGCATCGCTGGCATCCGGGTCGGGGCGGGAGCGGAGCTGCCAACCCCTCCCACGGTGACAAAAAGCAGGGACAGACCTCGGGCTCCTTCCCAGTTTCTGTGCTGTGTTTTACTGGAAAATATAGAAAATTGATCATTTTCCTGGAGTATGAAGGAGAAATGTTCACCTCGAAGAGCTGCTGACTCCTAGGGTTTATTTAACTCCGGTTATCATTTAATTCATATTTTAGAAAACCATCAATAATATGAGCCCGCTCTTCAATGATGTGTTTGAAGCCATGTAATAAAAAATCAAAGGGAAAGGAAATATTCCTTATTTAATTCCCAAGTGAGTGGTTTAGCAGTTTTACAGGCACGGGGATGTGGCTGCATCCAGGGAATGATGATCCCGGGGGATGAGAGAAGCCACAGTGGCCAAGGGAGCTCGGATGGGGCTGGGAGAGCTCAGTTCTCCCCTTCCCCTCCTTCCCTCAACCAAAATTCTATAAAATAATTCTTTTTAAATCACCCGTTTGGGTTTTTTTAAACATCAATTTTCATTGGTTTCATGTTAAACCAGAATATTTGCATAAAATGACTTTTTCATCCAATTCCCTTAGCAGTAATTACCAGGAGCATCCTGAGATAAACATGGTGATCGTTACTTCCCAGATTTTTCCTAAAATGCATCCATGTTGTAGGACCTTTTTTGGATAATTCTTCTCTTTGCAATTAAAATGATTCCACTTTTCTCCCTCTCCCCATTCTTATTTTACGTCTTTTTCTTCCTGACTCTGGGCTTCCCAGTGTGAATCTGAATTAACTCCATTAAATTTAATCATTCAGACAAAAACTACCCTGGAAACACCCTGGGATCACCCTGGGCTTTCTCTGTCTTTTCCTCTGAATTTCCTCTAAGTTTTGATTATTATTTTTCTGCTTATTTTATTGATTATTTTTTCTAATCATTTTATTGATTGTTTTGCTGGCTGTAATTGAAGCTGATCATTGCTGATCATAGGCTGGAGGAGGGGAAGGAGCATCACTTTTGGGTTAGACCTGGCACAAATCAGCCCTAAACCTTAATATTACATTTTTAGGATCTGTCTGACCAGGAAACACCATCACTTGCCCCTTGATTTGATAATTAATTATATTTATTTTATTTTATGTTATTTTAGAATAGTCTAATCTGCTTAATTTATTATTATTTTATTCTTTTATTTTCTTGTATTATTTCCTTTAGTTTCCTTCACATATTTTATTTTATTTATTTTATTGCATTGTATTGTATTGTATTGTATTGTATTTTATGTTATTATTTATCTATTTTAATTTATTTTATTTTATTTTATTTTATTTTATTTCATTTTATTTTATTTTATTTTATTTTATTTTATTTCCCTTACTCCACAGCCGATTCTCCCCCTGTCCTGGCAGGAATTGCTTCATCCACTGCAAAACCACTTCCCAACCTCCTGGAGCTGCACGGAGCCGGGAGATCCAAGGGACTCGGCTTAGGAAACCTCTGATTTCCTCCTTTTTGTTTTCCTTCTGCATCCAAATCCCCGCTCCAAAGGCAGGAGAAGGGAATCTCCCTCTGCCCTCTCCCAAACAGCCCCAGCTGAGTATTCCCATGGAAAATATTCCTGGAATATCCCGCCTTTCTCTTTCCCAGCTTTTGCTTCCAATGATGGTTCGTGGCTGCTCCTGAGGAAATTTAAATAACTTCCTTTTTTTTTCCTGTATTTAAAAAAAATTCAGCTAAAAGAAAATGTTGGTTTTCTCCAGTCCCTGACCCGACCCATCCTGACCTGGAGGAATTTGGAAATCCATTATTTTTTATTTTCCAGGGATCTGACACCCATGAGTTGCTCCACCAGCATCTCCCCAAGGAAAACAATCCCAACGGGACTATGAAGTATTATTATTTATGATGGATACTATTAAAATAATCCCAACATCCCTCGGAGTTTGAAGCAGCAGCTTTTGGGAACTTGAAGCTCTTCATTCCCACGTTTGCATCCCCAGCACTGCGGAGCAGGAATGGTCCTGGCACAGGCAGGATAATGGCTTAAAAACATGGAAAAGGGTCAGGATGGGAGATGTGGAGCTGGAGAAGTTCCCTTGGCTTTCTGCCCCAGTAAAAGGATTTTTCCTTTCATGGCCTTTCCCAACACCACAGATTTTTTTCTCCGAACTGAGCCCTGGAAGGAGCAGCTCCAGACACAGCGAGATTTTTCCGATCCCAGAGCCCTTTCCCTGCCCTATTCCAGCTTCCCTGTTAGTTTTGCTCTATGATGAAATATTTTGGAGCTGATAAAAATAGAAACCTCACTTTTGTGGGATCTAAAAAATATCAGCCCCTGATATCGGAGTTCTGGACCCAAAATCCAGGGAGGAACACGAGCATTGGGCTCCCTCCCTGTGCCAATAATAGGGGATAAAAATCCATCTTCTGGGAAAACAAGGATCACCGCAGGGTCTGCCGATAAAGAAGGATCAGCTTTTCCCAGATTTCTGGGCTGAAACAATGGTTTCCAACACTTGGAATATGAAATAATTTTCCTCTTTGCCGAAATGTGTTTTTGGCAACAGGAAAACAGGAAACCAACTTGGAAAATATGAACGAAATGGAAACCGAGATCGTAAAGAATTCCGGACTGGAGCCTTTTCCAGCTTCCAAGATGCGACAGCAGCAGGAGCAGGACCCTAAACCAATTAAAGGCAATTTAATTTGGGAGGCTTCTCACGGAGGGAAGGGATCTGGCGAGGATTTGGGATGCAGGGAGACATCCCAGCCCCAGCACCTGCGAGGTTATTGCTCCCAGAGCCAGAGCCGGGATTCAATGCAGATGTGCCCCGGAATCCACTCCCTCCTCCAGCTGCAGATCCCAAAGATGGGCTGCTCGTGTCATGTTCTTCCTTAATTATTAGGGAATTTGAGGGTTTTAATTGTGCTGGCAGATATTTTGAAAAGGTTTGGGTTTAGGGCTGAGTCCTGCTGGGCCGAGCTGGGAATTTGTGCCATGTGTGGTCCATGGGAGCACAGGGAATACACTCCAGTGGAAAATAATCCTATAAAAATGATATAAAAACCCTATAAAAGGTTAATTTAAAGGACAGAACAGAGGAATAAAGTGAGTCTCTGGGTTTGCTCCATTCACAGGTTCTGGGGAGTCTTCCCAGCATAATCCACGGTGCCAGACTCATGTTGCCCGGGAGCAGCAGCCTGGAGAACCATTCCTCCCTCATGTGTTTCCTCTCTTCCCTGATTTTCTGCCAATTGAAGCACCCAAAGCCAAAGAAACTCCCATTCCCGGCTTCTCCTGGGCATTTGCACTCTGTGCTTTGCCTTCCCCTCATCCAGAGCTGCCTGAGGGATTTACTGCTCATCCCACACCCTCGGGAACATTCCCTGGATCCAAACACCCTTCAGCTGGGATATTGTCCCGTTCTCTTAGAATCCTTCTGGCTGAACAACTCCCACGAGGAAACAGCTCTGTCCCAAGCCTTTTTTTCTCCCTTGCAGGGACTCCTTTCCCTGGTGAGCACACCCAGCCCACTTTGCATCCTGAGAACTCCCCAACAAATTGCTTCCACACTCCAGCCCGACTCCAAGCCCGGTGCAATCCAAGGGTTAACCAAGTGAAACGTTTAAGGAGTCATGAAATGACTGTTTCCGCTTCCCATCTGGCTTTTATCAATTTTCAGTCGCTCTCCGAAGTGCAGCGACACAATCAAAACCCCCAATCTCCCGAGGCAGATAATTCAATTTGGGAAATGAATTTCTTATGTGCCCAGGAGTAAATACATTCCTGGCCAGGGAGATATGGACTGCTGTCAATGGGATAATGAGGTCCAGGGGAGCGGCCGTGGCCCCCCCGGAGTCCTTTAGGGTGAGTGGGAGCAGTGGGATGAGGGTGGGAAGGTGCCAGAGGGATGGGACAGCTCAAGGGCTGAGTGTGGAGCATCAGCCTCGTCATGGACATGAAGAGGGGATGGATTTTATTCTCTGGATGTGGCACTCAGGGCTCTGGACTGGCTGGGGACTCAGTCTTGGAGGTCTTTTCCAACCTCATGGGTTCTGGGATCTCCACAACCTCCAGCTGGGTGTTGGCCTCTCCTCCCAGGTAACATCAAAGACAGGAGGAAACGGCCTCAAGTTGCTCCAGGGGAGGTTTAGTTGGATATGAGGGAAAATTTCTCCACCCAAAGGATTGTCCTGCCCTGGCACAGGCTCCCAGGGTGGTGGTGGTGCCACCAGCTGTCCCCAGCACGGCCAAGGCCACCACTAATCCATGGCTCCAAGTGACACCTCTGCATGGCCTTAAATCCCTTCTGGCTCTGCCACAAATGGTCCTGTGGGAAACAGCCAGAGGGATCTGAGCTGGAGAGGTTCTGGATGAGTTGGATAACGGGAACTGCCTGGGACAGGCAGCAGTCAGGCTTTGTCTTCTCTTTTGAGCATGTTCAGTAGGAACCAGGTCGTGGTGCTGAGTAGCAAAATCCACGTGGAGAGGTTACTGAAGAAATTAGAAATCAAAATGAATTCAATAAAAAAATTAAAAGAAATTCAAATAAAAAGTAATCAGCCGACAAATGAAATAGAAGTTAAAATAAGTAGAATTCAAATAAAAATGAAAATTTGATCAAATTAAAATGGATTGAAAGAAAATAAGAAGAAAAGAAAAGAAAAGAAGCTGTTTGGTCTTCAATTCAAATTCCAGGTTTAGCCCTTCCTATCCCAGTTCTCCTTTCCCTCATCGGGATCAACCTGTCAGAACACATCAAATCCATCCTATGCTGGCTTTGGGAAAGGACTTTTCCCTCCTCATCTCAACAATGCCAAACAAACAGGGTCCATTTCCTCTTTTCTCCTTCTGTTGGCACTGCCCCATCCCGATTTTATCTCCTGGAAAGCCTGGTGGGTGCTGACGGGACCATCCCGTCACACTTTGGGAGGGAAATGTCCCTCTTTTGGCACTTTCCCTGAGCGGGATGAAGCCAAGAGGCCACTAAATTCTACCTCTGGAGGGGATTTTCCTCCCTTTTCCAAGGTGTTTGGGACAAAGTGGGCACATCCCAGCTCAGAGAGCAATCAGCCCTCGGCCAAGTTCAGGAGGTCCCGATTTTCCTGGGGGAAGTGCTTTAATCAAGATTAATTTTTTCCAGTTTTCAGTAATCGGAGCTCTTCCTGAGTTTTCCTCAACTCTCCTTTAGGATGAAATTATCAAATTTCCATGGCAATTAACGGAGGAAGGTTGAGCACAAGGATCGTTCTGTGGGATGGGTGGCAGGGAACAAGTGACACTGGGCTGGGAGAGCTGTAGGAATGGTCTCTGTGGGATGTTATCCCGTAAAATCCGTCACTCTGGAACACAGTTTTTACCTGAGGCATCGCGGACCTCCTGATGCTCACGAGCTTTCGAATCCCGCTCTCAGGCGCTGTGATCCAGGGATAAGACTGAGAGGGATTAGCAGAAGAAGGAACTTTCACCTGGATTTAGGATTTAGCCGAATATCCCCCAAATCCCCTTTACCTTAAAGCCACCTGGTGGCAAAGCCCTGGCACAAGATACAGGCACAGGGGGAGCTCCGAGGCGATGGGAGAAGCCCCGGGGGCACATCCCGACCTCGGCCACATGGAAGGGACCACCCTGGGATCAGCTGCTCCAGCAGGGAGGGCTCCCTGGAGAGGGAAGTGGGGGAAAAGGAAGGAAAGTGAGGAAAGGGAAACAGGGGGGAAAGAAAGGAAATGGGGAAAGGGAAACAGGGAAAAGGGAAAAAAGCAGGGAAAGGGAAAAGGGGGGGGAAGAAGGGAAACGGGCAAAGGGAAACAGGGAATGGGAAGGAAGTAAGGAAAGGGAAGCAGGGGGAAAAGAAAAGAAATGGGGAAAAGGAAAAGCAGGAAAATAAAGGAATTGAGGAGAGAGAAGTGAAGGAAAAAGAAAGGAAGAGGGAAAAGGGAAATGGGGAAAGGGAAACGGGGAAAAAGGAAAGGAAGTGGGGAAAGATGAAAGGAAGTGGGGAAATGGGGACGGCCCCTGCCCCGAGCAGCCCTGTCCTCCGTGGCAGATGGGATGGGGTGGGATTTACAGCGCACGGGCGCATCCAGGGAAACCCCTCTGCCTCGGCTCTGTGGCTCAGCTGAACCAAAACGTTCCATGTTCAGCACAGGCAGCCGGCGGAGCCGGGGTTTCCAAAACACAGTTTTGGTGGGATTTGGATCCTGCTGTGTCCTCTGAGCTGTGCCAGAGCTGCCCCAGCCTCGCATCTCCCGGCACGGGAAGCGGGAGGAGCCGTGTGCTCCCGCTGCGGGCCGGGATGCAGCAGCTGGAAAGGAGGGGAATTGCTGTGACGTGGCCACGGAGAGCGGCCTAGGAGCCAAGGGGGAGGGCAAAGAGCAGGAAAACGCAGCTTCCAAGGAATTCTGTTTGAGGGAAAAGCTCTGCAGCACCCGCTCAGGACATCGCTCGTTTCCCTCGGAAAGCCATTCCTAACTAATCACCCTCCTCTCTTAATGCAAGTTGCATTGTGCATGATTTAAACCTCCAGAAAAGGGAGGCACCTGTGGACACAGCCCAGCCCCAATCCCAGCCCCGGAAAGGCATCATTCCTGCCCGGCCTCTCCCGGGGTTGGGTTACCCCGAGTAATTCACTTACAGTTTGCAAACGATAAATCCTCGCGCAGTTGGTTGAGGAATCCGAGCTCAGGAGCGATGCAAGTGCGTGATTGAATCCAAATGGCTCCACAGCCCGGGCCTGTCCGACTCACTAAACACCGAAATTAACAATATTTCGGGGCATGATGAACTGCAGCGCTGGAAAACTGCTCCCCAAGTGCACCTTAAACACAGCGAGAGCTTTTTCAGGGAGGTTTTTAGATCAACCTTAGAAGAGAACTTGTTATGAATGGATGATGTGGGTTTAAATCAGTCCCTGCCTTTTGCCCAGGCCTCTGGCAGCTGGCAGTCACATCACTGAGGTGGCCAGCACCCCAAACCCACTCTCATTCACAAGTTCTTTAATAATGGCTGATCCAGTCTATTATAGAATGAATTATTTATTAATAGACACAGAACTAACAGACAGAAGACTTAAATCAGACTGTTACTGCACAGGGATAAGGCAAAAGGCAATACTGGTATTATACACACGGGGTTAAAGGTACCATTAATTTTTCAGCTAGCTAAGAAATAGTATAACTTAGGATCCAATGTTTCTTACCACCGAATTGTTGAAGGGGCACACATTGAAATCCTTCCCCTCAATTGCCAGAAAAGTGACTGCAAAGTTGGGTCCAAGCTTCGGGCAGAAATCGTCCCAGGGAGTGTGGAAGGGACTTCTGCCTCTGTGAGAAACTGTGGGACTTTTATAGTGTAAAACAGGCCTTTTGATCACCTGTGGGGTTTTTTATCTCTTCCCACATCTGTTAAGCTGGCAGAGCTTTTGGTGCCAGGAGATGATACCTGCTGGGCCTTGCCCACCTGGGTTATCTCTCCTATCTGCACTGCCCACCCGTGGTGGGGAGAGGGGTGATATGCCCTGCCACAGAACTTTTCATCCTTTTTCTTCCATTTGGTGGAATTCCTGTAAATCCTGTCCTTTTCTGCTCAGGTGGCTGGGGCAGGATGGTGGCACCAGAGCGAGCCTGGGGCTGCTCTGGGCACAAATCAGTTTGGCAGAGAAATTTGGAGCAGGGATCTGCTGCAAAGGAAGTCTTTTAAAAGGTGAGTTCAGACACAGCACTAACTCTGAGATACTCTCAGCAGGCATCAGATAGGACCACGAGTCCCTGAGAATCCTTGGATGATCCAAGGTGTCACCTCCACACCTCCTGGCCAGCAGGAAAGGTGGGAGCTGTCCCATGGGTGGGCTCCTCTCGGCCGGGGTCACACTCCATGAGCTGTTGCTGTCAGGGATTAATGACAGAGCAGAAAAGAGCAGGAAGCCACAAATGCTGATATTTGCCCCTCATCATCAGACATTTGGGCTGGCTTTGGAATTTCTGCTTCTCTCCCAGCTGTGCCACTGAACAGGCACATCCTCTGTTCAGCCTTCCCAGAAATAATCTGGGTTCAGGTCAGCACCAAGACAAGGGGATCTGGGGCTTTGATTCAGTGGGAGATGAAGATTCAAGGATGAAAACTCGGTGGCTGTGTTGGCTCTGCCTTGCAAGAAAATCCATATTTGTCTGACTTGTTCATCCATGTCTATGCCCATATTTCAATCCTTCCAAGAGAATCTGTTCCCTCAGCCTGGATGATTTCCTTGGAGGCTGAGGGTCTGCCAGAAGCCCAGTACAGCCCCCAAATGCATCAGAGGGCCACCAGAGCAGGTTGCTCCAAGCCCTGTCCAACCTGGCCTTGGACACTTCCAGGGATGGGGCAGCCACAGCTTCTCTGGGCACCCTGTGCCAGGGCCTCACCACCCTCACAGGGAACAATTCCTCCCCAATATCCCACCTAACCCTGCCCTCTGGCAGTGGGAAGCCATTCCCCCTTGTCCTGTCCCTGTGTCTGGGTATCAGGTTCTATCCTGATGTCGTGACATTTGTACTGACAGAGTCACGGAATGGCTGATGCCACTCTGGGATATTTTCCATATAAATAATCCACACTGGGGGTCAATGCCAAGGTGAGGGATTTTCTCTCTCTAAGTCTGTGCCTTGTTCAGCTCCATCCCATGAGCCCCTGGCCCACACCTGGCCAAGCCCCTGAGCACCTGGGTTGCTTGAAACATCTGGAAAAACCCATCTACTGCAGCAAATCCAAAATTTTTAGCTTAAATTCACAGGGCTGTATCTTAAATCAATGGGACAATCACTCAATGGGATTTTTCCCTTTGTAAAGACTCTGGGGCCAGAATTTAATATGGAAAGTCATGGGGGTTTCTCCTGAAGATGAAGTTTCTATAAATGAATATTACAGCATTGTTTTCACCCTTATTGACTGTGTCATGCTGTTATTGCCTCCAGTCATTTTTTTAGGAAACAAATAAACAGCCAGGATTTGTCAGTCTAAGCAATAACCTATAGTGGCAGCAAACTTAATCTGGTGTTAATTAGGCTTGTGGAAAACTAAATCAAGCATCAGAAACCACAGATTATTTTAGGCTTCCTCTAGCATAAACACAAAGGCTTGAGGATCCATAACATATTATTTTTGTTGACAGTTTTCCACTTTTCCCCCAATTTAGTTCATGGATCTGATAGGCTGCTCCTTGATTGCTTTTAGTTCTGTCTTCTTTTGGCCTCAGCGTGGCAGTTTGTTAATCCTTCCTATTTTTGTGTGTTTAAGCAGGATTACAAACTTCAAATACAGTGTAAAAGGAACCTGTATACAATCTTTCAAAACCACTTAAGTGGGCCAATGACAGAGGTCCCAGTCCAGCAAGGAAATACAGAACATTTCGGAAATCATCCCCGCTGTTTATTTGGAAGCCATTTTTAATTACTCAGCAGGAATGAATGAAAGAACTGGAAAATGGAGAGAGACAGAGGGGTTTGCATTGAGTTACAGCTCATGGAGAACAAGGGAGGGAGGGTCAGGCTTTCAAGTCTGGGGAATTTTGGGGTGTAATTATGTCCTGTGGGTTTATTGACAATCAGACAGAATTAAACTGCAAATATATTGCAAAGAGCAGAGGGATCTCTTGAAAGGCTCAATGCAGCATCCTCTGGAACATCAGGAGGAATTTCTCCATGGAAAGGGTGGTCAGGCATTGCAAGAGGCTGCCCAGGGAAGCAGAGGAGTGTCCAAGGAAGGACTGGACGTGGCAGTCAGCAACCACTGGGCTGCTGATTTCCCCAAACTGCTTCCCAAACTTCAGCTCCAGGGGGATCCTGGCACCCCTGGCTGGGATTTCTCACAGGGGCCACTCACAGAAGGCCCATCCTGCCAACAAGTGCTCATTCTTCCCGGACTTTCTCTTCTCTTCCCTTAAGAGCTGATATTAGCCTGCCCTAGAAAGGACAGAGTGTTCATTTATTGGGACAAGATGATTTTCAAGATGATTTGCATTAATTTTGGAAGTAGGAATTTTTTTTTGTTCCCATTTCTTTCCAGGAAAATCTGAAGTCATAGGAGAGCAAGCCATGCCTTGCCTGGTTTTGATCACTCGGAGGACTTAGAAGCAAACTCCTCAAAGTAAATATTTCCTAGGAAGATCATTAAGGGTGCGACCAACATGTAGGGAACAGCAACAGGAAAATACTGCTTTAAACCTAATCCCAGCCCATGCTGCATTCATTAGGGAATGACATTGTAGCTGGAACAGGAAAAAATAAAAAGCCATGGAGCTGAATGACATTCCAATTGTTAAATGCTTCTGGATCACTCCAATCGCCCCCCTCAAATGGCAATTGCTCCCCATGTGTTTAGCAAAGGCAAGAGCTCTCACAGACACCAGTTCAGGTGGGCACAGGAAGGCAGGAATGTTGCTGCTCCACTGATAAGCAGGCTGGGAGCTTTTATCAGTGAGATATCCAACATGGGGACCTGGGAAATTATTTGGGAGATGATGCCTTGCTCCCTGAGACACTAAGGAGAAACAATCCTTTTCATATAATCATGGAATCATAGGAGGGTTTGGGTTGGAAGGGACCTTAAAGATCATCTCATTCCACACCTTTCCCTAGCCCAGGCTGCTCCAAGCCCCGTCCAGCCTGGCCTTGGACACTTCCAGGGATGGGGCAGCTACAGCTTCTCTGGGCACCCTGTGCCAGGGCCTCCCCACCCTCACAGGGAAGAATTCCTTCCCAATATCCCATCTAACCCTGAACTTTAGCAGTGTGAAGCCATTCCCCCATCCTGTCATTCCTTGCCCTTATAAAAAATGTCCCAGGATGAAACTACCAGCTGGAACAGCCCAATGCAGGAGCTGCTCCCTCTGCCCAGAGCTCCTGGAGATCCCTGGCTGGATGAGGTGGAAGAGCAGGCAGGAAGCACCCATGGGTGCTGTCTCTCCTGCCCAGGATGCCCTCCTGGAAGCTCGCCAGCTCCTGCTTGCTAAAAACAGCTTCATGTTATATTTAGAAAAATAAAAAAAAAGCTGAGGCGCTGGGGGAGCTGCAGGAAGGCAGATAAGGAGCAGCTGCTCCCCTTCCTGCCCGGCCCCCGATGGAAGGGCTTTATCTGGCCAGGCCAGGGCTGCCTGTCCCACTCCAGGGCGAGGGACACGGCCTTGGGGACAGAGGATTTCAGGGGCTGGAGCGTGTTCAGAGAAGGGAACGGAGCTGGGGAAGGGGCTGGAGCCCCAGGAGTGGCTGAGGGAGCTGGGAAAGGGGCTCAGCCTGGAGAAAAGGAGGCTCAGGGGGGACCTTGTGGCTCTGCACAACTCCCTGACAGGAGGGGGCAGCCGGGGGGGTCGGGCTCTGCTCCCAGGGAACAGGGACAGGATGAGAGGAAAAGGCCTCAAGCTGTGTCAGGTTGGACACCAGGAGGAATTTCTTCATGGAAGGGGTGGTCTAACATTGGAAGGGGCTGCCCAGGGAGGTGGTGGAGTCCCCATCTCTGGAAGTGCTCAAAAATCAAGAAGATGTGGCCCTTGGTGATGGGGTTTAATGGTGGGATTTGATTGAAGGTTGGGCTTGATGACCTTGGAGGTCTTGTCCAGCCTTAATGATTCTAACACCAGGTAAGCCTTTGCCCCTTGTAAACCCTCTTTTTAATCAGAATTTCTAACTGATGAAAAATCATTCATGGTAATTATGACACTTCTTCTCTGCTTTGCACCATTGGTGCAATTTGGAATGAAGGAGTTAAAGAAGCTCCATGAGAGATTCCAGCCAAAAATTAATGCCAAATCCTACAGTTTTACAAGAGATTTTTAATACAAACACGCCCAAGCATGATCATATTGGAATGGACACTCAGAAATTTGGGAAATTCAGGATATTTCAGAATTACCACAGCTCTGAGTACTACTCTAGGTTTTCAAGGGTATTAAATTAAACTTTTCCTGTTCATGAGCAAACACATCCATGAGGTTATTAAAGAAGAAGTGGGGAAAATTAAGGAAGAACAAATATTAAGGAAGAACAAATATTAAGGAAGAACAAGTACTAATTTCCCAATCAGTGACTTTGCTTTACTTTGCCACAAGATGGAGCCTTGAGATTAAATCATTTGTTTGAGGTTTGATGGGTGTTTAAGAAAATTCAGCCCCACGTGAAGACGGAGGCTGGATTTGCTCAGATGATTATCTGTGTTTTTTTAATGAATCATGGTTTTCATCAGCCCTAATTAGTCAGATATGAGGAAACTATGAAGACTCTGTCAAAATAGGTGCCACTGGCATAACTCAGAGGAGGAAAATATTGAACAATGCAGCTTTTCTTCTGTCGTAAGAATTCATGCTCCAAACCAGGTGATATTACTTGGGAGGGAGGAGATGGAGAAGAAAGGGCACTTTGTGGGAAAGCTGGGGCATAAATGGGGACAAAAGAAGGAGATTTGGGAAGCCACAGCCTTTTTTTCTCCTTATTCACCTCCTGGTTCACGTTTACTTCTGCAAAATCCCCTAATTTTGTAACCCACAGTTATTTCTGAAGCACAGTGGAAAATGATCCATGTGAATGTTGTACCGAGTTCCAGGATTTGATAGCAGCAGCAGAATTTGAGTCAGCCCTCCCAGCAAGATCCTGCTCCCTGCCCCTTGCCAACAAGCACTTCCCCAAAATATAAAGCCTGAGTGCACAAATTTCATCCCTCTTTTGATTTCACTTCCCTTTGGCCTTTCTGTTTCATACAGTACTTTCCTGGGGGTTGTTTTCATTTTCTAGTTGAAATTATTCTGGAAAAACTGGGAAAAAAAGTGAGGTTTGGATTTTTTGATGAGGGCATTTGAGCTCTAGAGAATTCTCTTCTAGAGAATTCTCTGAAAGGGGGTTTACAGGAAAAACAACACAAACGTGTGGATTTAGGCATCATTCCTGCAAGAAGACTTCTGGGCATCCCCATCCCTCTGGCCTTCTGTCTCCTTTGGTTCATGGATCCCAAAGGAACAGTCCTGCTCATGGATCAAGAGTGTCCCTGCTGAATTTCACACTTGGCATCACATTAAATTAAATATTAGGAGGAAATTGTTCCCTGGGAGGGTGGTGAGGCCCTGGCACAGGGTGCCCAGAGAAGCTGTGGTTGCCCCATCCCTGGAAGTGCCCAAGGCCAGGTTGGACAGGGCTTGGAGCACCCTGGGACAGTGGGAGGTGTCCCTGCCCATGGCAGGGGGTGGGATGGGATGCTCTGTAAGGTCCCTTTGAATCCAAACCAGGCTGGGATTATCTCTAGATCAGAGGGGAGCAGTGAAGGCCTGAAATGCAGTCTGAGCAGAGGGAATGAGGGGTTGGATCAGCACATCCATTGCCAGGGTCAGACTGACCCCGATGTCAGTGCTCCAAGCTTCCCAGCACTCCGGAGCTGCCCACATCCTTCCAGCAGTCCCGACTGCTGCTGTCTTCCTGGCCAGGATTTTGTGTGGAATATTCCCCAGTCCCTGCCTGTCCCTAGCCAAGAGCACAAGTCCAGGAGCCTGCAGAGGCTGGGAAGCACAGGGACAGGCAGGATCGGGCAGGATTCCTGCAGCCTCTCCAGCCCTCGGCAGCTCCAGGGCTGAGCAATCCCTCTCTTGGGAACCCCACCCTTGGAGAGGTCTTTGCCTTTTGCAGATAAAAGGCCAACACCCTTTCGTGTGCTTCCTTGTGCCGGCTCCTTTTTCCGAAAAAAGTTGTAAATTGTGACTCTGCTGTGCCCAAACCTTCACTGTCAGGTATGGCAAAGGATTTTGCTCCGTTTTTCTGTTTTCTAATTGAAAACGTCAGTGTTCCTCAGAGAGACAGGAATGCAAGGAGACAGGGATGTGCTCAGCTTGAGGATACACTTCCTGAGAATAAACAGAGCTGTGGAATTGCCCTCAGACCAGGGCTCCCGCGTGGCTGCAGTGACTTTCCCAGAATGGATCCCTGAATCATGGAATGGTTGCTCAAAGCCCCACCCAACCTGGCCTTGGACACTTCCAGGGATGGGGCAGCTTCTCTGGGCAGCCTGTGCCAGCGCCTCACCACCCTCACAGGGAAGAATTCCTTCCCAATATCCCATCTAACCCTGCCCTCTGGCACTGGGAAGCCATTCCTCCTGTGTCCTGTCCCTCCACCCCTTGTCCAAAGTCCCTCTCCAGCTCTCTTGGAACCCCTTTAGGCCCTGGAAGGGGCTCTAAGCTCTCCAGAGTACTCTGAAGGGTAGAATATTTTTAAGGAATACTGGATTTTACATTATGGCAATACTTCCTTCTCTCTTTTCCCAGCACTGCCCTGCACCTCTTTCCCTCTCATGCCACTTGTTTTCCTTGTCTCCCCAGCTCCATCCCTTGCCCACCACCTTCCAACCCTTCCTGTCTCGCTGTCCAGACTAATTAAAACCCAGGGAGCCACTTCATTAGGAAAGAACAGTGTAGTGGAATGACCAATTCCAACGTCTCCGTGATGGAAACCAGGACTGGGGATGCACCTTGGCCTCTAATGCAAGAATTGAACAGAAACTGCCTCAGATGAGATTAATTTTCAGTAAGTTTTGAAAGGAACCAGACCCAGCTCTGCTAATTAAGGTGAAAAAGCAGCTCACCCAAGAAACTCAAGCAGGCAATTCCAAGGATATATCTTATACACTGTGTATTTATTATTCCCTGCAGGAATACAGGATATGAGTGGAAGCATTTCTAATGCTGTATTAATTTCTGTGGCATCTTTTCCTATCAGAAAACACCATCCAAGTCTGCTGACTGCAAGCAGGTGAATTTTAGGAGAATGGTTAAATTTGGATTCAAGATGGCACCATCTGCAGGCCTCCAGTGTGACACCGAGTAAGGGGGACACGGGAGGGGAGGTCACGTCCTTCACTAATGGGAATATCCACTTGGGAAGAAGGAGGAGAAAATAACCCAGAAATAAGGTCATTGTTCCCCTGGCAGCCCCAGGGGACACTCAGGCAGTGCTGAGACTGAACTCATTTCCTGCTGAGCCTGACAAGGATGAGGATCCCACTTCACACAGCAGCAAAGGCAGCAGTGGAAGCAGCTCTAATTCCTTTGGAAATATCAGAAATCCCAAGAGGAGAGTCTGTAAAGAGTCCTTAGGGAAAATGATCCTGTGGGAATTCCCAGCACAAGGACTCTGAGATTACTCTCACATGGGCCATTTGAGGTTACCAAAGTTGGGCCATAATTTGGTTTTGGTTTATCCAAGTGTTACCAGGACATGAAACATCGCACCAGAACTGCCCAGCACTGTATTTCTGTGGGATGCAATCCTTGGAGAAGTGGAAGTAAACACTTCCTCCTGCCTCCTGGCAGGGTTCTTCCTTTGGGATGACTGCGCTGCCACCTTGAAGAAACAGCTCCGAGCATGGAAACGATGGACCCTTAGGAAGAGCTGCCGAATTTTAAAGAAATTTCTAAATTGCAGAAAACAGGGATTTGTCTACTTGGCCAAAAGGTCACATTGCTGTGAACCCTTCATCCTGTACCCTCAGTTGAGTGGCAGGGGAACAGCCAGGGGTTAGAAATGGGGCAGTGGGAACACGATTTCTTCCACTACATTGGAGACTGGAAGGTTCTTAAGGAATGGAAGTGGTGCCAAGAAGCAGAGACCCCACTGCCCCACTGCACTGGAGCCCTTCCTCTGTGTCCCAAAGCTATTCCCACTCATCCCCAGAGCTGTGCCTGAGAGCTGCATCCTCCCAGCATCCCAACAGGGCTGTGGGTGTGAATATTCCCATCAGTCCATAATACAGTTGATTTTTAATTTTTAAATATTAATTATATGAACCAGAGGCTCAGAACATTTTATTTAACCACCGTTCCCTAAAGAGGAGGAGGCCAAAGAGTGAACATGGACACAAACTGTGGCTTGGGAGACACAGGTTGGACCTCAGGGGAAAAAAAACAGTAGGAAGGGAGTGTAGTGCTGGAGGAGGTTACCCAGGGAGGTTGGGGACTCTCCATCCTTGGTGTTTTCCAAGATTCAGCTGCAAAAACCAAATCCAATGTTGGTGATAGTTCTGCTTTGAGTGGGAGGTTGGGCTAAAAACCAAAAGAATTCTCTTCCAACAAACATTCCCATGTTTCTGTGATCTTAAATTCAGGCCAACGCATGTCTTTAATGTTCACTTGGGGAGATTTCAATATGCCCTCAATTGCTTTCCTGAAACTTTCTTTTGAACTGGGAGGTTTCATAGTAAAATGCAATAGAAGAAAACCACCAATTTTGGGGGGATTTCTTAATTCCAATCCTTCAAAACACAAACATTGTTCACTCTGCTGTCTGCTGGAGACTGAACATGTTCAAATACAGCAGCACAGGTCCCATCAAAGCCTTGTAACATCACCAGGTGTCTCCTCACTGTGAAGAGATTTTTTGGAACAGGAAAAGAAAGAACCACAAGTTATTTCCCGTATCATGCGGTGGTATCTGTGCTATGAACACAAAACACCTTCTGCACTGAAACCTGTGCTCTGTAAAAATGGTGCGGGCAGTAGATTTGCTTTTCCTTCAAATCAAAAGGCATCTTCTCCAAAGTAGGACATAAAAACTTAACGAGTTTCTTAAGGTCTGTTTCAATGCAGTATTTCATCCGTGGATTAAATGTGGTGTTGGTAAGGCTGTGCTGTGCCTGTACGTGTGTGACCACGTCTGTTCCTGCCTGCGCTGCGCGGAGGAAGCTCGTGGCTCGGATCAGAGGCTTCCTGCTCTCCGCACTGAGAAGAGGAAGCAGGGGCCAGGCTCGGCAGTGTCACCCCCCAGCTGGCACCGTCCCCAGCAGCAGACACCGCACTCTGCTGAGGCTTTGCCTCTGGGAGCTGGCAGACCTTGGCTCGCAGATAAACATCAGCACAGGAGACCACTGCCACCTCTGCTGCTCAACAGAAAACCTGCACAATTTCACAAAAAGCCCCATAAATCTCTTTAACTGACAAGATTTGTACGCCAGCTCTGTTAGCACAGGTGTTCTGCGGGATCGCTATTTTTGACAGGCTTCGCGCAGATGAAAAGGGACACCTGTATTCTAAAAAAAAGCACCCACAGGAGTAGATGAGGGTGAAGCAGGTTAATTTTCCATCAGTAATTTTTATTTTTAAAGTTTGTTTCATTTCTTCAGGTAAAAGCTGGCTACAAAAACTGGTAACGTGTTCTCACTCATAGTCCAGGGCTGATTTCTGTCACTATTAATGAAGTTTGTAGAAAAGGTGTCTCCATAATTGAATTATACCTTTTTTACTCACTGGATACTCCCAATCCCAATTCAGGTCCAGCTCTGGATGATGCACAGAGCTCTGCTAAAGCCCTTGAAAGATTCACCTGTGGCTTTTCACCCCTGCTCCAAAACCTTCCACAGCCTCTTAATGGTGCCTAATTACAGCATCTTGTACATAAGAAAATTCTTCAGCTGGAATGTGGTCTGGCCATAAATCCTTCATTAATGTGATATTGACAGATGGAGCTGCTCCATATGCAGGGGGTGTGCATGGAACACACACGGATGTAAACAGACCAAGGCAGGGCTCTCCTTTCCTTGGCTGTTTCCAGAGCTGCATCTTTCGGTGACAGAGATGAGGCATGGGCTGGAGCACCAGGAGCAACTGAGGGAACTGGGGGTGTTCAAGCTGGAGAAAAGGAGGCTCAGGGGGGTCCTTCTGGCTCTCCACAACTCCCTGACAGGAGGGTGCAGCCAGGTGGGGGGGTTGTGCTCTGCTCCCAGGGAACAGGGACAGGACAAGAGGAAACAGCCGCAAGCTGTGTCAGGTTGGACATCAGGAGGAATTTCTTCATGGAAAGGGTGGTCAGGCATTGGAAGGGGCTGCCCAGGGAGGTGGTGGAGTCTCCATCCCTGGAGGTCTTCAAGAAATGACTGCAGGTGGCACTCAGCGCTATTGTTTATTTGACATGATGGTGTTTGGTCAAAGGTTGGGCTTGATGATCTTGGAGGTCTTTCCAACCTTAATGATTCTGTGACTCACTGGAAGACTTAATGGATGTTAAATTGATGATGTGAGCTCCCAGCAATCCTTCCCGAGTCCAGCAGCACCAGCTCTGTAGGTGCTACTTCCATCAAGGCAGGAAAGAGCTGTCCCTGTGTGCACGGCCTTATCGACAGGTGCAGAGCAAACCCACAGGGAACAAGTCAAACAAGCTTCACCACACACTGCAGAGTTCTGCCAGGGCCCTGGGGACCTCTGCCAGCACAGTCCTGTGCATCTGGGAACATCCTCACCCGGCCCAGGGCATGGACGGCATCTAGTTTTGGAGAGCACAGCCAAACAAGACATCCCCATGTCCACGCTCGTCATTAAACTGAGCTCAAACATGACTTGGTCACAGCAGGGCCAAGCCTGGGCTGTTTGAGAAGAGGCTGCATGTGGAGGCGTGGGCTCTCCTGATGTGCAGCATTCCAGCAGGATGGCAGAGCCACTAAAGTTCCGGCTCAAGTAGGGATCAGCAGACAGGGAGAACGCCAAGGATGAAGGAATGGGTTTTCTTCAGCACTTGCCCATTTAGAGTGTCCAACAAGTAACGGCCCCCATTCAAACAAAACCAAACCCAGTCTGCGGGTCCTCCCCTAGAGCAGCCCCTGGAAGAGCTGAGCCTCTGCCAGCCCACCTGGCCAGAGGGAGAACTCCTAGAGTGGGTTTGAGGGAAAGCATGCCTGAAAGGAAAAGGGGGAATCCCAGATGCCACCAGTGCCAAGGCAAGCATGAATCTCTGTCCAAAACTGTGTATTTGGCCAGTTCAGTAGAAGACACTTTGAGCTTTGAGCAATTGTTGGGTTTCCTCCAGCAGCAGAGTGTGGCAATGCTGTTACAGACCTGCCAGGACTCCAGGTTCCTGACAGATCTCTGCTTGCCTCACTGCAGTTACACCACAGGCACATTTGGCCCTTCCATTCTCTGGGGCTGCTGATCACTCTGGGCATGCTGCTCGCTTGGCAGATGTTCCAGAGGACTGGAATTTCTTGTGGAATTCTGCTCTGTGAGGCAATGGCTGTGTGGGCAGTGAGGTCTCTTCAACACTGACCTGACCACATCAACAGGATCTCTGTGTTCTTCAGGCTCCCTCTTCTCATCCCTCCCACGGCTGGACACTGCAGAGAAAAGGGACTCCTGACTTCTCCCTGCATGGAAATAGGCAGCTTTCCACGTAACCAACATTCCTGTTGCAGTGTTTTGTAACAGGGCATCAGTAGAAGTGAGTAATGTGTGTTTTCTGTGCCACAGATCCTAATCTAACACTGCTGCAGTGGAGAAAAGCCTGCCAGGCAGTAGGGGAAGGCAGCGGAGCAAGCAACATTTCCTCTCCAGACACACAGATCCCACTCAAGGGCCCAAATTCGGTGGGAAAAACTTTCCTCCGCAAAAGTTTACACTGGCAGCTCCCAGTTTTGCAGTTTTGTGGTCTGAAATCCAGATGGATTCAGTATCAACAGCCTTAGGAACAGGTAGAAAGGTAAAAGAGGTCCCAGATCACTGATTAGGGAAGGAATGGAGATGGAATACCAGAGCTAGAGAGTGAGGGAAAACAGGAGGAGGTGGTGAGGGAGGAATGCTTAGCAAGAGAGTTGGGAAAGGATTGGAGGCAAAAAGCAGAATTTCAGACATCGGGATAAATAAAAAATGTCAAACTTGGAGAAGGCCTTTTGGAAAGGAGAGAGTTTGTAGTTTCTCTTTCATTTTTAACAGCCCTGCATGACAGACTTGTTTACTTTAATGGCACTTCTGTCAGTAATTACTCTTCTCATAAAAAACCCAACTGCTGGATATAGTGTATATTTAAAACTGTTAATTATTACTTGTATTAATTACTGTTTCTTTACACCTTGAGTCCAGGTTGGGGCTCTGAGAGTCGTTGTGCCTGTGAGCTCCTGCAGTGCCAGTGAGGGTGTGAAGCTCAGCTAAGTGAATTTACACTTCAGTGCTGAACTCTGTGCATGGATTTAGGTCTAACAAAACACTTAATCAGGTTTAAGGAGCTGTGAGTGACCACTGAAATGCAAAACATGTGCTCACATGCCCTGCCAGCCTGCAGCCTCCTCCTCCTCCCAGCTCTGTTTGAGCCAGGACAAGATACATGAGTCGGGATTATGCACACAACACAGCACCTTCTGCTTCAAAGTGTGAGAATACTTCAAAACCTAGGATAAACAGAACATCCCATTGTTCCCAGAAGGTAAGGAAGGGCTCTCCTGGCGTAAAAAAAAGAGGAGATAGAATAAACGTGAACACATCTTAAGGCTGGAGTTTTTAAAAAGTGTATTAGAAGAGTTAAAAAACTCCTACACGTTAAAAATTAATTTAGGATTGCTCAAAAAAGGAGCTTCCAGTGGGATTATCTGCTGAGTCACTGCCTGGTGCAATACAAGGTACAACCTCACCTCCCAATGCCTGGTCTTTAATATTCTTAGACTGTCTGGGCTCCTTATGTCATCACTACTGCTAAAAGGTAGGCGTTGGGGTTTAGTGGCACTTCTAAGAAATAGAGTTCTGTTCTCTGTGGGTAAAGGTAGCAGAATCACAGCCAACACAGCATTCCAGTTCTACCCTTTTTTTTGGCCAAATTTCTCCCACCTCTAAGACAACTTGCTCCGTGTATTTGTCCTTTTTCTAAGCAGTGTTGCTTTAACTTTACAGACACCAGAAGGATTGAAAAGATAATTAAGCATCAGGGGATAATCTCTTGCCTGCCAAGGTGATAAAGAGGATCTCAGAATAAATACCAGTAAATTACCCCCAGAGTATTTTAATGGTAAAGAAAAGCAGAAATACTGCAGAATTCAAAAGAAGAAGTGATATGACTTCTTTAGATGGCTTGGGATTTCCAGGCCTAACTGCAATCAAAATATAGCAAAAGTCTGACAGAAAACTGGGCCAGGACTAAGGTGAAAAAGCATTTTAGGGGTGAAGTGGGGAAGTCACCCATGGGGTTCTCTAATATTTATTCAGTCAAACAGCCTGATGATTTCTAGATGGAAAAAAACCCCTGGGTTTTCTTATGTCTTCCCAACCTGGTATTCTACAAAACACACTCAGATTATTGTAGGAGGAGATGTGTTTGGAAGGAGTTGGTACCGACTGAACTGACAGCATCAGCTGTGTAAAATTGTTTGATGATACTGGAATTACTTTCCGCCAGACACTGCACATTTTAAATAAGTTTTGAACATGTTAAGACAAATTATTGTCACAAACAATACAGAAATGCACATAAAAAAAAAATCCATAAGAACCCTTATGAAAATTCCAGTTTTGCAAATTTGAGTGCAGACAAATGTAAAAAAACTCTTCTATTCTTTAACTTTTTTATTTTCTGAGCACAGCATTTCCAGGTGTGTCCACCCCTTGCAACAGAACATGGACAGTGAGGCAGCTGGGATGTATAGACACTGGTCTTGATAAAAATCAAAGGTCTATTTGTGTTTTATTCTAGTTTTATTTCTGTCTTCTTTTCCAAATAAAGGTGTTGGGTAATCGGAAGATAAAGTCAATTTCTTTAAGCATGAAGTAATTACATTAGATTAAGATACCAAAAATTATTCATTGCATTTATCAACTACCAGTTTGCATTGGCCATACAGGAAACTTCTTAATCTGTCCTAAATCTGGGTTCCAGGAACTTTGAGAGTAGAGCTTGACTTATTCCCAACATGCTAAAGTTAGGAAGTATGAAAATTGATTTTTCACTGGTTTCTTGGTGAAATGAGGTTAAAGTGTTTTCTGTTACTAGACCAAGTCAGGCTAAATAGACATGAAACGCTTTGTTCTTCTCTGACTGAAGTTGAAGTCAAAATTCTTACAAACATGAAAGGCAGCAATATCAAACCTATGATCTTGAAAGGAAACACAGTGTATTCCATCTGTGGAATAACAGGAACCTGCTTTGAATGCTGGAATACACACTGCATGTTGTTTACACTTAGAAGAATTACTTATTGCAATATTTGCATAGGTGTTTAGCTCTGTTTAATTACAGCTGTCTGAGAGGGAGGGTTCCACGGTGTGGGCACCAGATTCAAACCAGATTTCTTTGTAGAGCTGTAAAGCCAAATTCTAGTGAGACGGACCCAGATTTCCATCCATATGAAGGAGCAGATTGTTTCAGACAGTCTAATGCACGAAGTGATTCATTCTCCCTTCTGAGGCACATCTGGAGGGCTGTGCCCAGGTCTGGGCTTCTTGAGGACAAGAAAGACAAGGAGCTGCTGGAGAGGGTCCAGTGGAGGCCACAAAGATGATGAGGAGTCTGGAGCATCGCCCTGATGAGGAGAGACTGTGGGAGCTGGGCTTGATTAGTCTGGAGAAGGGAAGACTGGGAGGGGATCTCATCAATCCATACCAGTATCTCCAAGGGGTGCCAGAGGAGGGTGCCAGGCTCTGTTCAGTGGTGCCAGTGACAGGACAAAGAGCAATGGCCATAAACCAAACCACAAGAAGTTCCACCTCAACATGAAGAAGAACTCCTTTCCACGGAGGGGGCAGAGCACTGGGACAGGTGTCCAGGGAGCACCAGGAGTGGCTGAGGGAGCTGGGAAAGGGGCTCAGCCTGGAGCAAAGGAGGCTCCGGGGGGACCTTGTGGCTCTGCACAACTCCCTGACAGGAGGGGACAGCCGGGGGGGTCGGGCTCTGCTCCCAGGGAACAGGGACAGGAGGAGAGGGAACGGCCTCAAGCTGAACCAGGACGGGTTCAGGCTGGACATCAGGAGGAATTTCTGCATGGAAAGGGTGAGCAGGCCTTGGCAGGGGCTGCCCAGGGAGGTTTGGAGTCCCCATCCCTGGAGTTGTCCAAGGAAGGACTGGACATGGCACTCGGTGCTCTGGGCACAAGGCGGGGATCGGGCACAGGCTGGACTCGATGGTCTCGGAGGCCTTTTCCAACCTCTCTGATCCGTCACTCCACGTCGGGACCAGCTCCCGCCGGGGGAGGGGGGAAATGGAGCCGTGTGAGGGTGCGGCCGGCAGGGAGCGCTCCCCGGCGGCGCCTGCGGGCGGGGCTGAAGGGGGCGTGGCCATGGCAGACCCCGCCCCGCCCTCCGCGCTGTCCCCGCTGCCGCTCCGGGACGCGGCAGCAGCGCCGGCGCCATGGTGAAGATCGCTTTCAACTCGCCCTTCGCCCTCAAGGATGAGCCCAAAAAGGAGGCGGCCGAGGCGCTGGTGGCCGACAAGGTGCGGGCACAGGGGTGTCCCGGCCGGCGGCGGCGGGAGGAGCGGGGCGCTGTGAGGGGGGGCGCGAGGAGACGAAGCCGCCGCCATTTTCTCGCGGCCGGGGGAGGCGGCGGCGGCGGCCGCGGGGCTCGCGCTCCTGTGGCGGCCGCCGCGCTGCGCCCTGCCCGGGGCCGAGGGAGCGACCCCCCTCAGTCGTGAGGGGCCGCGGGGCCCTGGTGCCGCGGTGCTCTCCCTCTCCGCAGCCCCGCCGCGGTGCGATGTCCCGTGACAGCCCCGGGCCAGCGCCGGCACCGGCTGTTTATCTCGAGCTGGGCCCGTGCCAGCGCCGCGTTTCCTGACGGCGCTTTAAAGCTCGCAGCTCGGCCCTGGGCCGGCCGGGGAAGCGCACGGAGAGCCCCCCCCGGCGCGGGCAGCGCTCGGCCGGCGCCTTCCAGGCAAACAAAGCGGGCTGAGGCTCGTCCTCCGCTCCCGGCGGCGCTCGGAGCCTCCCGGCAGCTGCGGTGAGGCGTCGGTGTCGCGCTTAAATTAAGAAACCTGCCATAAAGGGTTTTAAATAGAAACCCAGGCGAGCACCCTGTGGTTGGCTTTTCCTTCCCAGCGAGCTGCGCGTCGCTGGCTCGAGTGGAACTTTCCCAATTTGTGGGAAATTTGTTTTGAAGGCGTGTTGCGTTTTAGGCAGATGGAGAAGCTCAGCCTGTAGGTAAATACATTAGGGGCTCTAGGCGGGGAGGATGGCATGGGCTGAGTTTATCTGTAATCGGAGAGTAAGAAAATTTTAAAAACAACAAAACTTGTGGAGTTGGACTCTAGTTCTGTTTTTTCCTTTTTTTTTTTTTTCCCCTTCTAAGCTGTAATCAGGAAAGCAGCTTCCTTTCTAGCCTACACAGCCTCACCTGAAATAGCCTCCCTTTGGAAGGAGAAGGGATGCAGAGTGATTTTCTTGCTCAGTGCTCTCTTCTGGGCTGTCAGAGTTTGATGTGTGCACATTTAATATAGTAGCACTCAATTACAAGATCAAAAGGAGAGAAAGTAGGAAAGCAGGGTAGATAAAGGATTTATAATTTGAAGATGTCATTAGCCTGGCCAATTTCTTGTGGGACAAACTCCTCAGCTACTCCTGAGGCAACTGGTTATACATATATTGACTACCCCTGTACTGTGAAAGCTCTGACTGGAATAGTTCTAATAAACACACCCCTTGTTCTGTTCTCATGAGAGCTGCTCCTCTCAATTTGGAATATTCTTTGTGTTTGCACACACGTTCGTGGGGTTTTTAACAACTCTTCACTCTGACTTCAGGGCTTGGAGTTGCGTGTAAACGTCAAGTTCATAATTTTACTCCAAGACAAACTGGTTGGAGTGGTTGTTAATGTCTTCTTTTGCTGGAATATTTGTGCAGAGCAAACAAGCTTAAAGACTAATGTTGGCTGAAACAGCACAATAAAAGTCCCCTGGAGTATCTGCACAAAACCCTTGAGCCTGCAGAATATTCTCCCTGCAGGTTCTTTGGGGCTGTCAGCAGTGTTAAAACAAGTGATTTTTTCTTCTTGTCTCTTATCCCTCGTTTGCTTTGCTTGTTACAGCTTAGAACTGCATTTTCTTTGCAGGCTTTTGATGACTTTTATCTGTTACTTTAGTGCAGAAGTTTTGTAACCTGCTGGAGCAAAATCTTCCTATTGTGTTGTCTTAGCAGCTCGGTCAACTCTTCCCTCTCGGGTTCAGCTGCCCACATTGCTGCTTAATACGCTGAACTACCTTTGCTTTGTTTGAAATAGGTGTAGTGCAAGTGTAGCTAATTAGATGTCGACATCATCCCTGCACTGGGATGGCTGGAGTGCCAAAACTGGTGCAGACTGGTGTGTTCAAGTAGGGACAGGCCAGATGAGTAAGGACCTCCAAGGTGGAGGCGAACATGGAGAGAACAGAATTAATCTCCCTCTTACAGCTCCTTAACCCTGAAAGATCATTTTCACACAGTACCATTGAAATGCGGCATCATTCTGACTTGAAACCAGGATTTGGTTTTGTTTTTGTAGTTTGTGTCTTTTTTACCAAATGCTTCACATGCCAATTGTAGCAGCTTGTGTCCTGCTGAACCAACATTTTTGTGTTTGGAGGATGCGCGAGTGGAATGTGGGAGTATTGACTTTCACAAAACAGCTTGGGGTTTGTTTCAGCACTTGCATAACTGATGGCTTTGACTTTTATGCTGCTGCATCTTGCTGAGCATGGAAATATTGCAGCCTCGGTGATAATGCTGGCGCTTGTTGGGAGCACAGGTCACTAAATGTGTTGTGTTCTGCAGGACCCAAATAAAGAAAGGCCACGGAAGCTGCTGTGCCCAGCCCAGCCACTGATTCTGGGAACACCTCAAAGGAAAAGATCTTTTACTGTGAAATCCAATTTTCTTCCTTCCTGACCAGGACAAAGAGCAGATCTTGAAAGCAAGCTATTAAATCCTGGAGTCAGGAATCATTAAAGGGACATTCTTGACCAAATGTTAAGGTTATCTAAACATTTTGGGTTTGGTGGTTGTTTTTGTGTTTTGTTTTTTCCTCTTAAAGACTCAAGCCCAGTGTGTGATTGCAGGAGAATGTCTCTTCTGATTGTTTGGTGTTTGATGGTACTTCTATTCTCTTCATTTGGCTTGCATGAGCCTTGCAGCTGGAAGTGTGGGAAGGTGCTGCAGGAGCTCTGGAGGGTTAAACTTTCCTTTCAGACACCACCTCTGCCTTTCAGTGAGGATTGCACAACTCACCACCACCTGAAAGTAGTTTCCTTTGGGTGCAGTCATCTTTGTTTGAGAGAACACTGGGTGGGGGAAAACAAGCTGCTGAGCTAAAGAGGGAAGTTTCAGGCTGTTAGAAGCAAAACTTCCTGGGATTTGGGCAGGAGAGAGGTTATTTTGAGGCTGCAGGGTAGGATGTGCCACAGGGACTTGTATTTATTTGGCATAATTGGAAGCTGTGTTTAAGCTGACGAGTGGTTTTCTTTCATAATGGACTTTGCTTGTGCATATTAAAAGTTCCAAAACCTGGTGACTCGTGTCAGTTGTCTGTTCCCCAGCCAAGAGACAAAGTTGCATCTTGGCTTCTGTTAATCCAGCTTTGGGAGGAAAAGTAATGTTAATGCATGTGATAGCGAGAGGAGGCGGGGAAAGAGGCTTTTGGGAAGAGGCCTGAAAACACTGTGTACCTTTAATGACCTTGATCTACAAATCCTGCTTTCTTGTACTAGAACGTGGCTGCAGCACAGTATCTTTTGTTACAGTTATTTAAGTTTCTTACATCTCAAGTAGTTCCTGGACTAAGGTTTGTCTAGAAAACATCCTCTAACTCAGAAAATACTCTTGGTGCCGTTTGAAAACTGATCTTAATCTGGTGCAGTAACATTTTGTGTGAGTGTTTTCTTATTTTATGATGCTGACTTGTAATTCCCACACCTAGAAGAAATAGAAGATGGTGGGTCAAAGTGAAGTAGTTGATAACAACTCACTTTAAATTCAGAGCAGCTGCCCTTTCTAAGTTCTCACCCTCCTTTATTTAAAGGACCCAGAAGTTGCCACACACAGGGCTGAAAACTCATCTGGAAGATGTCTCTTGACTCTGCTGGGCCTGGCGTTCATCTTGGCAGGGGTTGTTGTGGGTGGAGCCTGCATCTACAAGTACTTCATGCCAAAGGTAATCTGAGAGTTCTTTTTTATTTAAACAGCATTGATTAAAAAAAGTATAAATGGGTTATCACTAGACTGGAAAGATGAAGGAGAAAGAAGGATCATGAGGAGGACACGAAGACTGTGTGTCCTTTGGGTGCGACAGACCTGTGCTCGGTCATGGCAGACGGAAATGCGGTGTTAGAGCTGGTTTGCTGTGAGTTAACTGCCCTTGCTGTGTCCCAGCACAAGGTGTACCGTGGGGAGATGTGCTACTTTGAGAACGAGGGCCGGGAGCGCGCGGTGGAGCCGTACTTCCTGCCCATCGCCGAGGAGGCCGACATCCGCGAGGACGACAACATCGCCATCATCGACGTGCCCGTCCCCAAGTTCTCCGACAGCGACCCCGCCGCCATCGTGCACGACTTCGACAGGGTCAGTGCCCGGGGGCACCGCGCAGCCGGGACCGGGGACGGGCGCGCACGGCTCCGGGGATTGCGCTCGCGGCTTTAAAGCTCGCTGTGAGTGCGAGTGCTCCTTGGGTTTAAGTGCGGCACGGCTGACCCTGTGAACTTTGTAACAGTGGGATTAACTCTGCAGTGGTGGTACAGTCACTGTGGGTAGGAACTCTGAGTTGTTTCCCAGAAAAATGCATTTCAGTGCTATGCAGCTCTGTTGGTGCCTGTGGGATATCTGGAAGTGCCACTTGCTGTTTGGTCAAGAATCCCACGTAAATGAAGAACATCGTAGATGTGAGTTAAGGGACTCAGGACTCAGCACAGTGTCACGGCAAAACGTAGAATTGCAAACAGGTGTGGGCCTTGGAGAAGGGAATTGAAAAATCACTTCAAGCAGCTGAAACCTAGAACCTGACAGTGTTGTGGTAGTGGCATGGAATTTCTGTAAGGCGAAGAGGAAAGGATGGCTTTCATTTGACCTTTTTATTAAAGTTGTGTTGATAGTGTTAACATTTATCCTCAGTCAGCTGTAAAAGCTCTTGGAGGTTGGTTGTAAATCCAGCCTTGGCAATGCAGATAGAATAAACAGATAATTCTAGTTGCTGCAGTTCTTGTGCTCCGTGGCAATGCTGATGAGATTTTTGTAGGGACTAAGACTTTTCCTGAGGAACTATTTAAAGGGAATGATTGTTTATCGGCAGCTGGATACCTTTTGTTTGCACTGTGCTTAATTAGACCTTTTCAATTATGAGATCATACTCCCAAATACTTCCTCTGTGTTAGTACAAACTGTACTCCTTTACAGTTATGGCAGAAGCTGCTTTTCTATTCAGCTTTCTCTTATCTATGAAAGTTTTTTAAACTATTGCTGTAACCACTTGGTTTGCCAAAGTGGTAACAGTTCAGTTCTTGCACTGGGCAGTTCCTGAATGCATCACTTTTGTAGTAGCTGTGAGTGATCTCCAGCTTTTTTAGCTTGCCTTGTTCCTGGTGGAATTGTGTTCTGCTAATCAAAGGCCCCCTGAACTAATTGAAAACTTGTTTTTAAAACAGCTTTTGACGGCGTATCTCGACCTGCAGTTGGGGAACTGCTACGTGATCCCGCTGAACACTTCCATAGTCATGCCTCCAAGGAATCTGATGGATCTCTTCGCCAAGCTGGCGGTATGTGGGAGCTTTGCTGCTGGGTTCTGCTGACAGGCTGCCTTTTGCTAAGAGTGCTGGGCGCTGCTCCTGAACTCCAGGCCCTTGCTAGAACAGTCCTCCCTCCATCAAAGTCCATAATCCCCCGGCTCAGTCACTGCACTGAAGTTAAGGCCAGCTGTCAGTGTATATTATGTTGAGTAGATTCATGCCTAATACTCTTATTAATACCTGGCTTTATGAGAGCTGAAAGCAACCAGCAGATAAGGTTAAATTTAGCTGTTAGAAAGGAATTTGATAAAGCTCCAAATATCATTGAAAGCCTAAACCTGAGAGTTACTCCCGGCAAGCTCGCTTGCCCCGTGAGGGTTTTGCTGAAAAGAACAATGTGAACTTGTTCCCCAGTTATTGGCACTGCAGTTATGAGATCACCACAAGCATTTGACTCTTCAGTGACTAAAACTGATGTTTTTCCAAAATGATTTATGGGTCAAGTTGACAGAGCTTGCTGCTGCTTCCCAGTTAAATGCAATACTTGGCTATCGTGTGTCAAATGGACTTTTTTAAAAAATCATTGACTCTCTTACATCTGGTTGTAGAGGCCACTGGTCTAGTTTAGCTTGTTGCATTATATTTTTTAGCTCCATGAAGACAAGCTCTAAGTGTATGTCCCTGCCCCTGTTTTAGGAGTTGAGAGGTAGAAAGCTGTTTCAGTAGTGCTGGAGCATCGGTGCTGAAGCCTTTTGTAGGTTGCCCTGCCTTTTTTATACTAGAAATACATTGCTTCGAACCTGGAGTCTTTCACAATACTTTGTTTCTCTTTTAGCTGCAAACTTTGTGTACTGATAAACCTGACCAGGTTCTATTTACATTTGCTTCATGTGAGGCTTGCGGAGTTGAGGTTAATTGTGCTTTGTTTGGATGTAACTGCAGCTGTTTGAAAGGGCCTCTGTCAGTTTTGAACTTCCCTGGTATGTGACTGGTTGAGCTCAGCCTATCTTGGTATTAAAAATCAGGAAAGCTGAACTCTGATGCTTGAATCCCTTCCAAAGCAGAGAGTAAAATGTAGTGGTTTGTCCCTTGTTAGCAGCAGTCTGTACCTGCAGGTTTTGTCTATTCCAGACTGGCTCTTACCTGCCCCAGACGTACCTGGTGCGTGAGGAGATGGTGGTTACAGAGGAGATTGATAACGTGTCTGATCTGGGCATCTTCATCTACCAGCTCTGTGTGGGAAAAGAGACCTTCAGGCTTCAGCGCAGAGACCAAATCATGGGTAAGTTCCCCTCAGGAAAAAGCAAATGTATTGTTCAACTAGAGAAGGGGTAAATACTTAAACCTGGGGAGTTTTTAGTCTTGGGAATCTGAGTGTTCAGCAGAAGCTGAGGCTACTCCTGGCCCTGCTTGGTATTTCCTCTCCTTTCATGTCTGAATGTGAAGTGTCATTTGAACATCCTGAGAAGGTTTCAGTTACACAGTTACAGGTTACATGCCCAAACCAAATTTAAATGTGTTTCTGTTCCATCTTTTGGTTGAAGTTATAAGTTAGTTTGACCCCAAAATTCATATAATCCATCAGATAATGTGAGTCTCTGTAGGCACAGCTTATACTGTCCCTGTCCTATCTAAAACTGGGTTACAGGAGCACCAAATAAAAACATTTTCTTCTGCTTTACTTGCTCTGAAAAAAAAAAAAAGTAATTGAACAGTGAGCTCTGGACATCCCAGACTTCCTCTCTGAAAGAGGAAGAACACTTCAGAGGAACTGCTGAGCTCTGGTTCTTTATTGCCTGTGTGCTCCTGCCACCCCCTGCCACTCTGTGACAGGGACTGAGCTGACGTGTCCGTGCTCTGACCTACTGGGACAAGACCTGGGGGGCAGAAATCTGGTGCTGTGAATTTTGCTTCACTGTAGCTCAAAGCATTTCATATTTGCTGCTTGCACCAAACACAGTGAGCTAACCCTTTGTCAGTTAGAGCCTTTCAGAATGCAGATGTTTGGTTTGTCAAGACTCTGTGCTCTGGTTTGGCTGCCAAGCTCTTAGGCAAGAGTTTCCTCAGCCCAGTTGCAGCATCAGGAGCCACATCTGCTGCTTGCTGCGCACAACATCCTGTTGTGGATGGAAGGAAGGCTCCCTCTGTGGGAGCAGCAAAGGGGTTCTCTGTGGGGCACCTGGAGGAACACTAAATGCTGCCCTCATGGGAGGCAGAGGCGTGTGACTGAGCTGTTGTGAGGATGATTTTGAGAACAAGGCTAAATTGACAGCTGCTGTGTCTATAGACAGCCCTGTGAAGAGTGTTTATGATGTTCCCTGAAATCATCCTGCTCTAACATGTTGTTGACATCTTTGCTGCAGAGCAAAAGATTCCTGCAGAGCACTTGCACAAAAGGATTCTGGTAAATGGAAAATGTTTCCTGGTACAGCTGCTGTGCTGTAGCTCTCCTTGTTTGCCTGTGGAGGGGAGAGGGTGGGAAGTCTAATGATTAAACTGAGGAGAGACTTGTTCAGGGGCAAGCCTTGCCTTGCCTTCCCCATCTCATTTCTAGCACACAGTGTACGAGCCGTGTCACAGAAATGAGACTGCAATGGATAAACTCCTGGAACTTCTCTGGAAAAGTCTTCTTACTTTGCTGGTGCTGCCTCGGCTCTCAGCTTTTGTGGAGTTTATGTGTTCCTCTGTTAGATTAAACTGACCTCAGGTGCTGTGGCAATTTCCTGGAGGTGTAACTTGGAGACATGGGAGGAACCCAGGTCATCCTGTTAGGTGGGCATTGGAAACTTCATCTCCATCCTGATGCCTTGGAATTGATGGACAGCCTGGATTTTAGGTGTTTATAAACCAAAGCAGTGCCCTGCTGGGGTTAGGTTAAGAGCTGGTGCTTCTCTCGCTTACTCTGAACAGTTGTCTTCTAATTAAACAAACTAAATCTCTGAGTTACTGCAAATGGAAGTGATTGAGGAGAGCAGCTCTTTGGTGGTAGGACTGCTGTGTTCTTGTCTCTTACTGAGTCCCAGCTGATACAGATAAACTGCCTGGGTCAGACCCGGGGCTGGCATGTCCCGAAATGGAGAACATCACTTTAATAGTGTTAGGAAGAACCGGAGTGAGGTAGATCTTCCCAAGGTGAAGTGCTCTGCAAATGCACGCTGGGCGAGGGGTTCGGGATGGGAAACAACCCCACAGCAGGCTCTGGTGGCAATTCCTGGCTGGAGAAACAATGCACTGAATGATTGTGTCTTGTAATGATGGAGAGCTGGCAATGCTTGCTCTGGGCTGTGGATCCCTTCACTCAGCCTCTTGTCCTCTCTCGTCCCCAGGTGTGCAGAAACGGGCAGCGGAGAACTGTCACTCAATCAGACACTTTGAAAACTCTTTCGTGGTTGAGACAAAGATCTGTCAGCAGTGAAAGGTGACAGATGGGAGGTGACCAGGTCACACCTTCTTGGAGAAGTCAGCATTAGACATCGACTTCTGCAATTAAACCGTGCAGTGATAATCAAAAGCCTTATGCATTTTCTGTGTATTGCTTGTATTTCAGAAGACAAAGTCACCATTTCAGCTTTCGTTGATCCTTGGTATAACTTTTTAGTTGTCTCATGTAAAACTTAAATTTGAGTAAGGTTTTTTTAGAAGGCTAATATCAGTTTATCTGTTGAATGTGTTTGATTTAGTGTAATCTGGGAATGGCAGAAAAATATATATATATAAAAATGTTAACCAGTTCCTTGGTTGGAACCAGTTATGTTCACCTTAACTTTCACAGAATGATTAATATTAATAATCTGTGGTTTGCACATCTTGTGTAGTTCTGTAGAATAGCTCTGCACTCCGTATCCTGGCTCAAAAACCTTCCTGATCTGGCTCATTAAAGGTTTATTTTAACGACCATGTGTGCAGCATGTAAAATCCAAGCTCAGTGATCAGAAACCTTTAACACTACCCTGTTTCTTTTTGTGCAATTACTGTATTGAATTCGTATGTATATTTGGAACCTTCCCTGAGCTTACGTTGAGTTCTTCTCCCTTAGTTTGGTTTTGTGGCATTTAGTTGTTAGATTCAGGTAGAGTTGCTCTTAAAGCTTGTCAGTA
This sequence comes from Edolisoma coerulescens, assembly GCA_013397115.1. Lineage (NCBI taxonomy): Eukaryota > Metazoa > Chordata > Aves > Passeriformes > Campephagidae > Edolisoma > Edolisoma coerulescens. The sequence continues at coordinate 4,371,635 of VWZW01004955.1, forward strand.
TTTTTGGTTATGACTTGGTTTATCCTGTAACTTCCTATTTCCAGGGTCTGTTCTGGTATAGCTCACTTGTGAACGTGACTGTAGTTGTAAACTTAAACTACTTGGGCTTATATAAACTTTTTAGATCAACTTTTTATGAGCAAGTAGCATTACTGCTGCAGTCAGAGCATTGTTCCCTTTTTTTTGGAAAGCTGCAGTCTAAAGAGAATGAAGAGTCAGTGTCCTGCAGTCGCTAAACCTGAGAGTTTTATTAAGGGACTTTATATTGGCATAAATTCTGCAACCCTATAATAAATGTTTCTCTAAAACTTTGGTGTTTGTGTGACTTCCTGGTGCTCAGAGGTGAGGGGGGTGATGCTGTGGGCCTGGCACAGTGTGCAGTGCTCTTCTTACCCCTCTTAGTTCTTTTTGAGCTTGTGAAGCTGAATTTCCTCTTCCTGGTGCTGTGGAAATGCTTTGTGGTGCCAGACAAGCTCGAGGAACAGAGGGAAGAACAGACAGCTCTCTCCAAACAGGATTCCCCAGGGGCAGCTCTGGGGGGTGTTCACTGCAAGGGCAGGATGTATTTACAATTCATTTGAATATTGCTGGTGAGGAGGCTGTGATTGAAGGTTTGCCTGTCCCAGGGTGTTCATGGGTGTTAATGAGGGGCTGTTCAGCACTTCGGGATAGACAGAGGTTAATGATCCCTCAGCTCTGACCCTGAGCTTTGCCGGAAGCTCAGACAGGAGAGTCCTGCCCTGACACTGCTGGGGCTCAGAGCTGAAGTGTTGCTGAACCCTTGTGGCTTTCCTGGAAAGTGCCTGGGATTGTGCAGCTGGAAGGAAAGCAGCAGGATTTCTGCACAGAGAGTGGTGGGGAGGGAGAGGTGCCTGTAGGAGTTGCTGCTCTCTCATTGCTCAGGAAACTGCAGGAGAAAGGAGGACACAGGAATTTTAGCACAGAAACTTAACACGGCTCTTCCCCCAAGGATGTGTCCCAAAACCAGAGCTTTGGCTCTAAAATAGTGTGTAGGAGAGTATTTCAGTAAATTGAAGTATATAATGAAGTAAAATGCTGTAGAAAGCTCTAATTCCTGTTGCTGTGAGCCAGGTTTCCTTCACTCACAGGTATTACTGGGAGAAGCAGCTGCGCCGGGAAGTTTTTCCTCCAGACTTTGTGTCCTTGGACAAGGGGTGATTTCCTGCTCTTCTGAATTGGCTGGGAGGATAACCAGGATTGGTTCTTTTCATAGCCTTGAGTGGAAGGACTTGGAGATGTGTTGGTTGTGGAGAGCAAGAAGCATCTGCTTGTAGCATTTTGAGGTGTGATTTTATGGAAAATAAACCCCAGGAATTGTTCTTTCCAGCTCAGACTGTCCATGCAGTGGATGCACCTCCAGCCAGGAATGCTGGACCTGCTTCCACATGGGCTGGAGCACTTTCTGTACCTTTGGAACAAAGTGAAATCAGTTCTTTAAGATGTTATTGGATGTTCCAGGCAGGGAGCCAGGGACAGGAGGAACAGATTGTTCTCACCTGCTCTGAGGTGAGCAGGGAGCTGGTTTTGGTCACACGTATGCTCTGCTGGGCTTGTTACCTATCCCTGAGAGCTTTGGGCAGGGGCTGGGTGTCCAAGCCAAAATACTGGAATTTTAAGGTGTTCTGGGATCTTCTAATGCTGTGTTTGGCTTTGAGCAGCTCCTGTGTTTGGCTGGGCTGTGGAAGCAGGAGGGAGCACGAGCTGGAGGAGTCCTTTGCACCAGTAGATGGCACAGGCAGCAAACACTTGGGTGTAAAGTGCGTGTAACTGGTAAAAACGTGGTGCATTCATCCAACAGACAGTTTTTCAGCTATTTTACCAAAATTAAACCTAAAAATGGTTTGATCAAAGCTTCCACCAGCTGGTGCTTAGTGTCTTGGCTTAGTTTTTATCTACAGTAAGGAACATTTTTTAATAGAACTGTAACTGTATAAAACCCTGCTACTATTTGGGTAGAACTGTACTACAGGCATGGGTGTGGTGACCGAGGGGGTGACACTGCCGGGATGCAAATGCAAACTCATTTACTGGAAGAGCTTCGTTTACATCTGTGTTTACTGCAAAAGCATCCTGTGGGCACGGGGCAATCGGCAGGATCTCTGCAGGCACTTTGGACACCTTCCTTGGGGGAGCTGGCAGGTTCATTTTCTGACCCTATAAATTAAAAATTAGATGTAAATTTTAAATACCTTTATCAACGTGAAGCTGGCAAGGCAGTGCTTTGGATATTTCCTCTTCCAGCATTACATGTGAGTTCGTTTGGGGTTTTTTTAATCAGAAAAGCACATGAGAAATAATTATTAAGAATTCAGTTGATTTTGGTTCTTAGAGGAGATGCTGTTGCCCTTTGCAGAACCTGCTGCTCTGTGTGACTCTGAGGTGTGGGTGGCTGTGGTGACAGACTCTTCCATTAGAGTATGTAATAGTCTAAATTAGAACTTCAGTCTCCTCCAGCCTTACTGTTTATAAAAATCGATAAAAACTGAACTTCTTTGCATATATAAATATCTTGAGATGAAGATCTGGAGAAAAAAAATAGTGTGGAGACCTTTGAAAAACACTCTGAGGCCTCAGGCTGGTATGAAAAGGAGCTTTAGCACCTCAGACTTGATAAACTGCTTGTCTAAACCCGGCTTTTCTGGTAATAAGCTGAGCTCGGTGCTGGGGCCTGTTGCAGCCCAGCTGTGCTTGGTGTGGCAGTGAGAAACTGTCACCTCCCACCCACAGCAGCACTCCCAGGGTCTGTGCAGGGGCCTGGGGGACAGAGAGCCTGCCGGGACTCCAGCAAGACTGGGCTGGCTCCTCTGGACTTCGTTAGTTCTTGGGAAAACTCCCCAAAATCCAGCTGTGCTCAGCAGAGTCTGGGGTGAGAGATGGCTGAAATCTCAGCACTGAACACCCCAGACCTGAGGAGAACTCATGTCCCAGAATCCCAGGATGTTTGTGTTGGAAGGGACCTTAAAGCTCGTCCCATTCCATCTCCTGCCATGGGCGGGGCACCTTCCACTATCCCAGGCTGCTCCAAGCCCATCCAGCCTGGCCTTGGACACTTCCAGGGATCCAGGGGCAGCCACAGCTTCTCTGGGCACCCTGTGCCAGGGAAGAATTTCTTCTGTATATCTGAATTTCCCATCTTTCAGTGTGAACCCAATTCCCCTTGTCCTATCACTGTACTTCCTGAGGCACAGTCCCTCTCCAGCTTCCTCATAGCCCCTCAGACACTGGAAGGTCTCTTCCTCCAGAACCTTCTCTTCTCCAGGCTGAGCAGCCCCCGCTCTCCCAGCCTGTCTCCAAAGGGGAGGTGCTCCAGCTGCTTAACAACTTGGCCTCCTCTGGACTCATTCCAACAGCTCCATGTCCTTGGGGACACCAGCACTGGACACAGCACTGCAGGGGGGTCTTAGCAGAGCTGTGTAGAACCAGATAAATGGGGTGCAGCCCCCAAAACCTCCACTTTATGGCTGAATTACCCCCCTGGGAGGGCTGAGCTCGAGGTCAGGCTTGGAAGGATTAAAGCTGCTTTGCCTGTCCTAATTCCAGGCCGGGTGGGGGATGGCTCTGCTGCCAGCTGTGGCACAGAGCCCAAATGCCAGCACTGATTGAAGCTTCCAGGCCGCCACCAAAATAATTACAATATGGATAATTACAGTGACATTATTTCATTAACATTATTTCTTCATTATGAGTATATATTTGTGATATTACCTAGGCAATAGGATGGGTGTATTTCCTGTCTTGAGAGTAATTAGAGGCTCTCCTACTACTGCTCCACCTCCCAAGGAAATTATTTCTTACACTTCAACCATTCTGTTTACTTAAATGTATTTTCTTTCTTTTTGTGCTGTGACAGCCCTGAATTCCACCTTAACAGATGTGAATTTCCTGTCTGCAGACCCATTCTCACTGTGGATGGTGGTTTGTGTCTTGCAGAAACGTTTGGGTTCTCCTGAGCTGTTCCATTTTAGGGCTTGTTGATGTTCGAGGCTGTTGTGGTTAAATCCATGGGTGGACACCTGATTCTGGAACAAGGAACTTCCTTCCTACAGACCTAATCCCTTGTTGGTGTGGAACCCAGTGCTTTTGTTCTGGAATGAGAGTGTCAGCATGTGGGATTCATCAGGAATAGATCCATGCATGGAGGAGGTTTAGATGGGATATTGGGAAGAAATCCTTCCCTGTGAGGGTGGGGAGGCCCTGGCACAGGGTCCCCAGAGAAGCTGTGGCTGCCCCATCCCTGGAAGTGTCCAAGGCCAGGCTGGACGGGGCTTGGAGCACCCTGGGACAGTGGAAGGTGTCCCTGCCCATGGCAGGGGGTGGAGTGAGATCACCTTAAAGCTCCTTCCCACCCAAGCCATTCCATAGTTCTGTGGATAAACCTACACCTTCCACTTGGTGACCCAAAATCCTGTGGGAGGGAAGGGCTGTGGAGGGTGTGTGGTTCTGTGGGGTGATGATCTCAGTGGTCACTTGGTGATAAGTAATTCACCACTTCGGATTCTCTGCCCTTGGTGATCGTAGCTTTTGTCATCTCGTGTTCTCAGCCCTTTGCACTAATTAATCCTTACTTTTTTTTTAAATAAGAGTGATGTAGAAGCCCCACTTCAGACCACCCTTCCCTTACCAGTGTGCATTGTCATCTAGCCTGAAGTTGGAAGCAGTTACACCTTTGCCTCCTCATATCATGACAAAAAAACCCCAAACAGGCGGGACGATCAGACTTTCACACAACCCAAGGCCGACACTTCCGTGGTGAGCGGAGCTGCTGCTCCCCACCCGTGAGCAGCCCCGGGGCACAGGAAGGCTCTGTGCTTATCAGATCCATCTGTGCCTCATCCTGAGCTGCCTTCCTGTGGGGACGAGTCCCCCTGCTCCCCCCACTGCTCCCGTGCTGCCCAGGATTCGCAGGGCACTGCTGGATCCCTGGAGGATGCTCCAAAGCCACGGCTCCTTCTCTTCCTGCCTGTCTCCAAGCATTTTCTTGGTGAGGCTGTGCTGGTGGAGGTGGCTGAGCACAGCTTGCCCCAGGATTGCTGCCTGCTGGGGCATTTCTCAGGCCCTGTTTTCCCCCTGGATCAAGACCCTTGACTGAGGGAAAGCCAAATTTGTGGTTGGCTGAGGAAAAAGTGAGCTCCAGATCTTCCCAGCCTTTGGATTCCCAGAATGGTTTGGGTTAGAAGGGACCTTAAAGCCCATCTAGTTCCAACCCCCTGCCAGTTCACCTTCCACTTAACCGGGTTCCTCGACCAGAAACACTTTGTTTCTCCAATAAATATCCCATTTGCAGATATACTGGATAACACTGCATTTATCCTTTTGCAGACTCCCAATATTTGTTGTTTCTCAGTGCAGCTGATGGTGTCCCTCCACAAAACTCTTCATTCTGCTTTCTTCATATAATTTGATTTTCTTGGGGTTTTTTATTTTTATTTATATTTTCTTTGAAAAAACCAACCAAAACCCTCTTGTGCTTGAAGGCAAGATGTGTCCTCGCTGCAGAGCTGGGTGATGATTTGAACCAGATGTCACCAGGGATTTGAAGTCCCATGAGAAACTCTTGGGCTGGGGCAGACGAGGCCAGAGGGAGAAATTTTGGGTGAAGGAACTCAAGGAGCAGCATGACACCAACAGTGTGGGCAGTGCTGCTGTTCTTTTTGGGTTTGGGATGGTGCTGCTTTAGGTTTTTTAGGCTGTTAAGCAGCAGGAACAGGCTGGGCTGTGGGCTTGGATGGTTTGTGTTGATTCACTTAAATAAGAAACTTCTCATTCAACCAGAACCTCAGAGCTCTCTGAGTTTCAGCTTCTGTTTCACTCAGGTCTCCTGGGAACTTTCTCTGGAGCTGTGCAGACCTTTGTGTGACCACAGGGAGTTACCCTGCCCTTAAATATCCAGTGTCCTATGACTGTGGCTTTGTCCCAGATAATGGCACTGATCACAGGACTGCTGATCTGACAGCACATGAGGGAAACGAGTCAGCCAAAACAAGAGCTTGGGTGGGTTAAAATCTTTAAAATACGTTTTTTCCCTTGGGACTTGTGGGAGCACAAGTGGGGAGGCAAAGCTGGACGTTGTGGCTGGTAAAAGCCATGACCTCCATGAGCTGGAGCCTCACCAAGATATTCCCTTTTCACAGCACTGTTGGGCCACTGGGAAAATAGGAGATGAGTTAAGAGTGGTTCATGCTCACAATTCCTTATGGCACTCGGTTACATCACTGTGTTCATCCTGCCTTTGCTGGTTGCTTGGGCTTTTCATTTTCTTGCCTGAATTCAGGGGAGAAAAGTGGGAGTAGAAGGAAACTCGAGCAAAATGGCATCAAAAATGATCATCTTGACAATTGGAGCTCAACCTCGTGGTGACCATGGAGGTACCTGACCTCCAAGGAGCTTCATTCTCCCCCTCCCTTTAACCTCCTGGTGGCACCTCTGTGTAGCCCAGACCAAACACTGGCCCTGACTGGGCTGGTCTGACCTAAGGTGCAGGAACAGAGCTGGAAGCAGGAACCAGAACCAGGCCTTCCCCTCTGAGGCAGTAGCATGACTACACTTTATCACCATTATTTTGTTCTCATGGCTTTACATAACCAAATCTTTTTTTCTTAATCAGATTTTTTGGCCACTGCTGTAGATTGTGTAGATCAAATTCTCAGAGTTTATCACCCCAAAGACTGCAGCTCCTCTGCCCTGGCTTAACTGGCAGCATGAGCCAGGCACTGCCCTAATGGGTCCAGCTTATTTTCTGTCATAGTCTATCAAAACACCTCTGACAAGATCATAGCTTTTTGGTTTTGTACTGGGTGGGGTGGGCTCATATTTGGGTCACTCTCTGGAGGTTGTTTTTAGTTCTTGAGGTCTGAGGAACAGAGTCCAGCAGTGCCAGGGGTGCTCTGTGTGTGCATTTACACCCCACGAGATGGGGCTGAGGCTCATTTTTAACAGCAAAGTGAAAAAGGAAGTAAACAGTGCAGTAAAAGGTGTCAAAGCTGCCTTAACCCCAGCAGGAAAATCTAACGAGTTACAGAGAAATGGGGACTCTGCTCAGGATGTTGAGCAACCGTGTGACAAAACAGCAAATAAAACAGTGCTGGTAAAAGATGTGTGAGGGCACAAAAATTCTGCTTTGCTAAGAGAAGCTGTAAATCAGCCCTTTTCTTGGTGAAAGGAGATCTTTGGGATTCCATGGATGGCTCGTGGTGATGGCAGAGGATGAAGAGGCCATTGGAAATGTTGGAGGACACGTGGCCCTGCTCCCAGCTCGGGGCAGGGGTGGCTGGGGGTTCTGAGCGTTGTGAGGTGTCACCTCCCCCGAGGCTGGGGCACAAATCCCACAGAGGAGGTGAAAAGGGGAGGGAGGGGTGCTCCTGGGGCAGGAGGGAGGGAGGGACACCCAAAGGTGCCGTCATGGGATGGCTCAAAGCAGCAATGACACGGAACTGAAACAGGGAATTCACCAGCACCAGAGCTCAGGGATCACTGGGGGCTCAGGGTGGTGCCAAGGCGGGAGGGGGAGCGGGGCTGCGCTCCCACGGCTGCGCCAGCTCTGAGCCTCAGCATGCTCAGAAAAAGCCCCAAGGAAGCCGCTGTGTCTCTTCTCACGGTGCCGGGGCGGGGGAAGAGGCAGTGCCCGAGGGGGATGAGAGGTTGTGCAGCTGGGGCCGGGCTGGGAGAGCGGGGGAGGCGATGGAAACGGGGCAGGGTCGGAGCAGCCCCAGAGCTCTGCTTCCCCCTGACCCCGCCACCCTCACCCACCTTGTGCCATGCGTGGATAATGCTCCCGGAACACTTTCTGCTGGTTCTGACCAGCTCGAGCTCCCCAAGCATCCCTCAAACCACCCCTGAGGCTGCACTCTTGCCACAACTGCTTTCCTTTTGGCCCAGCAGGAGTTAAACCTGATTCTGTGCCCAAAAGCCACTTGTCACTTCAGCACAGAGCCAGCCCAGTGAGGGCACTGGCAGAGACCTCAGTGCTTTGCTGCTCAGTGATAACAACGCCCTGGGGGAGGGCTGCGAGCAGAGGAAACCCTCCCTGCAGAATAAAGGGGATATTTGGGGGTTTGGGTTTTTTTTATTCTCGGTTATATTCTCAGATTCCCATTCCAGTGCTGCAGACCAGATTATTCAGATTATTTTAGAGATATATTAGAATATTTTGAGTTGGAAGGGACTCCCAAGGATCACTGAATCCAGCTCGTGGATCTTGAGACACTGAAAATACAGAGGCATGTTAAAAATACCGATGGCATGAAAATCCACCTCCTGGTAATCTAAGGAATACCTTGATTCTCCAGCTGTTGATGGCAGCATCACCAGGGGGTTGTGAGACCTCAGTGTGGCCCCAGCAGATCCCACCTGGAGTAGAGGTGCCCTGGGGGAGGGCAGGGAGGTGACCCCAAATTCATCTCGTGTCGCCAAGTTCCTGTAAAAACAGACAATTAACACTCATTTGAATATGCCCCGTTGCCGTGGCAGGAGGGGGAGGCGCTGCTGCACCCACGGGATTTTCTGGGTGGAAAACTTCAGCTGCTTGAGGTTTCTCTCATTGAACAGTTTCTGAACTTCTGACACCACTTTATGTAACAGCTCTTTCCCCTCAGGAGCTAAAAGTGACTCGGGGGGGTCAGATGGGGCCACCCTGCTCCCCTCCCACGGGGCCCAGAAAGGACAGGGATGGGAGGGATTCCTGCAGCTGGAGGGATTCCCATTCTCCTGGGAAACCTGTCCCTTGGCTTGTCTCGCCAGTGCAAGAAGAAGGGTAAAACAATTTCAGAAAAGCATCTAAAATGTTCTGCAGGTGCTCAAGAGGCATCAAATCCAAGTGCTGCCACAGATTTGTGTGTATTGGTGAGGCAGGGGAGAGAAGGAGCCAAGAATTACATTTAAAAAATGTTTTTAGAAATGATTCTTTTATTATATACAACAGGAAATACAAAAATAAATACTTTTTTCATCACTGTGCATGTGCTTCGTGGTTTCCATGAATTTTCAGTGCTTGCTCAGCCATCAGGCACTGGCTCAGATTCCTGTCGGGAAGAGGTGGTGGAGTTTTATTATATGAAAGAGTTTTTGAAAAGAAAATAAACTTCCTGTGTTCTGCCAGGAACATCATCTTCACATCATTTTCCTACAATGTGTATGTCCCTTATATAAATTATAAAACAACATTTGCATAAATAAAAAACAATACTGTCACAGTATTTTACACTTCCAAATGTAACGCTTCCAATGTTCACAGAAAAATAACATTTTACAAGAAGGTGCAAATGAAATACCAAAGTCAAGCCCGAAGTCTCTGTGGTTTGAATTTAAAGCAAATATTATTAAAAATATATCCATGTTTGAGCCTTTCTTAAAAATCTCTTGTGGCACCTTTGACTCTCTTTCTAGGGAGTTCCCATTACAGCAAACTTTGGAAAGGTTTGGATCCTCTGTTCAAATCCTGCTGCTGTTTCTGAGGAGTGGCTGTGGTGGCTGGGGTCAGTTATCAGCAAAAGGGAAATAATTTGGCCCGTTTTTGGTGAAAAGAGGACCCAAAAGGCTTGATGGATGTCTGGCTTGAATAAATACCCTCCAAGCACAACCCCATGGTTCAAACTTATCCAAGGCATGGCTCCAAGCCTTGCCTTTGCATCCAGAGGTGGGAACTGACAGCAGAAAAGTCATGTGTGGAAGCTTCACTGTGTGATTCGGGGTGATGGCTTTTGCTGCACCCCAAAATGAGGCTTCATTAATTATTTAAATGGGAAGTCCTTTGGGGCCACCTTCTGCTCCTCACTCCATGCTCAGCGTGGCTGGAGCAGGCCCTGGGCACTCTCTGGGGAATCAGTCTGTTGGATTGTCTTGTGCTTCAGGAACAGAGAATTTTGTGGCATCCAGTAATTTTTAGGATCGAATTCTTTCTGCACAGCAAGACCCCAGAATCTTTGCTTTTTCTTGCTCACCAGGACATGGCTGGGTGATGCCATGAGTGACAGTGGGGCACGGTGTCACCTCTCCCATGGGTCTGTGACCTCCTGCTGCCCAGCTGAGGAATGGAAATGCTCCTATTTATATTCAGGGAAAATTTGCAACTGAAGTATTAAATCAACACATTTTTGGTCAGGTTTGGGGGTTGTTTGTTTATTCCAACCCTCACTGAAAGCAGAAGTTTGAGTTGTTGAGGGGAAAAAATTGTGGTAAAGGCCAAAATGTAATGAATATTGGAAGTGCTGGCAGCTGTTTGGGAAGGGCAGCTCTAGTATTCGGTGGTGTCCTCCCCGAGTACGTCCCTGGAGTGCTTCCTGCCGTAGCTGAGGGGCTGGAGCTGGATGCTGTCCTGCAGATCGTGCCTGGAGAGGCGTCTCCTGAACTCATCCGTGGTGAAGTAGTAGATGATGGGGTCCACGCAGGAGTTGAGGCTGGCCAGGCACAAAGCCACGGCATGGAACACCGAGATCTGCACGCAGCCCTCCCGGATCTGCCTGGTTTTCACAAAGAAATCCAGTGGGAAGCTGATGTGATAAGGTGCAAAGCAAATCAGGAACACCAGGGCGCAGGTGAGGATCATCTTCAAAGCCTTCTTCTTCTCGCCCAGGTCCCGGGAAGCAGAGTTCCTCTCCTTTAGGGATAAGACCGTCTTCCAGGAGCAGTACAGGATGATGAGCAGGGGGGTCACGAACCCCACCAACTCCCCTATGGTCATCAGCATGATGGAGGTGGGGAGGTCGAGTTTCTTGATGGGAAGATCCACAAAACAGGTGTTTTTATCATCCTGGTGCAGCCTGAGCAGCGGGAAAGGCAGGCAGCCCACACAGACCACGACCCAGCCCACGATGCTGATGTAGACATCGCAGACGCGCCTGCAGTCGCTGAATTTGAAGGGGTGCATGAGGAACAGGTACCTCCTCACGCTGATGCACACCAAGAAGTAGATGCTGGCGTACATGTTGACGTACTTCAGGTAGAAGCAGAGCATGCAGAGGCCTCCTCCGAACTCCCACGTGCCTGTCAGGTAGTAAAAAATCCTCAGGGGCAAGGACAGCACCTGTGACAAGTCAGCAATGGCTAAATTGATCATAAATATCACGGCCCTTTTAGTCTCTTTCATGTATCCATAGAAGACCCACAAGGCCAGGGTGTTCCCGATGAGCCCGGGGATCAGGATCACGGTGTAGGTGACGGCGTAGTAGGGTTTCAGGTCTGTCTCACTGCAGTTGGAGCTGTTGCTCATGGTTGTGCTTCAGCTCCGTGCTCAGCCCCAGCATCATAACACGTCCATCCCGCCTGTCCTGCAGCCAGGGCGGCCTCAGGATCCAAAGGGAACAGTCCAGCCCTGGAATCCGTGTGGGAGGCTCCGCTCACCGGCTCATCGTGGGGAGCTTTGGCGTGGGGGGAGTTAATTCAAGTCCTGCCCTCGTGCCCTGCTCGTGCTCCTGGTCAGAGCTCGCTGGGGTCACCTGCAGGATGGGCAGGAGGGATCCACAGCGGGAAAAGCATCGCCCTGTGCCCAAGTGGGAATTCCTCACCGGAGCTGTGTCTCTGTCACCTTTTGGGTGGCATTTCAGCCTCTTCTCTCAACACAGGGTTCAACAACTGACGTGGACCTGCAGCTGGAAGACAGAAAGGTGCAGTTGGAGCATTGTTGGGACACAGGGGTGGAACAGAGCAGGAGTTATGGGAGAGCTGGAAAGAGCTGGAGCATCCCTCCAGCAGAAACCTGTGTGGCTTTGGTGGTGATCAGCTCTTCTGCTGCCCAGCAAGCACCATGCCCTGCCCAGTGGAGGTGCAAAACCACCAAGGAATAAATAGAAATCGTGTTCATTTTTTGCTGCAAACCTGGGGGTGTTGCTCTTCCTGTGTCCAAGCATGTGGTCAGCGCTGAGATGCTCCGATGAGTGCCAGACCTGCCTCCCTCCCTGGGGGTACTCTCACCTCCCACAAACTCCTGAGGGGAACACTCCCTGCCTTCCCAGGACAGCCCTCAGAATGCTCCCCCCCTCCCCAGCTGCAGGTGACAGAAGGAAATCTGCTCGTGTAACCCATGCACACACAAACCTTTCCCCCGGTGCAGCCACCGCCGCTGTGGCACAGGGTGGAAGTGCCAGGTCAGTGGCTTTCACCAAACCAGGGACAACTTCTTGATTGCACTTTTATAAACACAACATGAATCGTCCTTTGCAGAACTACCTGCATTTGATCCAGTCTGACTTTCTCCCAGCTGCTTTTTCCAAGCCTTTGCTTACCCATCGTGCACGTCTGGGGCTGTTGGTAATACCAGAACTGGTACTAAGGAGGCTGGAGGTGGGTTTTATTTAAAATTGCAGGTCGAACAGGTGATGTTATCTGAATGTGTCAGACACAAAAACCTCAGCCAGATCTGATAAATCTAGAGGAAATTCAGATCTCTGCCCAAACCCTCTCAGATTTGTCTTTGGCATCCACATGAAGAATTATCCTGCAGGTCTAAGTGGGAGAAGTTTCTAGGTACCAACCCAGATGCCAAAGCACATTTACTTAATTTAAAACCTTTCAATTTTTTAATTTAATATTTTAAATTTTAGTTTTAAAGGTAAAATGACATCTGCTGCAGTCCCTGCTGGTTTTTTCCAGTGCTTAAGTACAAAATGTGAACACTTACAAATGATGTTCAACACTTGCTGGTGTGATGGCACCGAGACTTTGAAGCAGTTTTGGGTGGAAACAGAAAATCTGCTACAAAAGGAAACATGTCTATTTTTGTATTTTCTCTCGCCAAGGAGACGGAGATGTCTTCCTTCCTTCTAGAGAGGGAGCATCTAACCCAACCAGTGGAGTAAAATGGCTCGTGAAATGACCCTGTTATGCTTCAGAAGTGACAATTTATAATATTTTCATTTTAATTTTTTTCTTATTAATGTAAACTAGCTTGTCTTTCCTCTCCTGTTGGCAGGGGACTTATCACTCAGGAAGACTCGATGATGCTCCTTTTCCTCTGGCTGCATTCCCAGGTGGGAAAACCCACCTTAACTCCATGTCTGGGCCATGGCACACACAGGGGGAAGGACAAGGTGCAGCCCCAGCCCTTCCACACGTGCACATCTTATTTTTCCTGCTGCCCCCGAGCTCCTGCCCTTCCCCATCCCCACTGCAGCTTTGCTGGAACTCCATTCCCTGCTCCCTCCAGCCTGGCCCTGGGGCAGGGAGGGACTTGCAGCACTTTCTGCCTGTCCCTGTGGCATGAGGGGTCCCCAAGGCCCAGCTGGAGGTGGGGAGCAGCGAGGGGGCTCAGCCAGGGCACCCAGAGGCACCCTCGGAGCTGGGGAGGGGGTGTAAAAACTCAGCAATGTGAGAAACGGGGCTCTGGAAATCCCAAGCAGCAACATCACAGAGTTCAGCCCCGTGTGCTGCGTAAAAAACCAGCAGGATGCTAAAAAAATCTCCAGAAAGAGGAAATTTGGGGTTGCATGCTCTGAGCTCGCTTCCCCTCACTGTGAGGGGGTGGGTGAGAGACTCTCCACAGGCACAGCCTCCTTCTTCCCCTGAACAGCTTTTCCCCCTGATTTTTGCCCCCAAATTGGCCACGTTGGGGCACTGGATGAAGATTTGTGCCTCCTGAGCCAGAGCAGCAGGTAAGGGTTGCAGCCAGCCTGAAATCAGCTTGTTAGAGCTGGGCACATCCTGGGTAAAGCATTTTCCGTGTGCTGGAGGGCAGCCGTGTATCCATCTGCTCCATGAGAACACCCCAGGAGCTGGGGGTGTGGGGCAGACCCCGTCTGTGACGAGGGCGAGGGGCTGCTCCCACACCCTCAGCAGAGCTCGGCCTCCTCACCTCAGGGTGCTCAGAGGTGTCCAGGCCGATGTGGATCCTCGTTAGCAAATCCCGGGGGGTTTAACCTCCAGCAGCTCCTAAACCCAGCTGGGTGGGGAGAGGCTTTGAAAGCAGCTCCTGGCTGGGCTCGGTTTGTGGGTGCTGTCCCTGCTGCAGCCTCGTGCCTGGAACCCTCTCGGAGCTGGGCTCTGCCAACGCCTCCTGCTCCTCCCCGGGGCCAGTGAGGGACCAGCCTGGATGGATCCTCCACCAAGCCCTGCTCTTGCTGCTGGCCCAGGGGAGCTGGGGGTGCCAAATCCCCTGTGTTCAGTGTGGGAGTGTGTTTTAAGAACACATAAAACCTGTGACAGGGGTGACAGGGGCACAGCAGCAGCACCCTGGTGTCTCTGCTCGCTTACCCTCCTGGGGGAGCTGGGCTGGGCTAGGCTGTGCCTGCCACCTCTCTTGTTTTTCCTTCTCCTCCACAACCTAAAATAAAAGCAGAACATGCACAGGGGAAACATCAAATGGAAATTCAGTTTCCTGTGCAAGTGGAGGCACGGTGGGGGTGGCTCTGTCCCTCCAAAGGGGCCCTGTGGGGAGGGGACAGCTGGCCCAGGGGTGGCCTGGGCTTCTCCCCGTGCCCACTTTGTTCTCTGGCTCACCTGCTGTCCTGCTTTGGCAGGAAGTAGAATTTACAAGGTATTAACTGAAAATAGAAGTGATAAAACCAGAAGCTGAATGTTGCATGGGGTTGGTTTTTTGTTCTTTTAACAAATGACAGAGGAAGAGGCTTCTCTGCCTTGAAGTGGTTTCCTGGTAGATATTTGGGATTTATATCTTTCTCCATAGGAGCGAGGTTGCCCCTTGCTGTGCTAACTAAATTCCAAGAATATGCAGGAAAAAAATAAATGCTCTGGTTTAATGCCATGTGAAATACTCTGCTTTTGCCTTTTAATCCTTTGCAAAAGCTCTTGTCCTCCTTTGTTAATATTTATCCTGGTTAAGAAGGGAAAATAACCCAGAGCAGCAGCGCCATGTGTCAGCCTAATCCCCCTCCCTCCTTCTCCCTTCCTGGCACACCCTGATGTCCCTGGGAGATGTTCCTGGCACCAAAGTTGTGAGTTATCCCCTCAAACCATCACAGTCCCTGTGCTGTGCTAACCCTGTCCTCTTCCTCCCTGGTTCTTGCAATTGAATGGAAACTGGCCCATGGAAAATCAGTGTGGTGCCACTTGTGAGGAACAGACCGCTTGGGAAAACTCGTGGGACAAAGAGAGGGAGACAAACCCAAGGAAAACCTGGAGCAGTGGGAATTGGGTCAGTTATCCCTGTGCTGGAGGGATGGGGCTGTGTGGCCTCAGAGGCCCCTTACAGACGAGTCCCATCCCAGGTGGTGCTGGGTTTGCAGAGGCTGAGAATCGCTGGAGCTGGGGTTAATCCTTAAATTCAGCTGCTCGCACACTGATAGCAGAAAACACAGCTTTGATCTTCAAGGCTGGGTGTTTCAGCTTCAGCCATCCCCCTCCTCTCCCTCGGATGCTCAGAGCATCCCATGGGCACACACAGGAGCTCTTCAATAAATGAATTATTAGCTCCTTACCTATAGCTGGGCTGACTCTGCATCTCCTCCCTTCTACCCATTTACTTTGGGAGTTACACCAGGTCTGTGGTGAAGGCAGCACCCCCCTGGCTGTCCCTGGGCTGTCCCATCCCCTCTCAGCACTCCCGGAGGAGCCGCGCCGAATCTACGGCACAACAATCAAAAAAAAGCCCAACTTAACCCGGCCGCCTGACCCGAAGGGAACCGGGATGGAGGAATTCAGCCCTACCTTTGGTGTCGCGGGCCGCTCCGGTGTGTCCCCGCGGGGCTGCGGCAGGTCCCCGGGCGGTCCCTCCCTCGCCCTGCAAAGCAAAAGCGCAACTGCGGGGAGCGGCTGCGCCCTGGGGAGCGGGACGGGCACGGCGGGGCCCGGTGCCTCCGCTCTGGGGTGTCCCTGCCCCGGCTCCTGCCTGGGATCACCCGCTCTCCTTCTCTTCCTGTGGTTTTACAGATGTTTGTGAAGGTGCTGACGGCCTCGGGGTGTTTCGGTTGCTGTCGTGGTCTCGGGGTGTTTTGGGAGCTGTCGCTGTGAGGTTGGTGTCACCCCAGTAGCTGCTCCTGCTCCAGGGGTGGGGGCTAGGGGGGCTTCACCCCTCAGCTCCCGGGGCCAGGGACCCGCTGGCAGAGCCCCTCTGTGACGGGCGCGGGGCTGAGGCCGAGGGAATGAGAGGATTCGTCAATTATTTTCCTTCCGCAGCTTGCTGGGAAAGGCTCCTTCCCTCTCGCCTGGATGTTTGCTCCCCTGTGCTGCAGTCCCTGCTCCCGGGGCTTTGGGGGGCTTTAGGGTCCCCCTGAAGCTGATCGTGGGCAGGTTTGGGCTCCCCAAAAGTAGGGCGTTCTCCGTGGACATTATTGTCTTACTCAGGGGATTCCCTCAGCTCTCATGGAGCAAACCAAGGCGAGCGCCGAGGGCTCTCCTTTTCCCGACGTGCCACGAAGTGGTGTCACCCGCGGCCACATCCCTGGGCCATCGCGGTCCCCGGCCATCGGCAGAGGGCAGAGCTGGCTGCGCTTTGAGGTGGAAAAGCAGCACTTCCCTGCTTACCCAGCGGAGGACTCCAGCTCGAGAAACGTCAAGAATTCTTGTTAAGATCAAGAGGGAGCAACGATTCAGTTGGTTAATTTGAAAAAGTGACTTTTAAAATCATTTCCGGAGAAGTTCTGAAGAGATTTGCAACTTTTTAATTTGCATTTATTCATTTTTCTTACACATCTTCCCAGGAGAACAGCATACATATATATATTATATTACACCTGCTCCTTTAAAGCATCATTGATTTACTCGTACCACAAGTCCAGCTTAGGGTTTGTAGCTCTTTGCACTCCTTTTGATGGTGGTTTACAGGAGATGAATGGCTCTTACAGCCTTACAGAGCACAGGGTTTCCCCCCCTGTGGTGGCCCAGCCCCTCTCTAAGGCTCTGTGGATCCTGTGTCCCAAAAATGCAGCTGTGTGCCTGTTCCAGCAGCTGATGCTCCCACTGGTTAAAGCTTCCAGCTTTATTCTGAAGCTGCTGATGATTTGATGGGTTTTAATTAATGTGGGAGCCAGAGCCTTCAGCACTGTGGGCTCTTCTCGTCAGAGTTGTCCCCGTGGTGCAGGGCTGGGTTTTGGACTGGTGCTTTTGGGCTGGCAGCAGTGGGGGTTGGGGTTTAGGGGGCTTGTTGGTGTTGTGGTCTCACTGAGCCCTCCGTGGAGGATGCTGCCTCAGCTCATGTCAGTCCTGGGGTGTTTCCCTAATTTCAGCAGGATCTGGGATGTGAAACTTTCCCAGCACCTCCCAGCAGCTGCCTCTGCCGTGCTCTCCTTTATTTCCTCTCCCCAAAATTGTGTGCTGTGACACCTGGGGTCCCCAGGCTCCCCCTGCTCCACCAGCATTTCCCTGTGTGACCCTGGCACCTCCCTGCCTCCTGCAAGGATTGAGGGGGATGCTTTGGAGGTGACTTTAATAGACAATAAAACAGAGGCCAGTCCCAGGAATCACCAATCCCCTGTGGCTGAGCAGCACCTGGGCTTGGGGGTGGGTTCCTTTGCTTTTCCCACTCTGGCATGTGATGGATGCTCTGTTTCACTTCCACTGCCACAGCAGTCAGCCTGGGATGGGAAGGCAGACCCTGAGCTCGGGGCAGTGAGCAGATGCAGGGCACTGAGGGAGGCTTTGTTTCAAAACCACCTTGCAGAGCACCCCCAAATCCTGTTGTGCTGGTGCCACGCTCCGTGTGCACTGCCACCATTGTGCCACCATGTGCTCCTGTGGCACATACCACAGCATCCATCCCATTTCCCATCTCTCCAGGAGCATTCCTGGGGTGTGGGGTGGGAACTGAGGGTGCCTTTAGCAGCAGGCAAATGTTGGTTTCCAAATTCTGCTGTCCCCAGGGACAGCCAGGGTCTGGCTGGACCTCCCAATCCTGCTGTAGTTAAGGTCACCAAAAATCAGGAGGTCTTGGAGCTGGGCGCCAAATCCCAAAGCAATTATTTTAAAGCATAAAGTAAAATTTTAAAATTGTATTTTTCTCTTGTATTGTTTATATTTTTATCTTTACTTACATTTTTATCTTCTAAGAATTGGAAGTTCTTGGTTTATCTAAGCTTGTGCTTCGTGACCTTGTAGGAGCTCCTCAGGGAGAGCCAGCTCAGGTCTTTCTGATCTGCACTGCCTGTCTTTAATAGAAATAATTCCTGGAAGAGGTTGTCTGTCTGCTCTCCACACGGCTGGGGCTGTCCCAGGGGAAGGAGCGTGTCTGGAAACGGGGAGCAGGCGCAGGTCCATGGATGCAGCTCCCGGCATCAGCAGGGCTCACGTGGAGCCAGGGATGCAGCCGTGCTGCTGACACCAGGCTGAGGGCTAAAAACTGCTGGATTTTCCTGCCCTGTGTGCCTGCAGCAGGGAATTCTCTTTAAAAACCAAAAAATCCCTGCAGAAGGAGCAGGGCTGAGCGGTGGCGTGGCAGCGCCTGCCGGGAAGGACGTGCTGGCTGTGCAGGGATGAGGCTTTGGCTGTTCCTTGGAATGCTGAGCACCCTCCCAGTGCTGAACGCTGCCATGGCATCCACACAGAATTCCCAAATCCTCTCCCCTGTCCCCCTGGAGTGTGGGAGGGGCTGATGGACACACCTGGGGCTGTCCCACCACACCCCGAACTTGGGTTTTGCAGGGTGTTGCTGGCTGAGAACACGAATAAAAAATTGGACTGGGATCTGATGAAATCATGGCTGTCTGGAAAACGGCTCCCTGGCTTGGAGAACCGCTCCCTGGCTCGGCTGGGTTTGAAGCAGCAAAATTCACTTCCAGTGCGTTGGAGTTGTGCTCAGGATTGGAGTTGTTGGTGTTTGTTCCCTCGCCAGGGACAGCACTTCCCCTCTCCAGCACGAGGTGGGTGGGTGGAGGAGCTGCTCCTTGCCAGCAGTGGTGCCAAAAACCAGGAGAGGAGTCTGAGGCTCGGTGGTGAGGGCTCTGCGGAGGCTGAGTGGTTTTCCAGAGGCAAAGTCACTTTGGGGCTGGACTGGGAGCATGTGGTCATGGAGGGAGGATAAAGGTATTTTTAGCAAGGAGAAAAGCAGCTTCCCTCCCTCCCTGTGGGGCCCTAAAAAGTGTTGTGCAAGGGACAGCTTGGATACTTCCAAGTACTCCGTAATTTTAGGGGTATGTAAGTGTAGGGTTAGATGGGATATTGGGAGAAAATTTCTCCCTGTGAGGGAGGTGAGGCCCTGGCACAGGTTGTTTAGAGAAGTTGTTGCTGCTCCTGGATCCCTGGAAGTGTCCAAGGCCAGGCTGGACGGGGCTTGCAGCACCCTGGGCTAGTGGAAGGTGTCCCTGCCCATGGCAGGGGGTGGGATGAGCAGTGAGGTCCCTCCCAACCCAAACCATTCCACGATGATCCTGTGACTGATAAGACAGGAGGCTGGCAGGCATTGGAAGGGCAGGAAGCACCAGTTTGTACTGGAAAAGGATATTTCTTCGGGGATTGATTTACAGAGAACCCAGCAAAATCCCTGCTATCCAGGGCATCCGACCCAGCAAGGGATTCTTGCGCTGCATTTCCCGTGCCTGAGGCAGGGACAGCCCGAGGGAGGGTTTGCTGCTGAGTCTCCACGTGACAGATTAGTGAGAGTTTTGGGTTTACTTTCTCTTTCCTGTGCTCTGTTTGGAAGAGGCAAGCCGT
Organism: Edolisoma coerulescens; assembly: GCA_013397115.1. Classification (NCBI taxonomy): domain Eukaryota; kingdom Metazoa; phylum Chordata; class Aves; order Passeriformes; family Campephagidae; genus Edolisoma; species Edolisoma coerulescens. The sequence continues at coordinate 4,391,183 of VWZW01004955.1, forward strand.
GCTGCAGAAATGTCCGAAAAGCAACCTGAAAACAACCTGGCAAAATCCCAGTGGGAGCTGGAGCTCCTGGGAAACCTGGAACTGGTGCTGCCAGTGAAGCTGGAGCCACAATCCAGGATTTGCTGTTGCTCAGGGGGGCTCATAAATGACCTGTCTGTGGTCACTGAGGGCCACCTGGATGTCCAGCCCAGCTCCTCGGGGTTGTGCCATTCCCAAAGCCCCCGGGAAGTGCCACACTCCTGGTGCAGATCCTGCTGCTGCGGCTTGTCCTGTCTGTGGGAGCTGCCCGGAGCCAGTCCCGGCACCGGTGAGGTTTTCTCGGGTTTCCTGTTTTGCCTCTGCCCGCTGCTGGGTTTGGGCCATCTGAAACAGCATTTTTCCAGCCCTGAAAGCTCTTTTTTTTTCCCCCAAGCAAACAAGGAAAACATGGCCTTTTGGTATTTATATTTTTTGTGAGAGGAGGAGGAGATTTGGGACAGAATGAGCCCCAGGGCAGCGGCTTTGCTGCCTGCTCCCGGGCTTTGCTGCCTGTCTCTGGCACACTTTAAGTACCAAAGCAAATTCCTCCAGTTTGTCTGGATCTCCCATCTGGTCTCCCCCGTCCAGCCTCAGCACTGTGAGGATAAACCACCACCCATTCCGTGCTACCCAGAAACGCTGCACGGGGTGGAAATGTGCATCCAATCACGGGAAAAGCTGTTTTCTATCAACCCCTCTCTGCCTACGTTACCTTATAAAATTCCCTGAGGGTTTTTTGGGAGGAGGAGACCTCAGAACCCCCGCACTGGCCACTGTTCAAGGCCTCTCTGAGCCCCAGACTGGGGTGTCCCCCCCAAATTGTGTCACTGCTCTAAGAGCAAATGTGGGGCATAATGAGAATATTTCCAAGCACTTAAAATAATACTCCTGAAGCTCAAATACACATGGGGATCATTTTATTTCCTCAGAGTTTGAAGCTTTCAGGGTGTATCTGAGTCAGTTTTGTAAATTTTCTCGGTACCCAGTGAGAGTTGGGATGGTTTTTGGTGTTCAAAGCAAAACTGAAGGTTTGGACAACATCTTAATGTGCAACCACACGCGTCAGCAACATGAAAGAGAACACAAGACTCCCAGTAACAACAAGAGACACCAACGACAAGTCCCTGTTTCTGCAGCTCATGATCTCTGTGAGTTAACGTGCCCTGGGAGGTGTCACAACTCCCTCTTTGCTTGTGGCATATCTGTCACAATTTGTCTTCCAAATATTGATCCTCCATAATCAGCCGAGCACCTGCAGCTGCCAGGAGCCAGGTGGATCCCTTTGCTCAGCTCTGGGTGCCTTTTCCAGCAGCGTGAGCTGAGCCCAGTTTGTTTGACCCCTCCCCGTAACACTGATGTGGTACAGGTTAATACTCTTTGCTTGGTACAGTTACAGTCTTGCACTCCAGATGAAACTGGGTTGGACCCAGGTGACGGATTTTTGTAGTGGAAAAAGGTTCAGTTTACGTGGAGATAATGAACTGTCCTGACCCAGAGCCTCGTGTGAGCGTGGTGGATGCTCCAGGCGATGGTGGCTGTAGGTACCCAGGATCAGGGCTGGAATCCCCAGAGCTATGCCAAGGCTGAGCCACTCACTGACAACTCGGGATTCAGAAGGATTCCCAAAAATGGCAAATATGCAGAAGCACTGGAACACCTGAAATGAGGCACCTGAACCCACTGCAGTTCAGCACAGGAGAAACTTTGGCATCAATAATGGCTTTTGAGGGAATGGAAGGCAACAGTCCCCAGCAGCAACAACACAACCAGCAAACCTTTTGGCATCACAACCTCCTTATGGATCAGGTCCTGGCACCTGTGGCACACCAGGACAACTGGAGAGTGCACTGGTCCTCACTGCAGCTCTGAGAAGCCCCTGCATGGACAGGGCTGGCTGACGCTCACGAGATGGACTCCAGCAGCAGCTCGTCGGGCGGCACGGGGGGGATGTCCATGCTGTTGATTTGGCCAAAGAACTTGGGAAGAGACCAGAACTTGAGGCGAGGGAGATTCCTCTTCCTGACACGGATGTCGTGGGCAGTGTCGGTGCCGGAGGCGCTGCTCCGGCGGGGCGGGAGCCGGGCTCGCAGGGCCACGCAGCCGTGGCGCAGCAGCTGCGCCTGGAACTCGGAGGTCATGAAGTAGTAGAGGACGGGGTCCAGGCAGCAGTTGAGGCTGGCCAGGCACAGGGAGATGGGGTGGAAGCGCAGCGTGCTCCGGTGCACGGCGCAGTCCCGGATGATGTTCTCGATCACCATCATGAAGAAGGGGAAGTTGATGTGGTAGGGGGTGAAGCAGATGAAGAAGACGGCGGCGCACATGAGGACCATCCTCAGGGCCTTCCGCTTCTCGCCGGCGTCCTGCAGCGCCGTGGGGCCCTCCCGCAGGGAATGCCACATCCTCCACGTGCACCAGGCGATGGTGCCGAAGGGGATGACGAAGCCGAACAGCTCCGCCACCGACACCAGCGCGATGGCAGCCCCCGGGCTGAGCTGCTTCACGCCCAGGTCCGAGAAGCAGCTGTTGATGGAGTTGGACAGGGCTGGGCTCCTGACGATGATGAGGGGCAGGCAGGCGGCCCCCACCAGGAGCCAGACCAGGGCGCTGATGGCCACGTCGTAGCGGCGCTTCCAGCCCTTGGCTCGGAAGGGGTGCAGCAGGAACAGGTACCGCTGGATGCTGATGCAGGTGAGGAAGCAGATGCTGGCGTACATGTTGAGGTACTTCAGGTAGAAGCACACCTGGCACAGGAAGCTCCCGAAGGGCCAGCTGTGGTTGATGTAGTAGGAGGTCCGCAGGGGCAGTGAGAGGACGTGGGCCAGGTCGGCCACGGCCAGGTTGATCATGAAGATGACGGCTTTGCTCTTCCGGCTGAGGAACCGGCACAGGACCCACAGGGCAGCGCTGTTGGCCAGGAGCCCCGGGATGAAGATGAGGGTGTAGGTGGTGGCATAGAGGGTGGACTGGAAGGACATCTGGGGGTCGGAACAGTTCCCGGAGGACACGTTGCTCTCCATCCTGGCTGGGTCTCTTCGCTCATGGGGTGGTCGCGGCAGGGGGAGGGGTTCTGGAGTGGGTAAAAAGATGCTGTAAAGCCAAAATCTCTCCATGGAGTAAATGTGCTTTAGCATAGAAGAGTCAGTTGTGTGGGGCTGTATGTGTGCAACTCAATGTGAGTGGTGGGAAGGGCGACCCCACTCCCAGGGAGCAATTCCAGGCCTGCTCCACCCTCTCCTTGCAGAGGCACTCTGCGGGATCTCGTGAGATGCCCCAGTTACAGTGAACACACTGAGCTCTGTAACATCCCTCCCTTTATTGCCAGAGAGCTTCTGCAGCTCCCCGGGTTTTCCAGGATCACTTTTATTTCATCAGGTTTTCCATCACGCTCTGTCAAATTGGTGCTCTACATCTACCAGCAATTTCAGCTGGACTGTAAATAAATAGGGATTTGACATGGATTTAGGCACTGTCTTCGCAGATCTGAGCAGGGATCTGATGTGAATCGGCAGCAAAGGCAATAATTAACATCCCCAGGCAGCTGAGGCTGGGGAGAGCTGCAGACAGATCCATCAGCTCTGGCTCCAGAGTTAAGGCTGGATTTATAAGTTAATAACTGGCCAAACACACGCCAGTTGCTCTGCTGGCCCTGCTAACTCAATTCCGGCACTCCCGGCACATTGTGCGGGCATTGCGCTGGAGCAGCAGGAATTATCCCTCAGCAGCAGAAATTATCCCTCAGCAACTGCTCAGGACATGCAAGGAGATAAATACGTCTCCCTTCTAGTTAAAGTAGAAATTCTTCTCCTCCATTTACCCATCCCAGCTCAGCCAGATCTGAGGGGATTTATTAGCAGGTCACGGGAAATTCAGGTGCTCCTGCTGCCCTCTGGAGAGGTGATGGATTTTGCCATCCATGAGCAGATCCCATGGGAAATAATCTGTTCTTTTGGGAAGAGGGGATTTGGCAGCAGCAGGATACAAACCCAGGGGCTGCAGCATCATCTGTACAAACAGTGGGATTTTCCCCTTGGAAATGGAGCCTGTGAGGGGTGGGCAGCCTGCCCTGCCCTTCCCTGCCTGGAGCTGGGGCTGGCAGAGCCCTCAGCACCTCCTGTCACCATCACCCAGCCCCTCATCAGTGGTAATTAATTAAGAAGCAGCCACGGTGCTGTTTGCCAGAGCTCTGATCCTGGTGTTTGTCACAGGGATGGATTTCCAGGAGCAAATCCATTCCAATGCTTCAAGGTACAGGATGAAGTCTCCTGCATCCTGCTCCTCCTCACCTGGGCAGCCCTTTGGTGGGGTTACCACGTTTTCTGGTTCAGGAGGAAATCATTATTTTAAATATTTTATATTTTTATGTGCAGATAAATATCTAAAATACAGCTGCGGCCTCTTGGCTGGCTGCCCCCCACCTTCACCTCTGATGTGAGCAGGGTCAGTGTTCTCACCCTGCTTTCCAAACCGAGCCTTTCCCAAGCTGCCTTCTTGCTTTTCCTTGTTTTCCAGGCTTTGCCTGCAAGCAAAGCAAGGCTGGAGTGGAACTGGGGCTGCTGGCTGAGGGCACCTCTCGGTTGCTGTGCCAGAGGTTTGTGGTTGCTCCAGTGAGCTGGGAAAGGCAGGGAAGAGGGGACATCTGTGCTGAGGGAATACTGGGAAACAGCTCCTTGGCCCCTGCAGTGTCCCTGTGCTCCTCACCTGCCCAAAAATCCAGGAGGGATTTGTGCCCTTTGCACTCAGTCTGTTTGACCCTGGGAAAGGGGTGGCAGGATTTGTCTTCACATCCCTGCAGGAAATAGAGAGGGAAAACTGCCAGGGAGCAAGGGGACTGCAGCTGTTCCAGCTCTTGTCACAGCTGTCCAGTGACAGAGGTGGCACTTGGTGTGAGCTCACGGGAAGGCTCACAGAGCCCCCGGTGTCCCTGCCACCCAAATCCTACACCTCTTCCACGGGGAGCCTCCCTGCTGGCTTTTTCCATGTGTTTTGACTTTCCCTGGGAGCTCAGGAGTGCCTGTTCCCGGCGGGAGGGCCGGCTGGCACTCCTGGTACCCGGCACAGCTTTGGGTGGCAGCGCTTTGGAGGGCACCGGCAGGAAAGCAGCCGAGATCCCCACCCTGGGCTGGGGTCAGGCCAGGCTTGTTCACTCCAACAATTCCTGGGAAGGTGGAGCTGTAAATGTTTTATTGTTTTCCAGTTTTCCCTTTGCCCCAGGTCCTTCCAGCTTCCCCCACTCTGCTGGTGTCAGGACAGAGACGCTCCCGTGGGCTCCGGCCAGAGTTTTGTCCAGCGACTTTATAAATCTTATATAAAATATTCCTGCCATTCCTTGATCATTTTCCCATTTCATCCACGCATGGATTTAAACACAGGCAGGAGCAGGGAGTGGGTTTTTTGGCAAAGCTGAGTTTTAATCAGCTGAAATTCTAGATGGGAGCCCAATATCAGTTCCCGAGGAGTCAGAGCTGCCTGTGGATGCAGCCCCGCCATTCATTAAACATCAAATAACTCTGCAATTAATTAGGAGGCCAAGGCAGCTCTTGGAACACCCGGGGTTGGTTTTTGGAGTGTGTTGGAGCAGTGTCTGCTCCTGGAGGCGAATGTGGCTGTCAGTCCTGGAAACCGCCCGGCTCCTGTGAATCAGCCTGTGCCCCACCCAGCCCCACACCACCGGGGTGTTCCTGCATTTACTGCTCCCGATCCATTGGCAAACTCGCCCTCATCTTTTCCATGGGCTGCTTGGACAACCCAGGCTCAAGCTGAACTCCAGGCACGGCTGGGAAGAGCCCTCCAAGCTGGGGGATGGGGGCAGAGCTGCCTCCCTTCAGTGCTGGGATGCTGGTGGGAAAAGCAGGCTTGGGAAAAAATTTAAAAAACAAAAAAACCCCCACTTATGGCTTGAAATAAGGTCTTGGTTTAAGTAGTGGAGTTTTCTGGCACTGGGGTTGTAAGCAATAATTTTGTTTGTTTAATCTAGGCACTAATAGGAAATGCGTAAATAGAGCCGGCCGCTTACGGCAGCCTCTGTCAGTAAGGACAAAATCCAGGGGTTTTGGCTAAAACAGCCTCTCCCCACGTCCTCCCCCACACCACAGGCACCGACTCCCCTCATCCACCCTCGGAGACAAATTTCTGGGCACAGCAGAAGCGGCTGAGGATGTTGTACCAGCTCCTGCCCGATAGCATCTCTTGAAGAACCACAAAGAAGTGACAAAGTCGCTAAAACTGCGCTGGTTTCAGTGCCCTGAAGAGAAGAGCAGAAACGCCACTCACCTTCCTGTGCTTCCCATGCTCCGGGGGGGTCATAGCCGTGCTAGGGAGCAGGAGCAGCCAGCGTCCTGCTTTTATTTCCCGCTGGTTCTCTCGGCAGTCCCAGCGCCTCCTCGCTTAACTTCCACATGTTTTCGGAGCGCTGGAATCCTGCCGGCATCTGCAGCCCGGTCCAGTGGCTGCAGAACAGGAAATCCTGTATTTTGTTTCTCTTCTCCACACCAAACGTGTGCAGTTAATGACGTTAAAGCCGCTGGGAAGGCGATGACGTCGTTTGGTGCCAGTGCCCAGGGATGGAGACCGTGGATTTCTGTCCCCTCTGGGCACAGGGGCTGTGGGAGGGGATGGTGCCCTTCCCTCCGGCTGCTCCCGCTCCTCTCCACGGTCACTGTGCCTGGGAAGAGCTGTAAAATACAGAAGCAACCTCCCAGTAAGTGCTCGCTGAAGGAAACCCGAGTGCTCTGCCAGTGCAAGTTACTGGAAGGGAGTAATTTTCCCTCATTTTCTTGGAAGCTTGGTTAGCCTCAGACTATCAAGGCTGCAGGCTAAAGCTGGAGGGTTTGGGCTTTATTCCTGAAATAATGGGATGGTTTAAGGTGGAGATTTTCCCAAAATACTGTTGTTTAAAAAACCCATAACGTGCATCATTCCCAATCTTTTTCTTTTTGCCTCCTTTGATTCCCTTCCTATACCTATGCACATATAGAGAGTTTTTAGCTGTTTTTCTGCCTGCTGAGCATGACCTCTTTCCTGCATGGCTGAACAAGTGGTGTAACTTCATGGTGTGACTACTTCTGAGCTGCCTCTTTTCCAGCTGAGCAGTTTTACCTGATATCCAGGGTCACAGCTCACGGCCCATGGCTTGGATAGATAATTTGGCTGTTGGGAACTTTCCCTTCCTGGAGGTGGTGTAAAAATAGAAATATTCTTACCCTATTTTTTGTAAATGGTTCTGTGACCTCACAAATTAACAGTAACAGAACGGTGGAAGAGAAATGAAAGGAGGAAGCTCTTATAACCTCCAGTTACCAGCTCAGGGGCTGGGATCAGGAGTGCACCAGAGCTCTGCCACCCACTCAGCTGCCAGGTCTCCTTGTGCTGAGAAATCATGGAATCTGAGAGTGATTTGGATTGGGGACCTCAAAGACTCTCTGATTCCAATGCCCCTGCTGTGGGCACGGACACCTCCCACTATCCCAACTTGTTCCAAGCCCTGTCCAGCCTTGGACACTTCCAGGGATGGGGCAACCACAGCTTCTCTGGGCACCCTAAATCCCCACGGACTCATCTCAGGGGATTTGGGAGATGCAAGAGCTGTTTGTCACTCCTGGTTTTCTTCCTGTGCATCCCTTCCAGCAGCTGGTGCTGATCCTGGGAAGAAGGAGCAGCACTCGTGTGTTTGTGGAGCATTCACAGACCACAGAAGGGAGGCTGGCACTGTGCCCCGTCCCTCTCCAGAGGGCAGAGGTTAATCCCAGAGTGAAGGGGCTGTTTTATCAGGATATCCTGCCTGGGACATCCTATTTCTGTGTCTGCAGCAGCGTATCCAGCCATCCCTGAGCCCTATTTTTAGGTGTTTGTTCCCAGCTGTGCTGCTGGGGAAGGAGAGACCAGGGGATGTCAGACCCAAGCGAGGGGTTTGTAACCAAGCTGAGCCCTTCCTCTGCTCCTTGGCTTTTTGGACAACTTTTGCAGAAGATCACAACACTCCTGGCCATGAAAATCTCAGGGACTGACAAACCTCAAGGCTCATCCTTCAATACACAGGGATCAACCTCTCCTTTCTTCCTTCAGCTCGGGCATGTTTTTGTTGAGCATTTCTGTTTCTCTGGCTCATCCCCAACACTAACGTGCCTTTCACACTTGGCAATGTTCTGCTTTCAAAGGCAGACAGCACAAAGGAACTTTTAAGTAACTTTTTAAATAACTGTGAGACTTTATCTAAGGCCTCCAGATAAAGGTTTCTTCTCCTGCAGCCTGGTATCCTGTGGGCAGGGGGCCAAACACAGATGATCAGCATCTCTCAAGCGCTCAGCATTGAGAATATCTGACAGGATGCACCTGAAGGATGTATGAAAAGCAGGGGGAGGAGGAGGTTTGTTCACACAAAGCAGCTTCACCCTTGTGCAGGGAGCTGAGCAGGGCCGGGTGAGCTCCTGGCTCATTGTCCCTCTCGCTGTCACACGGAGCTCTCTGCAGGGACAGCATTTTGGGGAGCTCTGATTTATTTTACAGCAAATAATTATCAATCCCTGCCTTACTTTTTGGGCTAAGCCTTTGTCTCATCCACAAACCCAGCATTTTTGGTGAAAACGCACCAGTCATCCCTAAAAATCTTTTAAGTGCGATGAAGTGGTTTTGTGTTTTTGAACTGGCTGTGGAGTTGTCATCCTGCATTTCCAGCATAATTTGGTTTTTCTCTGGGCAGAGAGCTGGTACTTTCATTTACGGGAAGCAAGAGGTACTGCAAGATCCTGCAGCTCAGAACAAGAAGCTGCAGAAAGGCTTTAAATCCCTCGGGAGTTCCTTCCAAATATGTTTGTTGCCATGCACGGGAGGGCCCTTTCAAGCAGGGGAAGAGATACCAGACCTCTGCTCCTGGTTAGGATGGGGTGGCACTGCAGAGAAACACGTTTTCTTTTGCTAAAAGGTGAATGGCTCATGTTCTGGAGGAAAAGAAATGTGTTTGCCCAGGGCTGTGCCTTGGGGACGGGCACTGCGCCGGTGCAGGTGGAGACCTTACCACATCTCCATCCTGAACAGTCCCTTCAGGATGAGATGCTCCAGCCCCAGGAGCCCTTCAGATCCATCTTTCACACACCTGTAGAGCAGTACCCAACCTCTTGGTTTGGTTTGATTCTGCCTTTCTGTGGCATCCCCGTTAAAACAGCTTTATTGTGTCTGCTCAAGAAGGAGGAAAAGTCTTTTTCTACTGGTGAGTCTGAGCAGTGGGATCAGCACGAGAGATAATCCAGGAGCAACATCATGAAATTATATTTCCTCTTGTCAAAATAATAAACATGTTTTTTGGTCACAGGAAGTGGGGTGAATTACAGGAACCTGAGCCAGGCTTGCTGTGCCTCTGACTGTGCGAGGCAAAGCAGCCCCTGCAGCCCAGGGCCTGGGTCAGATCCAGCACCAGCCAGCTGGGAAGGCAGCTGGAACACTCTCCTCCTCACTGCAATGCCTGTTCTTCTCTTGAGATGCACACTGAGGTTTTGGAAGACCTGAACTAAAGACTCTGGGGTTTGGGGAGGCCAAACAGATCGTTTAGGACTTTCGGAATGCTGCAGGTTTTCCCCGATCTCTTTGCTCTGAGCTGTTGCTCTCTAGGCTGGCCCATCCTGAGCATCCTGATTGACTTCGGTGCTTTAACCCCACCTGGCAGCTGAACCCCACAGAGGTGGTTTAGCTCTTCCCCAATCAAAACCAGGGCACTTTCCCCCACACCAGAAGAGAGCTTTAGGCAGAGTTCTCCGGTCCCCTGCATGCCACAGGACTGAAAGTGTTGAGTGTGTGACCTTTCCTCACAGGCTGGGGCTGCAGTATGGAAAAGAAGCATCTTGGGGAGCCTAAGGGAGTTCAGAGGGTGAGTGAGGCAGGAAAATGGGGACAGCTGAGGTGCTTGGGGATGCCATCCTGGAGATGGAGAATGTTATCCCTGATGGAGACACCAAACCCATGCTAAGGTTATGGGCAGGAGAGCCCCTGTCACTCCTGGACACTCAGCAGCTGAAGCGGGTATGCCATGTCCATCTTCCACTATCCAGGACACCTTCCCATCCTCAAAGTACTCCTAAATCTAATATAAGTGTGGCAGATCTAAAAATGAAATAAATGAGCACTATTCAGAGTGAAAACAAGCAACAAATCTGTTTAAGAATAATAAAAGTTGCTCTCCATTGCTTGAACCCTGATCCCAGGAGGAGCTGATCCCAAGCAATTTTCCAGGTACCAGTGATGACGACAAAACTCAGCTGATGTTTGCAAAACAGCCTTTATTTTTTTGAGCATCAGTTCTTGGGAAGTAAAACCCACAGAACGAGCTACAGAGTTCCCGTAAGTGCCCTCAGCTTGTTTTCACCTGATCAAGGGAGAAGGGTGCGAAAGTGAAGGGACAGGAAACAGCTCCCAGTCACGTGGTGGCTGAGCAAGGTCTATAAAAATCCTCAAAACAAGCACTGAAACTGAAGTCTCATCCCCTGACTTTATACAGAGTGTAGCTTATGAGAGACTGCTGAACTAACAATTGAATTGTGTGAGGCTAACTCTGTCCGTGAGCATCCACCCCTTTGGAGGGGACTCCTTGCAGAGTGTAAGCATTTATTGGGCCAGTGACATCAGAAAGAACATTTCGACTCCAGCGCATCCTACTCAGCCCAAAATCATCTTCTCACACCTGGAAGAACTATGAGAGCTTATTGTGTTTAATTGGTGTTGTTGCCTTTTAGAGAAACTCCAGGGAAATCATTGTTTAAACCTTGACTCTTGGCTTTTCCCCATTTTTTTTTTTTTTTGGTAAAACAGAGAGGTGGGAAAACACAATATACAGGAAATATTTGGCTGAGTTAAAATGTAACTCAGTGGAATTGAGTGGTTGGAGTTAAAATACGCATAGCAAGTGTTTCTGGTATTTCTTCTGGTTTTCTTGCAAGACTGTACAAATTGTCCACATTCTTTTGAAAATAGATTTCCAAAGGCAATAAATCAGTGACTGTTCAGCCAAGTCCATCCCCAGGTATCACGAGATACCCTTGAAGTTACAGAGTGGGTGGACTCGGCTGAAGAGCTGTAACTAATTAAAAATAACGGGTAAATGAATCCTTCCTTGTCGCTGCTTTGCATAGCTACCTAAAACTGTAACCATTCAGATCACGACAGGACCTGGTAGAAAAGAATCACAGTAATTTATGAATGTAACTTCTGCTCTATTGCTGAAATCACCTTGGCAAGGACTCCTCTCTTTTTCAAAAGTTGCATCAACTGAATGGGTTGAGCTGAGTTTTTTGGGGGAGATTCATCTCAGGTACCACTGGACCACACCCAGAAGGGAGTGAGGACCTGCTGGTACCACCAGCACCATCAAACCCACCTGCGCTGACCCCAGGACCACTATGGTCCTGCCCCAAGGGGTCCAAAGGCAAAAGCCACCTGCCCATGTGCCCCTTGCCAGCTTGGAGCAAGGGGAGGTGCCACTCTCTGGATGTTTGAGGAGAATTTGTCTTGCAGAGGGTCTTGCGCCAGCTGCAGGTGCAAGTTCTGGGGTGTGTCAGCAATTAGGGAGCAAACAGAGCTGGGTGAGGAGGGAAAGGAGGAGCAGAGCGGGAGGGTGAGTGCGGAAAAGGGGAGCAGAGGTCACTGGTGACCAGTGGGATGCGCTAAACCCAGGAGCACAGGGAAGCCAGCTGCACACCTTCCCCTGTCCCCAGCCCCCACTGCACAAACCACAATGTCCTTTGGTTGCCACTGGCCAGGTTCAGGTTCTTGTGTACTTTTCCTAGAGAAGATCCTTCAGCAGATGTCAGTGTATGGATGTGGGATTGTCTCTGGCTTGACCATAGAGCCCGGAACTGGGAAAATAGAAGAAAAGCCTGGGGCTTTTCCACCATTTCCCAATAAAAGTTTTGTCACTCCCTCCTGTGTATTTTCTAGTCCAGAGAGGTCAGCTGGGGATGGCACAGTGGGGGGAACGGTCACACCAACTGGGTCACTCACCAGATTCCAACACACCAGTCTTAGATGGAGTTTTATCTTCTCTATACTGAAAAAATTCCACTGCCACAAAACTCCCCTGCATAAACCTGCAGGATCTCCCACAACAGAGTTGGTAATGGAGTATCCCAGACCAGTCTCAGATTTCATATGAAATACCTCAGTTTTTTCCAAGTGGCTTTCTTGTCATTCCTTCATCGACGAGGCGCTCTCTTTGCTCATGAGCCGGCTCCGGATGGCCATGCTGCTGTGCCTGGAAATCTGCTCCTGGAACTCGGAAGTCATGAAGAAGTAGATGATGGGATCCAAGCAGCAGTCGAAGCTGGCGAGGCTCAGGCAGAAGGGCTGGGTGTAGAGCGTGATGGTGCTCAGGAAGCAGTCGGTGATGACTTTCTCCTTCACCAACATGTAGAAGAAGAAGTTGATGTGGTAGGGAGCAAAACACACACAGAACACAATGGCACACATCGAAACCATCCTGAGGGCCTTCCGCCTCTCCCCGCTGTTTTCCTGTGGGACACGGAAGCCCCGGATGGAGTCTCTTGTTTTCCAAGTGCAGTATAAGATGGCGATGAGCGGGCCCACGAAGCCCAGGAGCTCGGCGGTGCCGGTCATCAGCACTGTGCCCACCTTGCTGTCAATCGGCTTCACCTGCAGGTCGGCAAAGCAGGAGTTGGTGTTGCTGTCCAGCCCATGGCTCCTCATGATGGGGAAGGGCACGCAGGCAACCCCCACGACGAGCCAGACCAGGGCGCTGATGGCCACATCATAGCGGCGCTTCCAGTCCTTGGCTCGGAAGGGGTGGTACAGGAAGAAGTAGCGCTGGATGCTGATGCAGGTGAGGAAGCAGATGCTGGCATACATGTTGAGGTACTTCAGGTAGAAGCACAGCAAGCACAGGACATCCCCGAAGGGCCAGCTGTGGTTGATGTAGTAGTAGATGCGCAGGGGCAGTGAGAGGACGTGGGCCAGGTCGGCCACGGCCAGGTTGATCATGAAGATGACGGCTTTGCTCTTCCGGCTGAGGAACCGGCACAGGACCCACAGGGCAGCGCTGTTGGCCAGGAGCCCCGGGATGAAGATGAGGGTGTAGGTGATGGCGTAGAGGCTGCTCTTGAAGGGGATGTCAGGAGAGGAGCAGCTCTGGTTGCTCTGGGTCATGACTGGGTTGCTGGAAGAGGCTGTGGTGGTGGAGGGCAGGTGGGTCATTCCTGTGGAGAGAAAAACGGGCTGTGAAGGTGAAGGCACTGCAAGAGTTGTCAATACTCACATCTTCATTTCCCATTTGGCTGTTCAGCACAAAGCAGAGGTTTGGGAATGATGTCTGCATGAAACATCCTGGTATCGTGTTCAGAGCCGCCCTGTCAGAGATCCCACTGTTCCCACAGATGTGGGAGACCATTCCTGCTGTGTCAGTCCCAGGAGCACCAGTGAAGCTGTGCCACACTGATCACGGGGCAGCAGGACAAGCTGCCTGTCTTTTGGCCATCTCCTCAAGGTCTCCTGTGGTTTGGTCTCTGGGAGCTGGAATACATGGATGAAAGGTGGGCCATATCCCAGCCTCCATCGTGGTCATGGCCCAACAATCAGAGTGTGGGTGCCAAGCACTGAATCACGGAATGATCTGGATTGGAAGGGACCTTAAAGCCCATCCAGTCCCACCCCCTGCCATGGGCAGGGACACCTTCCACTGTCCCAGGCTGCTCCAAGCCCCATCCAACCTGGCCCTGGGCACTTCCAGGGATATGTTGGGCTGTGTTGGGCATTATGAGGGTGACGGGTCTCCTGAGCCCCTCAGAGGACCTCATGGACCTGCTTTCTCTGGCATTATGGGCACAGACCACATGGAAAAGAGTAGCAGGGAGTGGGTTTGGAAAATGTGACTGTTGTGAACACAGCCAGTACTCCTGAAGTGTTCTGTTAATGTATTTAAGCTGATGGAACACACAGAGACCTGGTCACGCCACCAACTTCTACTTCTCATCACCATGGCAGCCTCAGTCTGACTCTTTTTTCCATCAGATAATTTTATTTTTTACGTACTGCCAATTTCTGCCTCTCGGCCGTCAGCAAAATGCCACGTGTTGAACTGTTGGGCCACCTTTCTCTTGCCAGCTTTTGTAATTTGGACCAGTTTGGCAACTTGTCCTCAGCAAGGCAACACAGGCAGGGGGAGCTGGGGTTTATCAGGGGTTTCCTCCCAGGGTTATAATTCTCATTACAGTGATTCCTTCCCATGTTGATTATAACGGTTAAAACTGAAAATCAGCTTCATGTGGCACTGCAGACACTGATTCACTCCTCTGACTCATTTCCTGCAAGGGGCATTTGCCAGAAAAACTGTCTCTGTAGGTAGAAATTAGTAACTCCTACCCTGTTACTAAAGATTTTTCCTTTGTGTTACCAAGCGAGTTGAGCTTAGAGCTCTCAGTGACACAGAGCACAAATAGCTGGGTTTTCAGCCCCTTAATCCTTGTGGTGCTTGCATTTGGCAGCTCATCCAGATGCTGCTCCGGGCTGCCACGGAAGGGTTGGGATTCAGCCCCCCAAACGCCCGGACGTGGCAAGGTGCCACATGGGACACGGGCAGTGAGCAGGGCCTGGTAACTCTGCTCCTGCAGGCTCCCCAAACAGATTCTTGCTTTTCTTTCTCAGCTTCCCTTTCATGTTCCCACAGCCTTCAAAAATCCAAGTCTGTGTGTTCATCTCCCGCAGCAGCCTCAGCTTCAGCAGCTCCAGTTGCTCCGAGCATCAGGGAAGTGCTGCCCTTGGGAAACTCTCTGGCTCATCCCCTTCCCTAACCAAAATGCTGGATGCCAGGCCCTCAGAGCTGGTTTTGTCCCTCCAGCTCCCTCCCAGTCCCCCTCCCCACACACAGCTCTGGACAAGATGCTCTGTGTTCCCCAGCAGCCCCATACCAGGACACCACAGCCTTGCTCCTGCTGCGAGGCCAAAACAGGCCCATGAGGAGAGAAGAGGCTTGAACTGTGCTGGAAACACAGGAGAAAGATGCATCCAGCTTCCAGATTTATCTCCCATGAGAAGCAGCACTGGAGGCCTCTTGCTCTCCATCCTGGAGTTGTCAGGATAGGGAATGGAGCTGAGCACTGGGGTGTTCCTCCCCTCAGAGTGGTGGACGTGGCTTACACCCCATTTCCTGGGAGAGCTGTGAATTTCTGCTGCCCAGGAGGTTCCATCCCTTTCCAGCTGTTGTCCAGCTGGCCATGGCCACTGCTGCCCTTGTCTCTGGTAAGAGCACAGCCCACTGCACCTTCTGTCCCTTCGGGTCACCTCCCCCTTTGCCAATAAACCATTTTCCAAGTCCCTGTGTGCCTGGATTTCCTTGGATATCAAAGCTGGATGGCCTGCCTGCTGCTCCTCCAGACACATCTGGTGGATGGCCATTAACACCACACAGGATCAGCTACATTTCCAAAACGTTATATTTTAAAGATGCTTTTATAATTAATTATCTAATTAAATGCTGGGCAGTGTGTGCTTGTTCTTCAGCCCAATGACTCACAGCAGCCAATTTGCTTATCAAGGTCCTTAAATACAGTTAGGCCTTATTTAGTCCCTTTCAACTGAGAATATTCTGTGGTTCTGTGACTTAGGTCTCATGTGACACTAAGGACAGCTGGGGTGATGGGGTGAAGGGCTGCTGACTCAAACTGGGCTCTGAACAGAGGTTTTAGGGCAAACTGCCGTCTCCAGGAGGTGTCCCTGGAACACGGGGGCGATGCTGAGGGCACACACTCCATCCCAGAGCTCAGCCCTGGCTCTCTGGTGGGACAAACCAGGCAGGAGCCTGAGGCCCTGGGGGAGCCCAGAGCACGGAGAGCTTCCCCCTTGTCCATCACCTTCATCTGCTAATTGTCCACAAGGTGTCAGAGTTCACCCAAATTTCATTTCTTTGCCCTCTAAGCTATTTTTCTCACCCCCAAGTGTTGGCTGGGTGGCAGCAGTGGGAGCTCTCATGAGTCCATGTTGCCATCATTTAGGAAAATCCCAAACTGAAAACATCCAGTGTTGCTGAATAACTGATATTAGGGAAGAAATTGCTCCCAGGAGTGGGCCTCGTTGCACGTATCTTTGCTGATGATCTTTAAAGGTCTTTTCCAACCTAAATGATTCTATGATTCAATTTACAGGTAGAAGAGTCCTGAAAAGCTGCACTTTGATGGAGAGCATGGAGCTGTGGTGAACCTTGAAGCCAAGAGGTTACAAAACCTGCCCTGCAGGTGATGTCCCTGCCCCACCACCCCAGCACAACTCAGGGAACAGGAGGTGGATGCCCTGGAGTCAGAAAATCCCTCTTTGCATTCAGGGAACTCAGGTGACCTGGCTGGCAGTGCACACAATTAATACATTAACACAATTAATATGCACAGGGGTGGTGTCTGCTGGTTCATCAGCAGGGCCCTTTCTGAGGATGAATGATTTCATTAAAAAGCCATAAAAACATAACGAGATTAAACCATCTCTTTAAACAAAATGCACCCAGACGCGCACAGGACACCACAAAATTACTGCATTTCTGCCTTTCCTCTCACTTTGGCTCAGACTGAGGCTTAATCCTAGCCAACCCCTTCTCTTCCCACCTGTGCACAAAAGCAGACACTCGAGATACCACTGAGGGTCCTAAAATTACATCCCCAAAATCCTTCACTGCGTGGTGGGTGTGCAGCAGAGGCTGCAGAAAGCTGAAAAGCTCCAGTAGATTTTATCAGGGCTCAGTTACGTCTTGCAGACACACAGCTCCCACTGCAACATTGCTTTCAGAATATGAAATTTCTTTGAAAAATTGGTAGCAAATAAACACGCTGAGATCCAACCACTATTTTTTCTATTTTTGTGAGATTCTGTATCCCTGATGCTGTTGCAGTAAGGATATAAGAAGTGACCATGTTATTACTGGAGCTTTGGGAATTAAGCATGGCATTTCTAGGAAAAATATGTTCATCTGGATAGGCTGAGAACCACAGAGATGTCATTCCAGAGTCCTGGATCTGTCTGAGGTGCCCATCAGAGCCAGGTTAACTGATTTGATTGAGGCACAAACACCTCCACGCTCTGCCCTCAGTGCATGGCTGTGACACCAGGGTGAAACCTCTGCACTCAGAGTGGAACATTCTACAGTTAAATGTGCTTTTTTTGGTTTTCTTTCACAGAAAAAGAGCAGGTCTGGGTTGTCTGCGGTATTTTCGTTTTGCAGCACTGGTGGAACTCCTTCCTGCAGCTCCAGCAGAGACGCCAGCAGCCCCCTCGCAGCGCTGGCTCGAGGCTGGGCAAGGGCTGTCCCACAGATGCACTTCCTTCACGGATGTAATTCCCATGGCTGATGATGCTGGCACCAGGGCCAAAATCCCCCAGCACTTTTACTTGACACCAAAAACGTGCCCTTGAAAAGAACCCACTGTCCCTGCACAGCTCCTGCTCGTGCCTGCTGAGGAATCCCCTCCTGCAGATCCTGACACCCTGACTCACCTTCCGAGAGATTCCCTCTTGATCCACTTGCAGAAATCTCGGATTCAGCCACCACCCACTCTAAATCCTGTCTGTGACCACCCCCACGGGCTGTTTGCTGGGCTCCCAGCAGAGCTGAGCTGCTGGTGCAAGCGAAAGCAAAGCCAGCAGAAAAGCACCTTTTACAAAGTACAGCTGAAAACCTGCAGCCCATGAAGTCAAGTTTAAAACCTTCAGCCCATGAAGTTTAAAACGTTCAGTCCATGAAGTCAAGTTTAAAAGCTCCAGCCCACGAAGTTAAGTTTTAATCCAGAGCAGTGACTGCAGTCTGAATTAGAGATTAAAACCACCTCAGGATTCTCATTAGCAAAAGCAAGTCCAAGCAATCCCGCTATTTTTGTCCTCTTGTGTCCCCTCACTATTAATTTCCTCCTGTCGCTGCTCACTGAGAGAGCCCTGGATGGCACAAAGATGGGCAGCACATGGATTTTATTGTATGGCAATATAAAACACCGTTGGAAAAAACCAGATTTGCACGTTATCCTTACTGTCAAGTGTGACTTTAAAATAAAATCTATTCCCGGAGGAATCAGGCAAAAGAAGGAAATTATCGCTGCTAATGACACTGGAGAACAGCTGGAGCACCGCTAATTGCCCACGCCTGACATTTGTGTTTTTGCAGGCGCAGCAGCCGCTGTTTGAACTCCTCCATGTGTTCACCCAGAGCACTGGCACACGAGGAGAGCAGCGGCTGCCGCTGCTGCAGGGCTCCAGGTGCCACAAATCTCCTGGCAAGAGCCACCCCCTAAGGAAAAGCCCGAGGAGAGGGAGGTTTCTGCAGGAAGCAGCACGGGCGCGGTCCTAGATTCCCAAGGAGAGGGTTGAAGCAGCCTTACCTTTGCAGGCACCGCCGTGCTCAGCGCAGCCGAGTGAGGGCTCAGGAGGAAGTGGAATGTCCCCTGCACCACTGTTTACACCAGCCAGGGGACCTGGGTGACATCACGAGGTGCCACAAAAGGTACTGGGTTTGCCGGTGCTCGGCTGCGGCTCCAGCCCTGCCCCCGCTGCTGGGACCCGCTCTGCTCCCAGCCCTGCCAGCTCACTCCGGGTCAGGTGTCCCCACAATGACCCCAAAACGGGGCTATGTGCCTTTGTCCCAGGTGTTTTCTGTCCGGTGGCTCTGCCGGCTTGGCTCAGCACCCACTGGGAAGATCCCAAGTGGAGCTGGGTGCAGGGCACCCATTCCTCCCCTCCAGGCACAGCTCTGAGCAGACCATGGAACCGCTCCCGAGGTTTCTGCCTGCTCCTGCCTGGCAGCTCAGCCCTGCTGTCCCCTCCTGCCCCCGGGGCTGGGGACCTGCTGGGTGCTCTGCTCCAGCTCAATCCTCCTGCGGATGAGGTCCGACTTCCCAATGGCTTTATTTAGCACAGTGTGAGCCTTGCCTGACATTTCTCCTGAACTAAATAAGTCCCCAGCTCGGTTTACACTCGCTGGATCTCCCTGCCAGCAATGCCCAAGGGTGGCACTTCTGACATTGCTTCAAGGAACAGGCACAGATCCAGCCTCACCTGATCCCAGGGGATGAACACCCGGCCGGGCCTACGGCTTTACCCCCTTGGAGGAGCTCACTGCTTGGATTTTCAGAAAGCCACCAGGAATCTGCCCTGCTTTGCCTCTCTGGGATCTGCCTCTCGGCACTCACTGTCCCTGTCCTCACCAGATGAAATCTGTTGTGGTTTGAGTGTGTGAAGTCAAACACCACAGCGGCTCCTGCCTGACGTGGGACAATGTAAGTGTTGATGTCTGACAGCTCAGAAACCTCAGAAACAAAACTGATGGCTCTCATTCAGATAATTCCATATGAGCACTCCCTAAAACTCAGTGCTGTGCTTTCCAGATGGTCTCATTTCCATGAGTTGTCAAAGGAGGTTGGTAGAAGTTGGGAGCTCGCCAGGTGTTTATTTTAAAAATATTTATATGGGCCTTGTGAAAAGCAATAGTGAGGTTCTGGCTGGTGCTGCAGTGTTTATCAGCACATCCTGTTTAGCTGATTTTTTTTTTCCTCAGCAATGGAAACATATTTGCTGGAATTTATCCAATCACAAAATTCTCTTTCACATAAAATCACTGCACTCTGCAGCCTGGCAAGCTCGGAATTTGGGAACAGCAGTTCCCTGACTGACCTCACCAGCATCTGTGGAAAACAAACATTCAGAGAATCAAAGAATCATGTCATGGTTTGGAATGCAAAGGAGTTTAAAGCTTATCTTGCTCCACCCCCTGCCATGGCAGGGACACCTTCCACTATCCCAGGCTGCTCCAAGCCCTGTCCAGCCTGGCCTTGGACACCTCCAGGGATGGAGCAGCCACAGCTTCTCTGGACACCCTGTGCCAGTGTCTCTCCACCCTCATTATCAGCTCTTGTGCAGATGCTCCTGTCTGCATGAACCTCCAGCTAGGACAGACGTGACTGATCTGAGCAAAAGCCACAACCCTTGTAAAAAAAAGGAGAGGGAAAAGATGCAGCTGCTATTCCTGCCCTTCCCCATGGCCATAAATTGCCCTGGTTTGGGGCAGGTTGTTACATGAGAGTTTTAGGGCCATGCAGGAAATTTAAAAACACAACTCATTGCACCTGCAGAATATCCTGCTGAAGTCCTTCTTCCTTAAATAGGTGCAGTTGCAAAGTGGGGAGAACATCTTCCCACCTGAAATGGAAGGACTTTTGCTGGCTGGGCTTTTGGAAGGCTCAGCTGGGAATTACAAACAGTCCCAAAGCTCTGGGTGACCTGAGCAGCACCGTGTGCCCTCGGAGCTGGAGAGGGACTGGAGCAGCCCGAGGATCTGAGCCCTGTTTACTGGGGTGGTTTATCACTTATCCTGCAGATAAGGGCTCAGGAAGTGGCTTTTTCTGTTGATAAACCACAACTGCCTGGAGATCTTGCAGACAGTTATGCTGGGTACAATGGAATTTCCCTACAGAGCTCTCTGCCCTCATTATGAGGGTAAAACTTCGATTTGTGCAGTGAAAGGCTCTTCCTCCTCTTGGTTATGGCTTCCCAGAAATATTCATTACTGTAATTACCTGGATTAAAGGAGAGCTTGGCTCCTGCAAGGCCACCTGGACTTCGGTGCCATCATCACATGACAGATAATTGAACAATATCGTGGTTTTAACTCAAAAAAATAGCTCCACCTTTGCCTGTTTGCTGTTGAGGAGCTGGGTTTGATGTGCAACGATCCCAAAGAGAAAGAAGTTTCCATGCCTTTTCCATGCTTCTGTTTCCTTTCCAAGTTCTTTTCCCAAATCCAAAATTAGGTTGCTGCTCTGTGGCTTTTTTGTGGTTTAGTCCATAGAATATTTGTAACCAGTTTTTTAGAGGTTTTCCACATCTACAAGGGGAGAAATCAAATAAGGGAAAAAACCTCCCATAAAACAAATTACAGCCCTTCAGTGGGAGCCAGAGGAAAAGCAGCTGTATTTCTAAATCATTATTGAGATATGTATGTCATTTATTAAATTGTATTATTTAGTATATAGAAAATATTAATATAGTGCATTGTATAGTATTATTAATATAGTAATATTCATAATAGTACATAATTATTAAAATTTGTCTAAAATCACAGAATCCCAGGATATTTGGATGGGAAGTGACCTCAAAGTCCATCCAGTTCCACCCACTGCCATGGGCAGGGACACCTTCCACTATCCCAGGGTGCTCCAAGCCCAATCCAACCTGGCCTTGGACACTTCCAGGAATGGGGCATCCAATAAATAATAATAATATTGGGTGGAGCAGCCAATAAATAACATAAAGATTTAGATTTCATGTCAAATTTCTTTTGCTGTCAATTCAAGCCTTTGGAGTGTGGAAAAGCAGATACTCAACAGAAGGTCACACCAAGAAATTTATCTAAGTTTGGTCAAAAGTTGTGCTCTGACAAGGAGAAAAGAAATAATTGTATCCTGATTCTGTGATTCTCCTTATGGAGAATTTAAAGGATTATTTAAAGGAAAGTGAAATGTGTGTTTGGAGGTTAAATTACATAACGGTGTTGTTTATTCTAATAAATCAGATAACAGAAAGAGGAACAGAGAATGACAAACATTGCAAAATTCTGCCCTTTTATTTCTGTTTTTGGGCCTCAAGTCGAGAATAATTTTTTCCCTTGCAACAAAAAGGAGCAGGAGGCACATGGAAAAAGTCAGAACTGTGTTCTGTGAGAAATAACTTCTAATTACCTGCATTTTCTGGCCACTGAAATATCATTGCTCATTAGTGCCTCTCTCTCTGCTGTTACAGAGCTACAATTGCACCTCGTCATTAACTCATGTCGTTAATGATTTCCTCTGCCCCCAGTACAGACACACACGTTCCTCCTGTCCAAAAGAGAGGCTGATTCTTTTCCAAATAAATCGATTTTTAATTCAAAACAGCAGCTTTTCCTACCAGAGCCGACTGGTAGCTCTGTCTCAGCCCATCCCTGCATCCCACGACAGCCGTTCCCTTCCGTGGGCCCTTGGAATTGGGGATAAAGAACGAGCTGCAAACGTTCGCGCCGAGGGTTTCTACAGGAACAAAAATCTTCCTCCCTGACAGCAGAAAGAGAAAGGAGATCTTGGAATGCTCTCAAGTGTGGGTGCCCAAACCCTTGGAAGCTCGCCCCGGATTTTATTCAGAGCAGCTGAGCACCTGGAATCCCTGGAGCTGGATGAGAGTCCGAGGAGCTTTTCCAATGGCAGATCCGGGGTTTGCCAACGCCGGCTGCAAGGATTTGCCTGTCGGAACCATTGCTCTTTGTCAGAGTTATTTGCTTCCTACATTCTGGGTTTTAGCAGGAACTAAAAAGGAGAAAATGTATCTTCCCCTCTAACCAAGCAGAGCCTCTGAGACGTATTTTCCATGCAGCTGATGCTAAAAATAATCATTGGTTTTCTTTGCTGAGACTTCTCCTTCATCCCTTGCGGCTCAGAATCCCTTGACAGACAGATTCCAGCAGCCTTTTTGGAGGGGATAAATGAACATTTTGAGGGAGAGGGACCTGGGGAGGAAAGGGAACTCTTAGTTTTGCCTGTGGTGGTTTTAATTTCTTTGCCCAGTTTAATTTCTTTGCAAAAGTTCTCTTCCCAAGGGGGTCTTTGTAGTGGTGAGTTACCCTGGAGCAGCTGCCACAGGCTGGCACACAAAATTCCTTTTCCTTACGTGCACAGGGAATTGAGTGCATTGTCTGTGTTTCTTCTGGAGCTTTATGCCAAAGCCATTGCTCAGTTTTCCCTGAGGAGAATCACCAGCACGATCTGGTGAGATCCAACTAAATGTAAAGGCTGTAATTTGTTAATTTAGAGCTTCCAGCAAAACGATCTTCTGGTGCTGGAACATCAGGCTCAGGCAACCAACGCAGCCTGGAACTATCTCCTGAAATTCTGTCACCTCTCACCCACAGGTGACTCAACCCTCTGTAGTGGCAGGACTGAGAGTGGCAGGTGTGAGAGTCGTGGTGTGACCTTGGACACATCCCAAACCATCCTGGGATTCCATGATCCAAAAGCCAACATCCCAAATATCGTCTGTGACACTGGTGCAGCCTCCCCATGAAGGCTGCAAAGAGAAGGGTGAGAATTTTCATGAGAACTGGAACACAAACCCAATGAACTCCACGGGGAATTCCTGAGACCGGAAAACCCCCTCCCAACGAACATGATCAACCCCGGTCATGTTCTTCATCACATTTTCTTCATGAGGCTCTGCTTCCCCTTTCACTTCATCTGGGAACAGCAGCAAAGACTCCAGCAAAGAGAGAACTTGATTGCATTTAAAATTAGGAGACTTTTAGATGGGATTTTGGGAGGAAATCCTTCCCTGTGAGGGTGGAGAGGCCCTGGCACAGGGTGCCCAGAGAAGCTGTGGCTGCCCCATCCCTGGAAATGTCCAAGGCCAGGCTGGACCTCATTCTTGTCAGGTTATTCATGGAATCACAGGACTGTTTGGGCTGGAAGGGAGCTTAAATCTCATCTCATAACAACCCCCTGCCATGGGCACAGACACCTTCCTGGTGTCCACCTAGACAAGGTTGTTCAAATTCCTGTTCAGCCTGGATTTGGAACCAGTCAGGTGCCGTGTAGGACACGTGTAGGGTGTGTTACAGACATGAACACAGGCTTAGGCCTTGGCCTAAGATGTAAACCTGGTCAGAGCAAAAAATTAATTCAATACCATCAAGAACTGACAGCAAGAGATCAACAGCAGCAGTTGTGTTTCAGGTCTGCTCTGGGTGCTCCTGGCTGGGGAAGGACTCCAAGGAAAATGATTCCTGGGAGAAAACAGCCTCATGAGGCATTTTATCATTTCAATAATATCAGAAACACTGGCAGCACCTACAAATCACAACATCCACAGCCCAGATTTCACTGGCTGAGTGGAATAATGAAAAGCTGTGAGATGGTTTTGCTCTGTCACTGCTTCCCAGGATTCTAAATGAGCAGGACAAAATCCTGGGAGCTGGTTTGATTTCCCTGCCCAACAGCAGAGGTGCAGTGATGCGTGCAGATGTTGATGGCACAGCTTGATCTCAGCCCTTCCGGAGAATCATTAGCTCAGCATCATCTGTTTGGGGGTTTTTGGCTTATAAAGATCTTTTGTCAGCTCTTCATCCTGCTCCAAGTGCCTAGATGTGCCTGGATTCTGCTAAAGCTGAACCCCACCAGTCACAAACGCCAACCTTTTGCCCTCCAGAGCTACAGCTGAAGACCTTCAGTCCAGCAGATTCTCAGCAACAGGCAAAGAAGAGCTGGGAAGGAGCTGTGGCGTCCCACAAGGAGGATTTGTCTCCTGGAGCTGGTGCAAGGAGCAGAGCAGGAGCCAGCAGCTCCTGGAGCCTGCTTCCCATCTTGGAGAGCGCTGTCCTTCGCTCACATCCCACAGGGGTGTTAAATCCAGCTGGGTGTTGGAAAGGATGAGTAAGTCTTGACTCTTACAAGAGTTCCTTTGGATAGAGGAGTCAAGATTTCCTTGGCAGCCAAAATTCATTGGCCCTGTTGGATTTTGCTTCGTGTTTTCATGGTTTCTCCTGTAGCTGTGTTTATGTTCACCGCTTGTTTCTATTTCTCTTTCAAATTTGTCTTTCACTCCTCAGTTTTCTCTGACACTTGGGGAGGAAATGCAGCACAACCATATCAAAGTTATGTTTGCAGCATTCCAGTCTGGCAGAAAGAATCCTTCAGGTTCTGGGATCAAACAACACTTAAGCTGCACCCTATTTCTCCAATATTTTTCCCTATTGTCTCATATTTTAATTTAATTTCCTATCCAAAATGTGGATTGCATCAAACTACCAATTCCTTGGATAGCGTTTCTGAACGGGGGGCATCAGTTGCTACAAGGGATTTACTCTAAATGGATGTTTCCAACCATGTATTCCCAGATTCAGGAGTTGGGAGAAAGAATATTTGCTGCCAATTCCAATTGTACTCAGAGAGGGAAACCACAACTTCCAGTTCCACTCCCCTTGAACCAGTACCACAATTTCACTGGGGCTAAATCCAAACTTTAACTGGCAAAACCCCATCTTTTAGGGACATTTCCTGCAGACACATCCCACAAATAATTTGCAGTTTAGCTGAGATACCTCCTTAAGGCACCAGATGCCAGCAGTCCTCCCTCCCTGCAGAAAGCAAATATCCCACCAGCTTCCAATGGGTTTTCATTGGCTTGGAACTCTCAAATCTTGCTGCTTTTAAATGAGAACCTTTGAGAATCCATTTGGGAGACTGAAAAGAGGGATTGGAATAACTCCTCCACCTTTAGGTTCTGTTGAGAAAATGGAGCATAGGGGAGGTTCCACACGTAGAACATCCCAGTGAGAAGTGAGAGATAAATCCAGTTCAGAATTGGCTTCTTAAAGTCTAATTTTAGACTAAAAGCAAAGTTCCTTCTTTCCCTTTCCCCCTGAAATCACTGGAAGAATCCACAACACACCTATGACTCCCCCATAAATCAGGCCATAGATAATCCCAGTTTGCACTGGGCTCTGACTGGGAAATTATAATCATCTGTAAATTAGAAATGCACTTCTCACTTTCTCATTTTAGGCTGAGTTATCGGGGTTTGGGGTTTTTTGTTTGGGTCTGGTTTGGTTTTTTTGCTCGCTGAGTTTACATTAAAACGCTTTGGGGTTGGGTTTTTTCCTGTTTTCTCTTCATAAGCAGAACCCAGGTGTTTCCCAGATTCGTCAGTAACTCTCGAGTTCCTCTTCCACCTCGGTATCAGCCCCATCTCTGCTTTTTCCAGGATGTCTCATCATTTTTGTGTCTGGATAAAAAACCTCCGTAGCCACCACTGATGCCTTGAAGTGGCCACCTGAAAACAGAGGCTAGACAAGAATACAAGAATAAAAGCAGGTATTTATTTGAAGGGCCTTCAAAGGTACACCCTGGGAGTGTAAAGCCTCTGAGGGGCTCCACCCAAGATGGACCGTGGGTCACAGGTTCTTCACACTTTTTAAGTTTGGTCTATTTGCATATCAGGGTTAATTCTCCAATTATACTCTCAGTTAATGATGTAATTACCCCAACTTTGCTCCTCCTCTCAAGGCTTTCATTTACACATTTTGGGGCCTGGGACAATGGTGTCCTTGAAGTGCAAGCCCAGAGAGGGTTTGTTATGTCTGACCAGCATGAGAGAACAGCAGCTCACAGGCCACACCAAACTTCGGAGTTACACACTAGGCAGTACAGGGTTTGAAAAATATAAAAGTTAAAACCTAAGGCATCACCACATGACCAAGCACCTTGTCCGGAAGAGCTGCAGCTCATTAATTCATGGTGCAATCATTTTATTCTGAGAATTCTTGTACAGGTGGAGGGAAAAAAAAAAGGAAACTGCTGGTTTGTGGCTGAGACATCACTGAAACTGTAACGCGTCAATATGCAAAGATCAGCTCTGCTAATTCCTTTTTCTTCCTTTCTTTCTGGAAGGAGAACTGAAGTCTGGAAGAAGCACTGGGCAGTCGCTGGATCAGGGATTTTGAATTAGCCTCATTAACATGCATTAATTAGATTTCTGCAGAGCCAGAGCCATCAGGCTGCAGGAAAACGATATCCTGCCTTTTGTCAGCGGCCTCCCAGATGCTCCAGAGGACGGGGAGCTGTGCCTTCCCCAGGGAGAGCAGCTCCCGGGGCAGGAGGGACATTCCAGAGGCAGCACCAGAGGCTGAGCAGCTTCACCAGCTGGGGATGCTCAGACAGCCCAGAAAGCAAGAAGTGCTGGAAGATGCTGCTGTGGGAGAGGTGTAGGAAAGGGATAATCGTGTCCTGAGCAGTCCTGAGCCAGCAGGTGGAGGGAGTGACCATGGGGACACCAGGGGTGTCACCACGGCCCCTGAGCAGTGACAGACACAGGGTCAGGTGCAGGTGAAGTCAGGCAGAACCTGCAGGCAGGAAATACCCATTATTTGCTGTCAAGTTGTTACCAAAACCACTCCTAAGAATCTCCAGCCCTTTGTCCAGCTTCGGCCTGAGTGTCTGGGAGGGTCCTTGCTGATGGGAAGGTCAGCAGGGAAGACACCAGAGGATTTCCCCATGGAAGTCACCAAAGACAGCTTGGAGGGGAAAATGCTTATTTCTAAGCAAAAGAGTAAACTTGGGTAACAGGCTGCTGAGAGTGGCACAGGAGCCTGCCTGAATTCCCTGGGGTTTCCCATTCCTTCAGGAAATACTCCCTTTGGAGTGGCAAGTTAGGAATTCTGTCCCTTTATAAAATTTGGCCTTTCCTCCCCACTGCTCATCCTGATGTATTTGACTGGAGCGTGACAGCCCTGACCAGAACCCAAACCAACCCTGGCGTGCTGGATAATCCCATGAGACACAGATCCCACGGGACACAAATCCCACGTGTCCCTGTGCTGCAGCTCCTGCAGAACCTTTTCCCTCGGAGTGTTCAGCACCGAGCAGGGGCTGCAGGAGCACGCAGAGCAGGAGGTGTGGGGATATTTCTGCAGCTTTGTGGGCATTTCTGCAGCTTTGTGGGCATTTCTGCAGCTTTGCGTGCAGGCTCAGGGCCTCTTCTGGTTTCGTGCAGCTGTGGCTAAACTGTCATTAGCTCCCCAGGTCTGCAGGCCACCGAGCTGTGACAGAAGTGTTTGTGCATTAGATAACAACCCTGATGAATTATTTGAGCGCCTCGTGGCCTTCCACAGGCTCAGCCCAGCGGGTGAGGCAGTGGGGTGAGCTCTGTTTCACAGAGAGGATGAAGAAACAAGAAAGGCTAAGATATTTCCTAATTCTTCTTCTAATTCCTCATGTTGGTCTTGGTCCCTTTGTCCCCAGCCCCTCATGGCACTGTTGGCTTGGCTCTGCTTTGGAGCTGCCTGTCCTGCTGGGAGCCCTCCCTGGGCACAGCTCAGTCCCAGCCCTGCATGCCAGGAGCACCACGGGCCACATCACAGCCCCCAAAACATCCTCACAGATTTTAGGGTCTTTGAACCTTCCTAAAGACCACAGCAGCCCCAAATCCCTCCCTCTGGCAGAGCAGCAGGTTCTCAATGTGTTCCCTGTTCCATCTAGAGAGGGAAGAAGGGATGCATCCTGAGAGCTCTCCCTATTTCTGTGCTTCCAACCCCAAACTTCATTCCCTGGGCCCATCCCCTGATACATCCTGCCCTGGGCTTGGAGGAGCCCAGCAAGGATCTGCTGGAGGGAAAGACCAGTCCTGGACCCACAGGAGCACATTCCCAGCCTGGAATCAGCAGTCAGGGTGGTAGCAAGGAAAGGGAAGAGGTCTCGACTGTGCACACAGGACACTGGTTTGCAGGAAAAGGAAGATTTTTAGGGGGCTGCTGGAAGGAAGGAAGTTTGTGTGGGAGTGACTCAGTGTCTTCTTGTGGAAAAGTCTGGAAGCTGCAGAGCTGCCCAGACCCCGATCTCCCAGCAGGGATGCTCAGCAGCTGTTCCACATAAACATTTGCCACCTCAATACCCCCTAACGGCCCTGAGCAGCCTCACCTGGGGCTCCCCACCCCTGCCCACAGTTCCATTTCAGCTCAGCCTGGAACCCTCATCCCCTTCCTTGCCTTGGGCATGCTCGGCTCTGGCCCTGCCTCCAGCACAGATCGTCCCTATCCAGGTAATTTCCCTCTGGGATGAACCCTTGGATGCACATTTTAATTTGTTTCCAGGCTGGGTTTTGACCCTGGCTCTTGGGGGGAAGCTTTGGGGTCTTGCTGTGGCCTTGTCTCCAGTCCTGGCTCTGTCTCCTGTTATTCCTGTCTGGAATGCCTGGATGGACCCTGCACTGTGCTTGTCCTGGCTGGGATTGTTGATGGGATGAGCTGCCCCTCCAGGAGGGTTTCAGCTCAGGGGTGAGGGTGTTCCCTGTGCTGGGGTTATCCTTGGATCCCAGGTCTTTAGGGATCAGCCCCCTTCATGTTCCCTGGCAGCCTCCTGCTCAGCCCAAGGCTGTACCCAAATTCCTGAGGGTGCCTGGAGAGCTGCTTCCTCCCACAGAAAGCTGTTGGAGCAAATAATGGATTTGTAGGCTCCGAGGCCAGTGTTAGAGGGGCAAATTTTGGGATTTGGAGGGGATGCAGGGCTTGACAAGGTGTTGGTGCTTCCCATGTGTTCCTAGGGAAAAGGAAAATATCTTAAGATTTCAGCTCCTCAATTTCCCTTTCCATGAGCTGCCAAACTCCTTTTTTGCTCTGACCTGGCATATCTGGCATGAAAGTCAAAGCAGGGCCCCTTCTCCTTCCATCCAGGGCCTATCCCACCTTTTTTTTCCCCTTTCAAGCATGAAACCCCCAATAATGGGGTGATGTGGCTCCCCCTTCTTCCCTGCCACCGATTTCTTGCTTCCCTGGAGTTCATCCCAAATTCAGACACTTGGATTTCCAGGGTAAATGATTTCTCTGACAATGAATTTTTAGCTTCTGGGGCTGACTTGCTATTTTAAGTTTCTTTTTCAGCTCCAAGCTCTGCCTAAATAGACTTTCCCTTGCTGAAAATGTGCCTTCAGAGCAGGAAGGAACTTGACTTTGTGAAGATTTATGGCCCTTTTAACCTCATTATCTGACTATTTGTAACAATCAGCTTCAGTTCCACTTGAGATAGTAAAATTTCTGTAAGCCCTTATTTGCCCCAGGCTGGAAGGTATCAGCTACTGGAAAGCAATGAAATGAAGGAATTTATCCATATAAAACATTGCAAATGTGCTGTTAAAATCTGGATCCTGTCTTGAGTTTTTAATGCAGGAGTCTAAGGATGTGGAGTTGGGAATAAAATGAAGGTGGAGAAGAAATAGAAGAAAATGTTCATTGTTAAGAAGTACCAAAGCCAACAAAATAATTCCCAAAAACCCACTTGAAGCAGTTTTAAATGAACTTTTAATGTTTTCCGGCTGAAATGAAAACAAGAGTGAAAAGGTGTAGGGAAAGAGAAGTTGTTATTGAGAAGATTTGAGAGGAGGAAAAGATGTTGTATTGGAACAAAGAACCTGATGGCATTTTGATAGGAAGCACTTTCCCCACTTTTGGTCTGACACTTTTCTATCCAACCTGAATTTATTTTAGCAGTAAATACAAACCTGGGAGTTTTAAGGAAAGATTTCCCTCAGCAAGTGCTTCATTTTCCCCTTTCTCCTTCCTCTCTGCAGCTGCTGGTTTATCTTTAATTAGAAATAGATTTAGAGGGGTGCTGATAAAGGGATCCTTTCCAACCCAAGAGAGTCTACGACACAATTCATCTCCCAGAATTTACCTGGGACACCCAATGTCATTATCAATGCTTTCAATTTAGAATTAAATAACTTTCCAAGTGGTGTGAGAGTGGGGAGGAGACAGAGCTTTGTTCTGTAAACCTCAAAGGAGAAATAACTTTGCTTGGGCTGACACTTTAACAGGTGTTTTTGGTGTGTTGGTTTGGGGGTTTTTTTGTACTTTTAACTACTGTGTCTGCTTTGAAGGTCAGAGTTTCACATCAGCTTTCCATGGGAAATGGAATGATTTTCAGGCTGTGTCTGCTGGGGATGTTCCTGATTTACAGTGGAATTGTGAAGATAGCAAAGGTTCAGCCTGTTTATGTCCATAAAGTGTTTGTAATGGTTTGAAAAATGTGTTAAAATGGCCAAGGGAATTTGGGTTCCCTTTGAGGGCAAGGACACTCTGGATCAAGGGGATAATGAGGAAGATCACTAAAAACAGCACATGGATTATTAGGGTCTCACACTAATTCCCAGACTTTCTACGCTGCTGCCTGTGGGATTGTGGCTCTGCCACCTCAGTGCCAAGGGGTGACTCTGAACTGCAGCTTTGAGGCAATTTGAGATCCACGAGCAATTTCTCATGGCAAGGAGGGAAAGTGGGGGGAAGGAAGGTGGAAAATGGGCCCAGCTGGGGTTTGTTTCACACCTGAGCCTTGTCCTCAGGTCGGAACCAGGATGGGGATGGCAAGAGAAGAGTTTGTGTGATGAGTGGGTTAATAATTGGATTCAGGGTAGCTCTGGCTGGTTTTTTGTGCTCTGCCTATCCTTCTGTGGATTCTCTCGGTGCCATTTGAGTGGAGGGTTTGCTCCACACCCTGAGGAAGTACAGCAGTGGTGTTGGGGGGGAATTTTCTTTCTGTAGGGATATTTTAGAGCTCTTTTCGACAAACAGTCTGAGCTGCTTGGAGCAATAAATCCACACCAAACCCTGGTGCCAGGGAGTAGCTGATGGTACAGGATGAGCTGAAGGGGCTGCACAGCAGAGCTGCTCTCACCCCCACTCTGAGCTGCTGAAACGTTCCTCATTTGCCTGGACTGTTTTCATCTGGCTGTGGGATGGCAGCAGGTGCCTCAGCACTGCTTGCACCAGGTAATTGTGGGAATCATGGAAAACAAACTCCTGAAAACAAACTTTGGCAGGCTGAAAGTGTTGGGTGTGTCCAGCCTGTAGACAAGAAACTCCAAGGAGATCCTAGAGCCCCTTCCAGTGCCTAAAGGAGCTCCAAGAGAGCTGGAGAGGGACTTGGGACAAGGGATGGAGGGACAGGAAAAGGGGGAATGGCTTTAAGCTGAAGAAGGGAAGGCTTAGATGGGATATTGGGAAAGAATTCCTGGCTGTGAGGGTGCTGAGGCCCTGGCACAGGGTGCCCAGAGAAGCTGTGGCTGCCCCTGGATCCCTGGAAGTGTCCAAGGCCAGGCTGGATGGGGCTTGGAGCAACCTGGGATAGTGGAAGGTGTCCCTGCCAGTGGCAGGGGGTGGAATGGGATCATCTTTAAGGTCTCTTTGATCCCAAACCATTCCAGGATTCTGTAATTCTAATCCTTTCCTCTGTAGTAGCCTGTAAGAGATGAAGGATTTATTCCCCTGTGCCTCAATCTCTCCCTTTCCCTTATAAAAATGCAATCCATCCCTTATTTTCCCCCTTTAATTAATTTCTGCCCTTATCCCTGACACTGCTGAGTTCCCTCCTGGGGCTGTGCCTGTGGCTTTGAATCCCAGTGGGATTTGTGCAGGATGAGGCTTCCCCTGTGCAGATAAGGCAGCCCTGGCTTTGGCTGACACTCTGTAGCTCAGGGCTCTGCTGTGGCAAAAGCCGTTCCTGGCACGGGAATAACAAACCTTTCATCCAAGGAATCTGTCAGTGCTGGAATAAAGATGTCCCAGGGGAACAGGACCCTCGAAGCAGCTGGAGAGGGAGAAACGTGAATAAGTAGCAGAGGATTTGCAGCGTCTCAGGCTGCCTGGGATAAGCAGCTTTTGGATGAGCTGGTTTTGAAGAGCCCGCATGAATTTTTTTTCCTTATCTTCCCTTGGCTTACAGGGCTCGTGTGGATGCTTTTCCTGCAAAATACCATCAGATTTTTCTATCAGGGGATGAATATACAGAAGGCAGCTCTTTCTGTTGTGTTTTTCTGGTTCCTGTGAGCTCCAAGGAGGTTTTTTTGTGTTCCACGGCTGCCCTCTGGTGCTCTCTAAACCCTGAGCAGGCCCCTGAGTGTCACTCAGCAGATTTTCATTGAGATTTCATAGCCTGCAGCAACCAAGGGCTTGTTTCATGTTGCTTCTCTTGTGCCCTTACTGCATTTGAAAGTATAATTTAGGGCTTTAATGAAAAACCCCTAAGAAAGACACCATTTTGTTATAACGATTTTTTTTTTCCCCTAAAATGTGGTTTCTTACAACCACATTTGTGTTCTTCACTAAATGCTTCACAGTTTCTGCACCCTTTTCCTTCTGATTTAATGTTTCTTGTTGTCTTTTTTGTATATATATAACAATTCTGTGATGCACTGAACTTCACACGGGAAAAAACCCCACAAGAAGTGGCCCTTTTCTTTAATTGGGCAGCAATTAAAACTCTGTTCCCTTGAGTGGGACAATGCTTTTGGTCCAGAAAGCCAAGCAATCAAATCAAGGAATTTGAGAGCACCTTGGATTCACCCTTTCAAGGTGACTGAAATAAGAGGCAAAAAGCCTGTGAAATTCAAGGATTTAAAGTGAGATTTTTGTCCCTGAGTGCACATATTTACCTAACTGTGAATAAAGTTTTCCAGGAGAAGAGTGGGAAAATAAACTCTGTAAAGAGTTTATTCCTGCTTTTCTGAGCACAAGAGAAGAACTGATGGTGTGGATGGAATTATTTATCACTGGAGAAAGATCTCCTTGTGCTCAGAACCCAAATCATTGCATGGGTAAAATCGAGGAGCATCCTTTGGCACCTTCAGGGGTCAGACTTTTACAAAAACTGCCTTAAAAAAAGGAAAGGTCAGTGGAGTTTTGAGAGCTGTCCTTTGGGAAAGCCAGCAGGGATTTGTGCCTGCCTTGGGGAGAGTCCTGAAAAACCCCAGGCTGTTGGAATCCAGGTCTCAGCACAGCACTTTCCACCCTGAAAAGGTTAATTAATGAGGCCCAAGTCCTAATGACAGCAAGGGCAGAGCTACCAGTCCCTCCTAGCCCGTGGAGTTTATTGACACCGAATTCCTGCAGCAGGACAGGGGACAAGGCGCTTGTGCCTTCTGGGAATTGAGGCAAACAAAGCCCCAGCGCTCCCCCAGAGCCCTGGCCACCTTCCAGTCCCCTGGGTGGGAAAAAATATTGATTGAAACTCGCCAAAACCTCCTTTCTGGCACTGCTAAAAGGGGTCTCACACAGTCCTGGTTTCTAAGGTTTAATGTTAATTTCTTGTTTCACTGTATAATCTATGAATTAAATACGCTGCACTTTAGGGAATAGGAGTTTGATTTGCTGTAAAGCACAGGACATATCCCTGAAAAATCCCTGCTTTTCCGAGTCTGGGAGTGGTGACCCCTCACTGCAGACTGCAGCACGCACAGGAGAGGGAGGGGGGAATCAGAATCTCTAAAGAGTAGAACTATGACTCAGCATCTCCTGAAGCTTTGCTGAGCAGAAAGCAGGAGAAAATCCTTGGAGAGGGGGACTGGCAAGGGATGGGGTTGGGGAGCAGCCCCTTCTCCCTGGAAGCAGCTCCCTGGATGCTGCTGAGCCTGGGAGAGCTGCGGGGAATGAGGTTTGGGTGGGAGTGGGGTGTCAGTCACTCACTCACCCATCCTTGGCTGTCAGAGCTCTCCTGATGGACCCAGGAGATCTGGATCCTGATGGATCCTGAGGAGTTTCGAGATGGGACAGGGGCTGTGGGGCTGCACAGCAACCAGGTCCAGAAAGTCTCCTGGAAAAGGATTCTGCAGAAAATGGGGCCTGGGGATGCTGCTGAGCAAAGGAGCTGCCTCAGCCCCGAGTGATTTCAAAGTAAAGCAGCAGCTGCCTCCCCAGCAATCCGCTCTGTGGAGTCTAACTAAACTCAACCAGTTTAATGAGGAGAGGGGTTGTAAACTTGTAGTAGCAGCAGCTCAGTGGCGTTCTGCTCAGCAGAGCTGGGCCAGGGTCTCACTGCCCTGTGCCTGGAAATTATTTAGGAATTGTTGTGCCTGTGCGGGCAGTGATGGGAGGTGTTTGCCTGCCCCCATAGCCCAAAATCCCCCCAAAAGCTGCACCTTGTTGGTTTTTTGGCAGAGGCACTGCTGCGTTTTTAATTCCGCCTCGTTACCCCAGTACAGTCATTTCTGCAGCAGGGAACAGGACGGGCTGGTGGGGTGTGGGTGGTTTTTGGGCTGAGAAACGTCTGTGTAGGAGGTGAGATCATCGGTGATTCTGGACCTCGAAGCCTCTGCCCTTTGCCTGGTGCCTGGGAGAGGCGGTTTCAGCGTGTGATAGATGGGCTGACTGTGACAACATGACTCATGTTGGTTTAACTGGTTTTGCATTTTACACTTTGTTTAGGGGTTTTTTTCCCTATCTGTCCTACATCACCTTCCTCTTCTGCCCTGTTATATTTGCTCCTAGCCAGCTCTGTCCTTCCCTCTGAGAGGCTTCCTTTTATCTCTTTATTTTTACCCCTTCATGTCTTTCCCTAGTTGTCTGCACACCCCCTTTTCATCTCTAGCCATTGTTCCCTGCATCCTCCATTCCCTTGGGATCACAGAAGGACTTTGAGCTCTGTCTCCTCTATTTTTTAATTAGGTAAAGCCTTCAGCCCATCTTCGCTGATCCCAGCCTCTGATTTTTCACACAGAGTATCACGTTTAACTGGTAAAATCAAGCTCAGGGTAGGCTGAGGAGATGTTTGGGGAGCAGCAGGTGCCAATATCCAGGTGGATTTCCAAGGGCAGGTGGATGCTGGGAAGGCAGAACTAGGGCTGCTCATACCTTTAAAAGAGCCCCAAGGTGCTGTGAGCAGGACCTGCCTGAGTGGGTGTGAGAGGGACCTATATATATATATATGCCTCAACATATGTCACAATGAGGTAAAGAAAAATTCCTATAACAAAACCTGTGTCGCCCTGGCCCCAGGGAGGCTTCACCTGGCAGCCAGTCGGGGCGGAGACGTCCATGGCTGGGCTGCGAGCAGCCCCCCTGCCCCCGGCCCCACACGCACGCTGGCTGGTGAGGGCAAGTACCCGGATGCCCGGGAAAAATGCCCGCCAAAAACGGGCCCGCGAAGCCGAGTTGAGGGAGGAGTTTGGGGAGGGCACATAAAAGCAGCGACCCGCTACGCCACCAGGGCTTTTGCTTTGGGTCACTCGGAGGATTAGCGTGGCCCCTCCTGCTCCCGCCTTCGCACCTTCTTCCCTGCGGTCCTGTTTCCCTGCCCGTGCCTGCCTCGCCCTGCTGTGCCGATTCCGGGAGCTGGCTGTTACCGTGAAGACCTCGTGCTCCGCAGTCGCCGCTCGCAGCCGCCACCCACACCCAGCCAGCTCCCGCTTGCAGCTTGTAGCCGTCGTCTGCAGTCTGCCGCCCGCACCCAGCTCGCAGCCGCTGCCCGCAGCCGCCGTCGGAGGCACGGGCACGCTGCCGCCGCCGCCGCCGCTTGGAGATCGCGCCCCGCCTGGAGCCACGGGAGCCACGCGGACGCACCGCGCGGTTCGCAGCACGGACGCTCCGTCTGCCGAGCCGATGCTGGCACATGGCCGGGGTTCTGTGGTAACGCTGGCCCCTGGCTGCTGTTTCTCTCTCCCGTCCCTCTCTTTTCTCTCTCTTTTTAAAAATTTTATTTCAATAAGTGGTTCTCAGGTATAATATTGCCGTATTTATGCTTAGTTCTTAGTCAAGAAAATCTATCAAAAGAGCTCTTCCCGGCTCTTCCTTTTATGGTGGAACGGGACAGGGTGACATCCCTGTGCCCCCAGGGCACAAACACAGGCTCCTGATGAACGTGTTCCTTCCCAGAGTCCCGCTCCAGACCACTGCAGGAAGTGTTGGGATGACCCTCCAGCCTGATCCCGGCTGATCAGCCCTGCAGTGTTCCAGGTCCGCCCACAGATCCCTGATCCCATCCCGCTCCCTGTCAGCCTCGTGCCCTTGGATCACAGATGAGAGCCAGAGCCCCTTGCTGAGCATGCAAAGCCCCCATTTTGGGTGTGCCATGTTTGAGTTGTTCATGGAAGCTGGAAGAAAAGGTGACTCCTGTTCCAGAGTCTTATTTCAGATGGGATAATTTGCGTTTCTGTTTGTTGTGGTGTCTCCTGAGCCATCCCAGTGACATAAGAGGAGTGGTGAAGGGACATGGGAGTGTGTTATCCCCGAGCCCTGTACCAGGTATTTTAACCTCAGTTCTCACTTGAAATGTGTACCAGAGCTTCAGAGACCAAAGAGAAACACTAGCAGTGCCTAGAAATCAAATTTTTGCTGTTCTGAAATAATTTCAGAGCTCTCGTCTTGAGCTCCAACACCAAATCCAACGTGGCAGCGCAGGTTTGGCATCCCGTGGCTGATGGCTGTGGTTGGATCAGTGGCCACCCGAAGTGACCCAGGGCACAGCTGGATGTTCACAGCCTCCTTCCCACTGCTGGATTTGGCTTGAGCTGGGTTTTTGGAGGGGAAGAACAGGATTGTCACCACCACTGTGTCCCATGAAAACCCCTGTGCACGAGGCCCTGTGCAGGTGCAGGGCTGGTTTGGTGTGGGGAGTGTCCCAAGTGCAGGAATCTGCAGACTCTGGATTTCTGGATTCCTGGTTTGGTTGTACAGCTCCATGCCTTGGGGAGGAACATGTTGCTGTTGTTTTAAGGAACCCTTGTCTGTGCCATTTCCACGGTTTGGGATAAACCCGGAATGTGGGGAAGGGCTGGGGCTGAGCCCGGAGCTAGGGCTGCTTCCGAGCCCTGACAGCTCAGGGCTGCTCAGCAGAGCTCCCCAAGGCTGCTTCATCCCTCGGGATTTGGGGGTGGCTTCAGGAGGGTCTGTACAGCCTCTGAAGGCTGTGCTGGGGTCACAGCAGTCCTGTGACACAGCTCTGAGCTGAGGCCACTGCTGGGCTGTGTTCAAAACCAAATGAATTTGGGCAGCAGTGTGGGTTGGTCTTCTTCTTTGCTGTGTATTTCTAAAGAATCAGTACAAATTCCAGTGCTCCAATTAACAGAGAAAATCTAGATTACTTACAGGGAAATAAGGTTTTTGTCAGCAATCTGCCCTGGCCCTTCCTCTGTCCCTCAGTGTGACTACAAAAAATAACTACTTTGACATCAGGGACTAGGGCAGAGAAGACTAATTAAAGTATTTCTGCAAGATTCCCTTGAAAATAAATCCTCGTTTGCTCTCTTGTCCTGCATCTTCACTGGAAAAATTTCCATTTCCATTTCTCCTCTTGCATTAGGAAGCACGAGTGTTGAGTGATGTGTGGATATACAGGCAGTGGGAGCAGACCAAGAACGTGCAGCTCCTACAATGAAGGGTTTTCACATTGCATTTTCACCTTAGAAGGGTTTTTACTTTCTGCCCAAGCTTAAAAAGAAGTTGTTCTTGGGTGTTTGGCAGCAGCTTTGCTGCAGAAGTCAGTAATCAGGTATTTAAATAATGCCCTTTCCCCCTTGCCAGCTTTTCCTGCTTAAAAAGAGTTGCTATGGGAATTCCAACTTGCCATAGGATTAGAGTGTGACCATGAATCAAGAAACAAAGGGAACTGGATGAAAAGTCTTCTTTATCTGAATACACATCTTCAGCAGTGATCGCTTGTAATCAAAATTCCTCCCCTGGTTTCCTGCTGGAGACACCAGGCTGGCTGCAGGACAAGCAGAGCTCACACAAGTGATTTTTGGTCGCCATGGAGCTGGGAATAAACAGCCTTTTTCTTAGGATGGTCTCCAAAATACCACTGGGGCTTGCTGGCTCACACACAGTTCAACCCCTGAATTATTTGCATCCCCTTCTGTTTTGATTTCTGCTGTGTTTCCTTGGTTAAAATGTTGATTTCCATGTGGGGACGGAGCTTCCTTCCTTTTTCAGGATCAGAAATCTGCACTTGCCACCGGCTTTGTTTTTCCTGAGGAATTAAGTGGCAGCCTCTGAGATCCCTTGTGGAATGTTGGGATGCTGAGCTCCAGTGTTACTTGGGCAGGTGGAGGTTTGGGAAGAACAAAGTGATGAAAAAATAGTGAAATAACTGAGGTGGGAGGATTTTTTTCCTTGACGTGAGGCTGCAGTTGGGCTCTGCTGTTCCAGGAAGAGCAAGATGTGACCTTGAGCTGCCCAATCTGCCTGGGTGAGATAAACCCCCCTCAGGTCTGGCTTAGAGGGTGTTACAAAGCTGAGCCACAGCTTTCAGCAGCTCCAGGAGCTGCCTGCAGGCCTCTCCCAGAGCCCCGGAACGAGCTGAATTCTTCCTGGGAATGCATCCTTCAAAATGGGACAGGCTCAGCTCATCCACTGCATGTCACTAATCCAGACAGACACCAGGCCTGGCTCTGGGCTTCATCCAGAGCTTATTGCAAAAAGGAAAAAAGAGACAGGGGAAAAAAGGAGTAAAAATATGCTGGATATGTTTTCCTAAGAGAGCGCTGTGGAATCAGTGCTTCCACTTCAAACCCTGCAAGGAAAGGAAGTGAATCCATGCTCTGCTCCTTGCCTAGAGCCCTTAGGTTGCTTTCTGGAGCAGTCGAGTGAGACAAAGCCAGGAAAAATAGATCCTGTTGTAGCCATTGGTCTCCCCCTGCTCCAGCTGCAAGTGCCTGTTCAGCCTCAGCAGAGGAGATTTTCCTGCTGGAGCTGTGAAACTGAGCTGCTTTAAATCTCCCATGTTATCCATTTTTCCCTGAAATACTGAGCAGGAGAGCAAAGGGAAAGAGCAGCCCAGGAGAGGTGTGAAAATCCTGCTGCTGGAAAAGTCCCTGTTTGCTCCGAGCCCACGTGGTGCTGGCTGGGATTTCCTGTTTGGAGCAGGGAGAGAGCTCTGGGGTGATCTCTGTTCCCAGATGAAGGTCACTGGTGAGGATGAGACGGCTCAGCCAAGGAGCTCTGCAGGAGCCAGGGAGGGCGCACAGGCTGCTGCTTCCGAGGTGGGAAGCTCTGAGCACATCCGTATGGGGCAGAGCATGTGTCCCCCTTACAGGATCCCGGGCTGGCTGGGGATTAATGGGGCCTTAAAGCCCATCTCGTTCCATGGGCAGGGACACTTCCACAGCCCAGGCTGCTCCAAGGCCTCTCCAGCCTGGCTCCTTCTGTAAAGCATCCAGGGAGCACCTTTGGCTGGGGAGGGGATTTTAACAGCTCTTATTTCCCAAACAGCTCCTGTCAGGGTGGGAACTCTTGGATTCTCCCTAAATACAGAGAGAGATGTAAAGACTGCACAGAGCTCTTTCTGAGAGCTCCCACTGAGATGAGATCCTGAACTCAAGGGTAATTCCAGCTGTTGTCCACTCTGCACACCACAGGTTTCTCTGCCTAACCAGGGATTTTTCCATCCCTCTGCGATGTAGATCCACTCGTAGCATTTCCCTTGTACCAAGAAGTCCTTTTTGAGCCGTGGTACTTCAGTGCGTCCTTTCCTGTGAGTATTCCCATGGCTGGCTGTCCTGCAGCACATTTTCCTGGGGCCAGGCTCCTCGGAATCCCTGCCAGCTCTAATCTGCAGCTCAAGTGACTCGGCACCCAATTCCCACAAAGCCCCTTGGCATCCTACACCTCCATACACATCCCAGATACTCATATTTATCTTTCCCTGATTAGGGCTCGTCTGTTGGGGAGTTTCTGCAGATGTTTCTTTATTTAAACCGTGCTGGATGAAGGGAAGGAAGGAGAGAGAGCCCCCTGAGGAGGAAGGAGATGTTTCAGAGCATCCTTTACTCTGCAGCAACTCCAGTGCCAGGAAAACATGTCCATTGCTCATAATTCTTTTTGTCTCATTTGTTCTTCTCTCCTACTCCACCTCCAAAAAAAAAAAAAAAACCCCAAACAGGAATTCCCTGCGGACTTCCTTCCTAATTAAATCTCCCTGCCTATAACCAAGGAGGTCTATCCATGTGGACAAATGATGGTTGGATCGGCTCAGCAGGAAATTTGGTAGGAAAATCCAGCTCCAGCAGCTTAGCAGGGTTTATTTTTAGGGCCTGTGCACTCGTTGAACTCTGGGATGCAAAGTGCCAGACTCCCATTGTTGTCAGATGGCTCCTGTCCCACCAGGCTGGGTCAAACCTGTGACTAGCAGGAGAGGTGGAATGCCTTTGGCAACGGGCTGGGATTTTTTTTCCCTCCTCCAGTGTAAGATGTTGACGATAAAACCTCCAGTTTAGGACAATAAAACTTGTTTGCAGAATAAGTTCCCAGCCTTTTCTGATTAAAAGAGTCCTGTTTGTAATCAAAACCCCATTGCACTCTTTGAAAAGCACCTGAGGTTTTGGGGCTGGGGGCTCCTGCAGATGTTGGGGCTGCTCTGCTCGGGGCTGGCCAGGTGTGAGCCAAGCCCCGAATGGAAACAACGGGGCTGTGTGAGCTCAGCCCTGCTCCCTGGCCAGAAATCTCTGGATTTATGAAACCTGGAGCTGTGCTGAGGCAGGATCAGCTTCAGGTGTGAGCTGCTGGGCACCTGGCCAGCTTGGCAAGAGGAGCTGACCCCTGTGGAAGATTCAGGTCCATTAGTTATTTGGGGAAATTTATGATCTAATTCCACCACACAGCCTCCCTCCTCTCCCTCAGCCTTCCTCCTTCCAAATCATGGAATTGTTTAGGTTGGAAAAGACGTCTGAGATCGAGTCCAGCCATTAACCCAGCACTGCCAAGAGCACGACCATAAAGCATGTCCCCAAATCCTCACCCTCCTTTGTAGGACCAGCTACTCCTTCTAGAATTCCCTGAATTAGTTCCTAGAGATGCACATGGAATTATCCTGGACTCCTTCCTGCTTCCCTTTCTGCTCTTTTGGCTCTTCCAGCACTGTGTGCAGTCAGAGACAGGCTGGGATACAGCAAGGATGTGCTTCCAGGCCGTCATCCATAGGGATGGGAAAACCCTTACGGCATTTCTGGTGAAGTTTTGGTAACAGAAAAATCCATGTGTGATTTAAAATCCCTAAATAACCAAAATGCCCAGTCCTGCACTTTTAACATCAGTCCCTGTCTGGTTCAAGGCTGTGGCAAGTCAAGGACTTCCTGGAAATTCAGGCACTTGTTCTCACTGCTGGACAAGGGTTATCCTGATTATTTTTTTCCCTCTTTGCCTTGTGACTGATCCCCACAATCTGTCCTGCTTTGTCTACCAGGAATCCAGAGATAGCTGTCCCTCCTCAGCTGCTGGCTCCCAAGAACTAAAGGATGTTTTTAGCAGTGTTTTTCATTTCTTTCCCAAGGGCAGGGTGCTCTGTCAGCAGGAAGAACTCTGCTGTTGTGAGGGCTGGAGTGCAAACCCAAACAGGTTCAGATAATGAAATAAAAATGGGAGTAAGAGGTGAAATAATGTGGGAATTACCCTTTAATTCTGATTTAAACCACAGGTCTATGTGGGTGAGGTGGCTTTGAGGGGCTGCTGGTGTCAGCCAGGGAGTTTCAGTGCTCAGGAGTTGTATTTAAGACTTCACATGGAAATAAAAGCCCCCCTTCAGCACATCCCT
Source organism: Edolisoma coerulescens (assembly GCA_013397115.1). Lineage (NCBI taxonomy): Eukaryota > Metazoa > Chordata > Aves > Passeriformes > Campephagidae > Edolisoma > Edolisoma coerulescens. The sequence goes on from VWZW01004955.1 coordinate 4,433,017, forward strand.
GCTGTTCTGGAGAGGGGCTCTGTGGGGCTGCAAAGTTGGCTTAGAAGCTCCCATTGTCCTCCCTCCATGGACGCCTTCTCTGTGCCAGCACAGCCATGGATGGGATAAAGCTGTTCCCAGGATCCTGGTTAAAGATCCAGGATAAGAATAAACCTCATTTTGGGGGAGGTGGTGCAAATTGAAGTTCTATTTAATTTGAATTTATATTGCAGAGATCTGGGGGACAACGTGCCCTCCCAAGCAGGTGTTGCACAGCTCAAGGCAATGGGGAGCCAGAGGGGGATGTGGAGAGGAGAACGGGAGGCAGCCTCCCAAATCAATGTCATTGTCCTCCCTCCCTCAAAAAAGAGAGGGACGAAGGAGTCCTGTGAGCCCTGGATTTAGAGAGTGTCAATGAACCACCAGGAGTTGTGTTTAAAGGGGGAATTGTAGGAAAAATATCTGGGAAGGAGTGGCTGTGGCAGGACAGTGTTTTACAGGTATCTCCCCATCCTCAATCCTACCTGTGATCCCTCACTGCTCTGCTGGTTTGGAATGATGAGGAAATAGATGGGAAAAGACAGGAATCTGAATTGCCAAAAAGCCACTTTTATGCCTAAACTGTGACAAATTTCCCCAATATTCCCCTTTCCCTTGGATTGGGATGGCTCCATCATCCATATCATCTCTCACAAGTGGAAATGGGATTGGAAAATGCCAAATTATTCTCCTGAGTAACCCTGAGGGAAGAAGCTTTTCAAATGATATCATTTGCAATGCAAAATCTGGAGGTGAGCACAGGAATTTCAGTGGGATCCTTTGGCCTGCTGTCTGTGGCCTCCAGCTGTCCCTGTGCCAGGGGGAAAACAGCAACCCTAAGCCAGAAGGAGAAAATTCCTCCTCCAGGTATTCCAGGATTGTTGGATTTAGGACTGAAATTTGTCCTTTAATAAATCTGAACCTTTTTCCTGCCCAAACCCGAAAATGAAACAAGGTCTCAAATCCTTTCCTGAGCCTGTCAGGTAGTTCCAGGCCTGGCTTAATCCTGGTTTTAAGAGGACTTTTTGCCCATGTGCTGGAAATTTGGGTTCTGATGGCTCTGCAGTTGTGTGAGCAGATCTCAGCTCTGCTGTGACCTCGAGCTCGGAGTGGTGCTGATCATGTTGTAAATAACAAAATATTCCCTGGAGCTGCACAACCAACACCCAGCCTTGCTGGATTGTGGCCTGGGCTTACACCAGGCCTTATTTTAGGAGCTTTTCTTTAGTCCAGGCTTTCAGTGTGTAATGGGCAGTTACAGAGCACCCAGAATTTATAATGTTAATAATGCCACGATGCCACTATTCAAACAGGATCATTTTTTTCTTTGTGTGACCATTGTAAAATTTGTAAATTATTTCCCAAGACTCTTCATCTGTGCAGCGGGAGATCTGAGACACCTCTTCTACAGCACTTTCCTCAGCTCGCTAATGCAGCTAATATTGATTTAGGACATAAAATAACACCTCCCCTGGGGATCAGCTGCTAATTCAGTGTCGTCCATGAGGTTCTCAGACCCCTTGAGGAAGATTTCAACCCTCCCTGGTGCTTAGAGGGCTTTTATTCCACCTCACTTCCAGGGGATAACACACATGAGGCCAGCTTTGGAAGCAGCACAGCCCTTCCAGTGGTCAAAAGATATTTTTAAGGTTAATTTTATTCCATTAGCAATGTGTCATCCTGTGCAGGAAAGATGGGAACTTGGGGAAATATAAATTAAAATAGGTTCAGTGCAACTGCTTTGTTTTTTTTCTGGGTGTTGTGGTCTGGGAAGTCATCTAGGGAATGAGTTCCAAGAAAGTATTCCATGACTGCAGAGGTGATTTGGGTTAATGATGGAAGAAAGGGGGGGATTTGTACAAACCAAGAAAAAGAAATGACCGGTTTCCATGCTGAGGGTTTCCAGGAAAATCTCCATGTGTGCTGGATGTACTCAGGATTTGAGAGGGCTACAAAGAAAGTGAAATTTAAATATTATTCCAGCTAATATTGTGTATTTATGTAAGTCAGGGTAAATGAGCACACTCACACATTCTGTTTTTCCGGAAAAAACTTTCCTTTTTCATTATCCACACACATCCACAGAGATACAGAACAGAGCAAACAGTGCAAAACATAGGCGTTGTCACTTCTATACAATATTTACATTGCTCAAATCCCTTAGGCAGGGAAAAGCCAGCCTAGGGTTTTCTTAGGAACTGGACAGTTTTCTTGGAAAACATATGCCAAGTGAGCCCAAAAAGAAACCACCCCACTCCTTGCTTGTCTCAGTGGTTTAGGGGTGTGAGTGTCCCAGTGTTTTGCATGGAAATTAAATTTAAGAATTAAAATCAAGGACAGCCAGCAGTGTTAAATGTTAGTTTTAAGTGAAGTGATGTTTTCCAGAAAAAAAAAACAACAGGACTAGCTCCATATTTTGCTGTGAAATGTGCACGTTATATAGGGCTGAAAATCAGCGTCTTAAATCATGAAATGGTTTGGGTTGGAATTGGCCTGAAGACCATGGGCAGGGACACCTTCCACTGTCCCAGGTTGCTCCAAGCCCCATCCAAGCTGGCCTTGGACACTTCCAGGGATTTCACATCAGGCAGAACGACCTTTAATCACACCCAGATCCTGACAGAACAAACAGGAAAGGGAGGAGATTCCCATGGTTGGAATCTGTGCTCAGAGAAAAGGATCTTTGACCACTCAAAGATGTTTTGGATAGATCTTCCTCACTTTCTAAGCTCTTTGAGTGCTTGAACCTCCCACAAACTTAATTTTCTCTAAGTGGCATCTCCACGGCATGGAATTCCAGGGAGATACAGGAGGTGTGTACAAATGTCATAACAGGCTGAGAGGGAATGGCCTCAAGCTGTGCACGGGGAGGTTAAGATTGGATATTAGGAAAATTCTTCCACAGAAAGCATTGTCAAGCATTGAAACAGCGAAGTGGTAGAGTTCCCATTCCTGGAAGCGTTCAGAAAACGTGTGGGTATGGCACCTGGGGACATGGGTTTGTGGTGAACATGGTGGGGCTGGGTTGATGGTTGAACTTGATGATCTTGGAGGTCTTTCCAACCTTAATTCCATGATTCTAGGGGTGATTTATGGTCGTTGGGGTGTCAGAGGGTGAGAGCACAGCTCAGATCCAGCCTGGCCTCTGGGGTCAGCCTGGGGTCGGCATTCAGAAGCAAAAATTACAGCTTTTCTGGAATTACAGGGGAAACAAGGCTTGGGCTGCTAATCCATGGAGAGCAGCTCTGCCTCCTTCTTCAGTTAATGCTGAGCACCAAAACCTGCTTAGTGAAGTGAGGGCTGCTTTGTTCCTGCCCCTAAATCCTGCCCCAAGAGCTCTTTGGACACAGCAAAGCTTTGGGGTTACCCTGTGCTGAGGGTTCCTTGTGTCCAGCAGGTCACACCAAAGGACACTTCCACAGGAGCCACTGCTGTCCCTGAGGGGACAATTTCCTGCCTGTGGACAGCAACCTTGCCACTGGGAAGGGCGTGGAATGCCATGGGGGAGATCTGGAGGGACACTGGCTTTTGAGAAGGTTATCAGAAGTGCTGTATCTGTCACAGGGAAATTCCTTCTGGGTCATCCGTGTATTTTTGCTGGGTAGGGAGCAGAGCCTCCCTCCTTCATCCACACAGAACTTCAGGGAGAACCAACAAAAAACTTCCCAGGGATAGTTGTAGAGGAATGTCAAGGCTGGATCCATGCAGGGAGCAGGGATAGGAGGAGCAGAACCTGGCTGGCTGATGTGTACGTGCATCAAGGAACCTTCCATCCCTCTGGCTCATCCAAGAGCTAATCCATGACTTTTGTACATGGCTTGTGCTGCCTCTTTGCCCTTGTGTTTCGTAGATGTGACTCTGGGTAGTTTGCACTGATTGTGCAAAGCTGGTGGAGATTTACACCAGATTTACCCAAGATTTACACAGGACTTGGCACCTTTCACCATCATAGGGCCCATGGTGGCACCGAGAGGAGCTTCCCTGGGACTGTGGAACAAGGCCCTGCTTCCGCTGTTGTGACAGCTCAGATTGGCACAGGATTTCACCAGGTGTGGACACCCCAGGGTGGGTTTGGGCTGGGCAGAGGGCTCAGGAGCCTTCTGGGGCTGCATCTTTTCCAGCTAGGCAATGGGTTGCAAAGCTGGTGAACGAATGTTGTGGGAGGACTGGGGAATGGGAACAGGGAGCTGTGAGCTGGCTGGGAGCAAGGAAATCCATGATCAATGTTTGTTTAGGATCTCTGGGTCCTGTCTCAGCCTCAGCTAAAGGCAGTGACTTTTAATTAATTTGATTTTGTTTTTAAACTTGAAGTTGTGGCGTTGTCTGCTGGCAGCAGCCCTTTGGGGGTGGGAGGAACACTCAGCTGCCCCTCAGCCAGAAAAACTGGGAATCTGCTTTCCTTCCACTCTCTCCTCCTAGCTTGGCTTTGCTGACATCTGAAAAATGACTTTTCCTCTCTCTGAATGCATAATTGGTTATTTATCCGCAAACCATGGAGTGTGTACTCAGTGTACCTGACCTAGAAAAAAACAGATTAGTCAAGACCTGTCCCAGCAGATGTGAGTGTCAGTCATCATGTGATCTCCATATAATTTATGAGGTCTTAAATTACAAAATAATGGATCTTTTCAGTTGGCATTTTGGCACAGGATGATAGGATTACATTTTATGTGAGAATATCCACCACAGCTCTTGCCCCATAAAACTGCAAACAGAAATTTGTAAGCATTGGCACTGGGTTGGCTCCCAAAAAGACACTCATTATGCTGGGATTACAGGCAGGCCATGGATGTGGAGCCTGGAGCTTGTCCAGTCTCAGGCAGTTCTTTCCCTCCTCTCTTTTAACATTTCCTTCAGAAGCCCAGACAGTGGTTTCTAGCCTGGATTTTTCTTTCTTCCCTTGGATTTAACCAGAGGAAGGCCTGTGGAGCACACCCAGAGCAGAAGGTGTCTCAGGGCTCTGGAAATGAGAGATTCTGCAGTCACCACACACAAGAACAGCCCTGTCCCACAAAGCTCACAAACTCCACAAACTCTGGAATCTCTTCTTGCTTTGCAAGTGGAAAGAAGCAGCTTTAAAATAAGATTTCCAAGCTGGCAGTTGGATGTTGCCCACTGAGAACAAGCTGAGTGTAAACAGGTTTCTCATCTCTGTAAATCTGAATTAATCAGGGATTTGCCTCGGAGAAGAGCATTTTCTTACTTTCCAAATATATTTCTTGCAAATAGGAAGATGTGTTTTTAGGCACAGGGTGGGATTCCTGGGGCTGTCCTGTGCAGGGTCAGGAGTTGGACTTCCATGATCCTTATGGGTCACTTCCAGCTCGGGATATTCTGTGGTTCTAAACGGACCCTCAGTTGTTTAGTGGATCCTTTTCCCTCTCATTCCTTCTCTCTCCCACCTCTAGAAATGGAGCTTGTTAGTGAACTCTTCCTGCTCTTGTTCCTTCTCTCTCTCATCCCTAAAAATGCAGCTTGTGTCTGATTAAGTCCAGTTCCTGGCAGGGTGTTGGGATGGGGTGCCCCATTTCTCACAGAGTTTGGGGTGAGTCAGAGCTGTTGATGGTTCCCCAGCCCTCCTCTTTGCCATGGGGTGAAGGATTTGCTCCACAGGGAGAACTCTGCCTGTAGGGAAGCCTGGCAAATCCCTCACTTTGCCTTTTGGTCTGAAGTTACGGGAACGACTGCTCCGAAATACACCCATTTCATGGCAAGGGTTGAGACGGGCTCATCAGCCAAAGGAAATATGGATTTTAAAATTCCCTCTGAAGTGTTTGGGTCCAGCAGGAAAGGGGCACAGGCAGGAAAAGGGACAGTGCACTGCCTGACATCTCCTCTGGATTAAATGGCAAATATTGCTCCTTCCTAAAGCCCAGCTCATCCCTTGGGCTGGAGGGAAACCTTTCCCAGCTGCTGACAAATTCCCTGTCAGTGCCTGTCCCTTGTCCTATCACAAACTCCCTGTCAGTGCCTGTCCCTTGTCCTGCCACATCAACCTCATTCCACCAACTTTTTCCAGTGATCTCTCCCTGTTTTCACATTTTTCTGCTCCAAAGTGCAGTTGGGTTTAATCTCCAGACAAGCCTCCCAGGCCAGTCCTGTGTGCAAGTTTCCAGTAAATATTGCTGTTACTCAGAGCTGAAACAGAATATTTTGGCTGCTCTCATGCTGTGTATAATGGGTTGGTCATATGCTTTTTTCCAGTAAGTGACATTTTAGGGCTGAAATAGAATCATTTTGGGGGTCTCTCAACCTTGGTAAGCCACTGACTTCTTTATTCAAAGTGAATGCAGTGCTAAATAAATATTCCCTTGGAAGCATTAACATTTTACAGCTGAATTCTTCTCACACTTAAACCTCTGTTGCTTTGAATGATCACATTTGAGGTGTTGCTCTCGTATCTCATGAGGCTTCATCAGAGAGACTTAAAATAGAGTTGAGTGGAAAATATCTGTTCAATTAATGATTTGTCTCTTTTTTTGGCAATACAGTCCTAGAAGTAGCTTTACCATGGAAATGTAGATTGCTGAGCTAACAACTTGTAACTTTATATTTTTTTCAAATTAAATTGTTCTCCTCATTTCTGTGTCTTACACTTAAGAATGAACCAGCCTGGGAAGGGCTGTAGAGCTTCAAACATGAGCCAAGAGCTGGAGAAAGGAACCAGGTGGTAAAATGCAACACATACAAATAATTAATTTCCCATATATTTCTGTAATCTATAAAAGGAAAGGTAATAAATTAATTGGAAAACAAGACGATATTGCTGTAACCAGCTATGAAAAGAGTGCAGCAAATTGGTTTTTGAGTAACTTTGAGGCCCTAAAACCTCATTAAGCAATCACAGATCATCCCTTAATTGGGTGCTCTGACACCACTTGTCCATATTTCAGTGGGATCAGCGCTCCTGGGCCTTCAGCTACCTCAGTTCCAAATGGGAGCTTTGCCCTTGGAAGAACTCTGGGATTTCAGTCCCTTCTCCAGCTGACTTTACAGTCCAGCCCTTCCCAGAAATAGTCATATAATCCCCTGGGATATAAAAGCCCAGGTGCAACAGATCATTAATGAGCTCTTTACTTATCTCCCCAGATATGGCATTAAAAATAATCAAATAAATTAAACGACAGCTTGATCTGATAAGTGAAACTTCAGATTTCAAAACTGTAGTATTAATTATCTTTTTTTCTTATTATCTTTGCTGTCACCAAGCAACTCTTTTGCCTAATTGCTAAACAATTATTTACACTTCAAACCTCTCCATAAATTCCAGTCTCTAGGAAAACCAGGCTCTACACTCTGCCAGTGGAGTAAGGAAAAGCCACAAGCTTTTATTACGCCTTTGTAAGCAAACATACATATTGTGGGAAGTTACTGAGTTAACATATGAGGATGAGGATGCAACTCCAGAAGGCAGGAAATATTGGCAGGAATCTCTAAGAAAGTGAAATTTTCTGTTTCCCAACCGGTCCCATGTCAACTGCTGAGGGGGAAAAATGCCAAATGTTGGCATCTTCTGGTTAAAGAAGCTGTTCTGTTCCCTCCTGAGCTGATGCAGGTGTTGTTGCCTATACATAATCTACAAAGGGAGATCCATTGGGATTTTTATATTTTGTGTTCACCTGTGGAATATGATGGGACCATCCCAGTGTGAGGATCTGTCATCCCCCAGCAGCTTTTCTCCATTAACCACACGTGTGAACCCCCATTTTCTGGAACAGCTCCTTGCCACGTGGTGTTAATCAGGAGTTAATGGGGGATAACTCCCTGTGTAAACATCTCCCTAGAAATGGGATTCAGATGTTGGATCTCCTCCGTTGGTGATGGCCTGGTCACTGATCTCATCCTGCGGCGCCGGCAGCGCCGTCTTTGTGAGCGGCATCTCCGTCTTGAAAAGAGAATCCATTTTGATCTGGGTTTTGATGTTGAAGGACTTCTGGAAGGACTCTGAGGTGAAGTAGTAGATGAAGGGGTCAAAGCAGCAGTTGAGGGTGGCGATGCACAACGTGATGGGATACATGGTCCTGGCAAACCTCTCCAGGGAGCAGTTGGCAATGGCCTGGGAGCGCACGAGCGCATACAGGAACAGGATGGAGTTGTAGGGGACAAAGCACACGACGAAAATGGCCACGTGCACGATGATCATCTTCAGCACTTTCTCCTTGTTCGTCCCAATCTGGGACAGTGTGGCCGGCTTCCGTAAAGTCCGGAGAACCAGTGAGGAGCACGTGAGGTTGAGCAGCAGAGGGATGATGAATCCCACCACCTCAATAAATATGGTGATCTTGGACAGGTAGGTTTTCCAGATCCTTTTGGAGAACCCTTCAAAACAGGTGGTGCTGGTGTTGGACACGTTGGTTGTGGAGAACAGCGAGGCCGAAATTCCGCCGCTGAGGACCAGGGTCCAAACGCCAGCACAGACGATGGCGGAATTCCTCCTGGTGCGGATGGTGCGGGAGCGGAAGGGGTACACGATGGCCAGGAAGCGATCCACGCTGATGCAGGTGAGGAACAACATGCTCCCGTAGATGTTGGTGAGGAACGCTGTGCCCGAGATCTTGCACAGGCTGTCCCCAAAGGGCCAGTGCCTGTTGAAGTTGTAAAAAATCTTAAAGGGCAACGTGAACACAAAAAGCAAGTCTGAAACCGCCAGGTTGGTCATAAAAATGGCCGTCTCGCTCCGCATCTTCATCCGGAAGAGGAAAACGAAGAGGGAGGCGCAGTTTGTGATCAAGCCAAGGATGAAGACCACGCTGTACACGGCTCCATACAGGTTGTACTTGAAGGAATCATCTGTCAGGCAGGTATGGTTGTTGCTGTGGTTTCCCATGCCAAGTCTGGGATGGGCTTCCAAAGGCCTTCAAAGTCTACTTCAGTGACATCCATAAAATAAGGATGGGAGCTCGTCCCTTCCCGAAGGAACACATTCCAGGGAGGTGGCTGGACTCCTTCCTAGCGCATCTCCCTCATGGATCCTTTCATCCTAAAGGACAGAGAGAGAGAACTGCCATCAGTCCTGAACCTGTCACCCAAAGTGGATGTGCAAGAGAAATTCCACTATTAATGGATGTGCAAACAAGAGCAGGAATTAGTTTTCAAGCGAGTCTTTACAAATTCCACTATTATTGGGATTTTTCAGAGTTGAAGACAGAATTTACTGAACTTGGCCTTTCCTTCCATCACTCCCTCATCCTCCTGTTTGAAGAAAAGTGATTGCTCTGAGCAACCTGGTCTGTGGAAGGTGTCCCTGTCCATGGCAGGGGGTGGAACAAGAGGAGCTTTAAGGTCCCTTCCAAACCAAATCGTTCTATGATAATTCCAGCGTTCCCCTTGGAAAGGTTTTTCTTTGAAATCTGAGGTGGAATTGGCCCAGTGTGTTTGGAAAGAAATTTAAATAGAATGAAACATCTGAAATATCCCCCTAAACCTGTAACAGGAAGAGAAAAGCTGAAAGTTGTAGTGTTTGCTTTAAACTGTGCACAAAGGGAAGTTCTATGGAGTTTCAACCTTTTTTGATGCAAAATTATTTTTAAAAAACCCCAAAATCTATGATAACAAAGAGCTGCTTTGCCTTTTTTTTCCAATTGAAAGTAGGAGCATCCTTACACATGTTTTCCAAAGTGGAAAACGGTTGTACCTCAGAAATGTTTATCAAAAACACTTCCCAAAGCCATGTTTGCTTTTTTTTTCCCCCTTAAAAATGTCAGCAAATATGGTATTACTTCCAAAAGGAATTTTTTTGCAAGTGTAAAACCTTCCCGAAAAAAGATTCCTCTAAGCTGTACCAACAGCTGCTTTTCATTCCTGATCTTTGTCGAGGTTTAGAATGTGAAGTTTGGGAAATCTCATGGACTACACTCTTACAATACTTTGTCCCAACTCAACAAGCTTTGGAGACACGTGGAGTTGAAGTGAGCATGTTTTTTCTTGGACATAGGTGCTTCCTGAACTGCCTGGATCATCTCTCCTGGCTATTTTAAGTAGTTTTAATGCCTCTGAGGATAATTTGTTGGAAAGTTTCCTCGTTGGAGTGAGGAGAGTTTATGAGTTGGATCGTGGGCTCAGCACTTCTTGGAAATGTGGAGCAAAGTTGGGTCATGAAGGGAAAGACCTTTTCCTTACAAACTCCAGCCAAGCAAATATGAACCAGTTTGGAATCTCCTTGTAATCTAAGAAATTTAGGAGCTACAACTGGGAGTAATTTGGAGGCGAAACCCTTGTGAAGAGTGGGATCCTTTCCAGAGTCATCCCCTGACAGAGGAGTTTCAGCTCCAAACCTGTCACTGAGTTGTGTTAAAGGCTGTAATGGCAACATATAAACAAATAAAATGGAGAAGAAAGCATGGATTCGGGACAATCTGGGATGCAAATGATCAAAATCAGATGTTTTCCATATGTTTTCCTCCTGGGAAAGCTCACGCTGACCATTGTTCTCGCATGCAAGCTGTCAGTCAGCTGGCAAAATAGCAAGCGTTGGGGAAGCTGGAATAGCCATGGCTTTGCCAGGTGGAAGGGGCAAGTTCCTCACCTGGGAGTGCCTGGAGAAGCACAGGCTTCCCAAAAACTGGTGCTGTGACCCTGGGAGCAAGCAGCACCTCACCTTTGCACCAGGCAAAGCAGCAGGAAAGGAGGATGCCCAGATCTCCCCAGATGACTTCATCCTTTGGACATCCAAAAAGATGAGTTGGAACTTGGAGGTCTCTCCTGTGGAAGTGTTTTTCCTACTAAATTCACGGTTAAATGACCTTTACTGGGAAAGAAGCTAAAAAAAAGATATCAAATATTTTAATTTATGAGAAGGACAGGAGTAAAATCTCAGATGTGGGATTGAAGTCACTTCCTTTGGATCTGTGGTGGTGTAGATAAGGAAAGGTCTTGCCTGAAAGTTCCAGTGCCTTTAAGCAAGAGCTAAATGGGATTGGAAAGCTCCCATGAGCTCCAACAGGAATAGCTGAGCCTTGGCTTAACCCTCAGCCTAAAGCATTAAATCCTTGGCTTGGAGCTCCCTCCCAGTGCAGACACTCCCTGTTATCTCCATCAGGAGTTTGTGTTTATGCTGGAATGTGCCACCCTCTCCCGGTCCAGGCTTCACTCTGGGTCCTACTGGGGATGTCTCAGAGGGATTGGGTGTCCTTTGAAACCTCACACAGCCTGGGAGCCCGATGGAAACCGTGCTTTCCAGCCTGGCCTGGATTTTGGCACTTCCTCAAGACCCAGGTTTGGAAGGTGCCTTTGGAACTCTCACCTTTGCTCCTGACCAAGTGCTCGTTGCCATCAGCCTGACCCAGATACTCCTCACACAGGAAAAAAGATGCTCCATCACCTGATTCTTTCCTCCCTGCTCTGCTCCAGACAGCCCCAAGGTCAAATCCCGTTTTTTCCAGCGTCTAATCTCTGGGAATTGCCTGCCAGCAATTGTCTAGTTAACTTACGGGCTTTAAAATACAGCCTGGCTTGTTTACCTATGGAACCCTGAGGTGTTTAAACAAGCTGACAAGTGGCTTTGAAACCCAGCCATGTGCTTTAAATTCTGTAGGATGAGTCCACAAATTGAGTTTTCCGAGTGTAAAATTCCCTTTCCTTCCTTTCCACTATGGATTAAAGCAGTGGGATGCTCTTCACGGACACCACGGTCACCACTGCTGTCGCCTTGCTGGGAAAAAGTAAAGCAATATATTATAAAAAGTGAAGTAAATACAAGATGACAAAGGAGTTTTCTTTATATTTCAGGCAGGGCAAAGCTTTAAATCCTATATTTAAACTGGGGGCAAGTCCAGGAGGGGAGGAATGTAATAGAATAAATCTGTTTAATGTGATAAAATTCAGAATATTCTCTCTCCTAGCAGGGGTGGTACAAGCAAACCTCCAGCAGCCATCCCTCACATAACCCTGTTATTCAGAGTGAGGTTCAGGAGAGGATTTACTCTTTTATTGCAGAAATATCCCATCCTCCATGAACTGAAAAGAGAGGAAAACTTGGTGTTACTTCCTATGGTGCCTGAGCATCCTGTTTACAGTTCTTGTATTTCCTCCTCCCGGCACCCCAAGACACCTCCAAACTGCCAGACTGCAGCTCCATCCAGAGCAACTGTTTGTTAGAACAGGAATTACTGCAGGGAAAAACCAAATTTAAAAGCAGCCTCTGTCATTGCATTATCCCATTGTTCCTGCTCCACACTGATCCCCCTCTCCACGTGTGCAGCAAACTGAGGTCAGAAAAACCCGTGTGAAGTTTGGGGCTGGCATTTTTGGCGTCGTCACATTTTCTTTTAGTCATGTGAGATGTCAGATGAGTGGATCTTTATCAGTCTGGACATGAAGGACATCCTGTGTGTTCATTTAAACCACTGAACACTGGCTTTGGGAGGTCTGGCACAGCCCTGATGGGAAAACCTCCCAAAGCTGCAGGATCTTTGCTGGATTATCACGGTGTGTACTCAGGTTATCTCTTAAATCTTGAGAAACAAAGGTTTATAGGTAGAGAAGCCAAAGCCTGCAGGACAGTGGGGTTTGGGGAGATTTCTCTGGGTTTTGTCCCAGGTTATGGCACCACTCGTTGTGTTTTGATAGGGTCTCAGCCCCTGGCCTTGGAAATAAATAGGGATTTTCTTGGGGCACAGCAAGAGCTTTATTTCTGCCTTCTCCTGACAAGAACTCCATTCACTCCAGGGTTTGCAGCTCCCTGCTCCTCACCCCATTGCTGCAATGCCTATGGGATGTGTAACTTACTCCCACCAGCGAGCCCAGGGTTACAGCTTTAAAACAAACTCAGCTCTGCAACTTCTTGGGGTTTCTTTCCTTCCTTCGTTCCACTTTAATTAGGCAGAAGGCTCAAAAAAGGGGGTTGTGTGGGGAGATGTTTGGGGTTTTGGCAGATTTTTGCAGAGATGATAATTCTGTGTAAGGCTGTAGGACTTGGGTTCTTCCAGACTGGTGACTATAGACAAAATGAGATTAAACTGCTATTGTTTGAATAGATAAAATCAAAACTGTTACATAAAAAAGAAACTTCTACCTGAAAAATTAAATGTATCTCAGTTCCTGCAATGGGATTTCCACTTACTTTTACTTCCTTTTCTCAATTAAAGTTGAGTTTGGCTGCAGAGAACTCTGAGAGTGTGAACTGGCAGGAGATTTAAGGACAAACCTCCAGTTCGGGGCAGTCTGGTGGCTGATTTTCCCCTGTTGAGGCTGCCAGGGCAGGAGCTGGGGCTGCTCGGTGATGCTGCCTCTGTTCTCCCAGTGCCAGCAGTGTGGCCTTACGGAAAGCTGGACCAGCTGGAGTAGGTGATGCTGGATCTGGCTTCTCCAGAGAAAGGTGGAGGGATGAGAAATAGCTTGGGACACCAATTTTGGGGTTGGCTCAGCTCGCCGAGTGCCTGTAAGCGCTCCATCCTACCCGGGGCTCCTCGCAGATTCCCAAGCAACCTTCGGCTGTTTTCTTCCCCGGTGCGGTAGGAGCAGGGAAAGGCTGGGATTAGAGGGTGGGAAGCGGAGCAGCTGCCTGTAAACAAAGCTCTATTGACGATCCGAAGCGCTGGAAAGGAGAAACGCTTTAATCTCTTTCATTTCCTAATCCTAAATGATGTATTGGAGAACAGTAGGAAAGGAGCAGACAGAAGTGGGACTTTGAAGTCCACGGAGGTTTGTGGAGCTTCAAAGGGCCATTCTTGCCTGGTTTAGCGGAGTGAATGCCCGGCCGGTATGCCGGGGAAAGGGGACGTTCGCGGGTGATTGGCATAAAAGCCAGGGCAGGAAGGCTCCTATTCACGGCTTTGACACTTATTGTGCTCAGTGTCACCGGCCTGACACTCCCCAGCCCTTGCTGCGGGTGCGACATCTCCGGTACCTGTGGGAAGGTGGGGTTGGGAGTTACTCGCTTCAATCACCTTTCAGCAGCTGCTTTCCAGTGCTCTGTGAGAGAAAAACCCCAAACGTGGGACCGCTCGAGGAGGCATCGGCTCTCCCTCAGCCAGGAGCGAGCGCAGGGATGCGCCGGGGTGAGGTGGGAGCCCCCGGCCGCTCCTGTCCCCTGCTCTGAGCTGGCTTTGGCTCTTAGGGACTCTCACACCCCCTCCAAGTTCAACAGCTCCTTTCTGTCGTGCACGAACTGCAGCCGGACCCAAATTTAATTCTTCTCCAGGATGGAGCAGGGAAGGAAACCTGAGCCTCTCAGCCCGAACCCTAAAGGCGCTCTCCTTTCTTCTTCCTCCCCCNGCTCAGCACCGCCGTTGTCTCCTCACTGTCCTCTGAGACTTACAAAGCATTTCCTGCTCGTGGTGCCTTCTCTGGGCTGTATCTGTTTTGGATTGAGCTAATTAAAATGTTTCCTTCAGAAGAGAATCGTGAACGGCCTTACCCCATATTCAGCCACTGATCCTCAGGGCATGACTCTCTTTTTGTTTGCACTGAGAATGTCTCTCTCCATTTACATCACCCTTTAACCCTTGGCGTGCTCTGCCTTTCCCCATCCCCAGCAGCCTCCAGAGGGGCTGGGCCGCAGCCAGGAAACAATGGAATTCACCCCAAGCTTCCCAGCGAAGTTTGCATTATTTAACACTTGTAAGAAGGGCTTTTTGCTCGGCCTTTGGTGCTGGAGGAGTGCGGGAATGCTGCTTGTTTGGAGCCCCAGGTCTCTCACTGAGGCGGCATTGCTGGATAATGGCAGCGCTGGCTTCAATAGAGAAGATTTAGATGCAAAGAAAAGCTGCTGAAGTGCTGAAAAGCAAAGTTACCCTGTCTGACCAGGTTGTTTTCACCCAGGAATAATATTTGTGATGGAGGTTGCTGTGTCCTTGTTGTAGCCCTGGTTCTTTACAAAGTGTGGCTGAGAAAAAAAAACCGATAAAAAATAAGAAACTCCTGTTTCCCTGAGCCACTGGGGACTCCAACAACAGGCCTGGGTTTATTTGCTCACAGTTCCAAAAGGTTCCCAGTCAGCAGCCTGCCCAACAAGCTGCCTTTCTTCGCTTTCCCTGACACAATTTCCAGTGGCTCCTTGCCTTTCCTTGGCGTTCTGGCTCCTGGTTGCCTTTCCTCAGCTCCTCTGAGCCACATGGAGCCCTCCTGTCACCTCATCCTCATCCCATTGGGCTGGATCCTCTGCACTCCCTTGGCTGAAACAGGAGAGCTGAACTTTCTCCTCTGATTATCCAAAAATTGTGGACTTTTTTCCCTTCCCTTGCAGCAAGAAAGCACCAGCACAGCAGCACAAACACCAATTTCACCTTGGCAAGGTGGCCTGGCTGGAAGGGCTGTGTCTGGATTCCTTTGGGTGCTGGGCCAGTCCTTCCATGGGGCTGGACACAATCTGTGTTTGGGACCTTGAGGGATCTGTGCCCTGCATTTATTTACTGCAGGGGCTTGATCTAATAGAGGTTTATTCTCTTAAATGGCTTTATCCTGTGAGGAAAATGGGAAGTTTTGGGGATTGTAGAATCCCAGGATAGTTTAGGTTGGAAGGGAATTTAAAGCTCATCCTTTTCCATCCGTGCCATGGGCAGAGACACCTTCCAGAGGGTGCTCCAAGCCTTGTCCAACCTGGCTTTTTCTGTAAAGTGTTAAAATAACTAAGAAATGACTCCACAATGCAGAAATATCCAATCTCATCCAGCCAGCGATGCTTCTGCAGTGAAGCTTCTTAGAAATCAGATTTCTAATGATGAGATGAGGGCAAGGCAATGACATTTTGGCATCGTGCAAGGGCTGGATGCTGCTTTTCCTACTAAATATGGTTATACCCGTCTGTAAAACACATGCTGGGGAGGAAAAGGGTGAATTGTCTGCAGGTTCAATAAAGGAAAATGGGAATATTATTAGAGGAAAAGAAGAGGTCTGTTGTGGCTGTGTATTTACAGCATCACAGGGTCTCACAGCCTGATGAGCTCATGTTTTGTCCAGAGACAGGATCTGCTCTGCTGCCAGAACACACCTTTGTCTCGGGGCTCAGGGACTGATGAATGTCCCTTAATTTCACTTGCCAAGATAAAGAGATTTTCCTTTTTCTACCAACCAAACCCATTACAAATAATCCAGCAAATTTTCCTGTAGCCAGGGTCAGCTCAGGCTGGTCTGGCTCGGGAGCAGGGTGGATCTTTACCCCTTTTATGGGGCTGAACTGGGAGCTGGTGCAGGAGGAAGCCTCGCAGAGCCACTGTCTGCTCTGGGAATAAAGAGCTCCTCTTTTCAGGGAGAGAATTTCCCCTCTGTGGAAGGTGGTGGCTCCCCTTCCCCGGGACTAAATCGGATCCTTATTTAGGGAGGAGGAGCAACGTGTGGGGGAGCAGAGTGAGGCTCTGCACGCACGCTTGACCTGGAAAGACCTGCTGAGGGTGGCTGAGTGCTCCAGGAGCATCCCCACCCAGCCCAGCCCGCGGGGACGGCTCTGACGGCTCCTTTGGGATCCTGGAGCTCCGTCACGATGGGAACGCCGCTCCAGCCCTGGCCAGTAACGCTCAGACATTGGGAAACAGAGCCCCAATTCCCAAATATGCTTTAAGCAGGGTGAGGGGCAGCTGGCACAGATGGATAATGGACATGGCAGCCATCCAGATGGCTCCAAGTGCCACAGTGACAGAATCCCAAATTGCTTTGCCACGTCCCCTCCAAGAGTGCGCCCTGTCCCCAGGATCTGGCCCAAGCTTTGGATAAAACTGCCTTAATCCCTGCTCTTGTGCTCCAGCCATGAGGTCACGGCTGGAGGAGGGATCCGTCTTCCAGCTGGGAGAGCATCCTCTCCCTGCCCAGGGAATGTTTCCATCCCTGCTCCTCAGCAACCGCAGGTGCAGCTTTGCAGTTTTGTGCCTCATTGCAATGCCCTAAATGAAGGTGACTGGGGGATTGGGGCATTTGTTGTGTTTGTGTGGAGCCGAGCTCCCGACTCTGGAATTCGGAAGACATCGATTCTTATCAGTTGAGGAGGATTCTCATTTTTAGCCTCAAAGGATTCCAGTGAAACGTTTGTTGAGCCTCCTCTCCCACCCCCTTCCCCCCTCCCATGTGTTTCAGGACTTTCTTTTGAGAGGAAAGATGTGTGCCAATGTCCTTACAAACAGTTTGATGGGAGTTAACGTCTTTGAAATGGGTCTTAATGCCTCTCCTGACTTGGGGCAGCAGGTTCCTTACCGGGCCCAGACAGTTCGGCTCCTGAAAGAGACAGGGCTCTTCACAAGCCTGAACTTCTGAACTTTGGGGCAAACCAGTAGGTCCAAGGGGGGATATGGGGTAGGCGGTTCGGGAAGGCTGTACCTTCCTAGTACCTCAGCCGATGGGGAAAGGAAGAGGGCAACATGCGGCCGGGAGTTTGGGATAAAAGGGAGGCTGTGCCCTCCGAAACCTCGAGAGAGAAAACCCGCGGGCGTGTGCCCAGTGGCCTCTCTCCCTTTATTCGGATGAAGCTCAAGGACTCCTCTGTCTCCTTTCTGGACATAAGCGTTGGTGGATTTTCCTGACACTCTTAAAATTCAGAGGCTTTGAAGCCCCAAAGTACCAGGGTTTCCTGCCTGTTTTGTTTTTAGGGAATGCTCCTAAGGGCAAGAAGATGGAAAAGTACTACAAGGGGGGAATGTCCTTGTCGCCGAGCTGTGAACTTTGCACTTCCCACCCTCTGGATTTGACTGTTCTGTTCCTATAGGGCAGCAGTACAAAAACCACACACAATTGTCTCCTCTCGAACAATGATTTGGGAATGTCATTAAAACCTCCGAACTTTTCCTGCAAATTCTTCTGCCATGTGCTTATATTGTGTTAAATCCTCTCTCTTCCAAACAGCCAAATCTTTAAATGATGTTGTTCATCGTTGATTTTACTTCTGACACTCGGTTTTTTTAGACCTGTCTTTGAATTCTTCTCATTGAATTTTGCGGCTTTAAAGGAGTAGATTTTAGCCATGAATGAAAGCCGAAGTGATAAATCACATTTTTAAAGTTTTCGGTCTAATATTTCTAACTTAATTCCTAATTTTTAGTATAGTTTGTAGGAAACAGCCCTCCATTAAACGAAGATGAAAGTCTAATTTATGCCACGTTTATACCCAACTCCTTTTTAAGCTTAAAGTGTCTTTATGACACTGACTCCAAGTACAAAAGAAAGCTGTAACCAAGGGATCTTTTTCACAAACACACAACAAACAACAGGACAGAGAAGTCCTAAACTTGTCACCTGCAGTGCCACAACGAGAATCTCGATGGGAATGGAGAATTACGGTGAGAGTTAGAACCATTTCCATGCAATCTGGAGGAGTAGCTCACACAGGAATTACTTTCCCAAAACTTGGAGCTCATCTTTCTGCCTTTAAGCAGCCCCAGCCATGGCAGGGCTGGAGCGGGAGGAGTGGGAGCTGCCAGCGGAGGGAAAACACCGCTGATCTCCAGTGAAACCCGGCTGGATCCATCCCCCACGTCCATCCGAGCCTTCAGCTTCCAGAACTCCCTCCCGGAGCTGCCATGAAATCCCGGCCGCTTTTCCTGCCTCGGGAAGGGGAGAGCAGGGACTTACCGGGACCGCCACCATTCCCACGGCTCGCTGCTTCCGCGGGATCCCTCCCTGACAGCCCGCAGCGATCCTTTGTGTCCCTGGGACACGAGCCGCGTTATTCCCACGCGGAAAATCCCACTTTGTCCAAGTTCAGCCGCTCATCCTCAAACTCCGCGCTGGGTGGCAGCTGCCCGGCCTTTGTTCCAAGCGGGATCGGGGCTGCCGAGCGCTGCTGCCATCGTGTCTTGGGAAAACGGGACGCAAGAATGGGCCCAATGTCTGGGCAGGGGCTGTGGGCAGGGGGAACTCCTGGGGGTCTCCATAGGAAACGCTTTCCATTGGGCAGGGATGTGTTATTAGCGCCGGAGCCCGCCCCGCCCCGGGTCTCCGCTGGGTCCCTCTCGTGGGGCTCTATCCATGGATTCCCTTCCAGAGCCTCTCCCCGTTCGGAATTAGCAGCTTAAGGACAGCCCGACAATGAGCAGCGCGGATTTCCTGAGCAATTAGCCGGGGGACCCGGGCTGGGAGAGCGTGCCCGATGGGAAGGAGCCGGGAAAAGCTCCTCAAAGCTCAAAGGATTTTCCTTCCCGCGGCCGTAATTGTTTTGCCTTCCAATTAAAAAAAGTGAGGAGCAGAGGGGGGAGCTGACAATCGGGAAAGCGCTGGGTAAGATTGGGAAGCTCCAGAGCAAAGCTGGCCGTGAAAATAAAATATCTCCCTAAGCAGATTTAGAAAGGCGCTGTTTGTTAGGCTGGGGGTTGTTGTTTTGTTTGAAATCTTCTCAAAGGAGCTGACTGGAACAGTCTGAGCTCCTGCCCTGAAAGCGCTGGATTCCTGCTGGAAAACCGGTCAGCTTTCCTTTTCCAGGGCCGTAATTACAAATACTCAGGGAAGCGTGGCTGCGTCTGCCTGGGAGCTGCCCCCGGGAGCCGCGCGGTGAATCTGCCCTCTGCCTAAAAACCGGTCATTTCCCCCTCTTACCTTCGATATCAGCCCTTCAGGTAGGGACTCGGCTCTTCTGGCAGCAGGAGCGAGGCGGCGGATGGTTCATTTTATTCCCTTTTCAGCCCTCTCTGCTTCCATAGGGCTGAAATCCCGGGGCTGCTGCTAAAGCCCAGCCTCCCCCTAACGCGTCTCGCTCGCATTGTGTTTGTCTCTCCTCTTCCTCCGCTCTCCTTGGCTCTTCCCACAGGCAGCCAAGGCCAGTAAACAACTCATTGTGAGGCTGGGATGGATGTAATTCCTTGGGCTGGTGGCCACCGTGGCTGAGTCGCCTCTGCAGCGCGCCCGGCTGCTGCCACAGGCTTTTATCCCCTCCATGCAAATAACTTCCTGAATATCTCATGTAACAGCCCAGCAGCTCCAGGCTGCTAAACCCCAGCCTCTGCGAGCTCTCGGCTTAACGAAACACAAAAACAGGAGCGTGGATTCGGAGCGAGAACGGTGGCGGTGCAGATGTTTCCTGCTCCCGATGGGCAAAGGTCCATTTTATTTGTTTAGTCAAAAACAAGGCAGAAAATGTGGGGGAATGGTGGCGGGGTGGCCAAAGGCATCGCTGTCACTGAGTGTGGGGCTGGCAGAAGGCTCAGGATGGAAAACCCACCAGTATCACCAGTAAACTTGTACAGAAACCCGATTTCGTGGCTTGTGGGCATTTCCAGGCGGCTGCATGGAAATGCTGATCCCTGGGGAGATGCGGCTGCTTTTCACACCCATTCTCATGCGAGGGTGAGAGCTCAGTGGGGACCCATTGACCAACATCTCGGCATTTGAAAGCTTTTTTTTTGGGAAAGAAGAATGTTGGGATCTGGGTGTGCTGCCACAGATTAGGATGAGCTCTCTGAAACCTTTTCGCAGATTCACATCTTGAGTCTGAGCTTCAAAACTGCCCGGGCTGGGCAAACCCATTAGAGAGGAGACTGATGGCCCCTTAAAGGTTAAATACAGCATAAATCTTAACCCAAAACTTCTGTGCCTCTTACAGAATTTAGGCAGAATGTGGTCGTAGTGCCAACTTTGCTGCTGCTGGAACAGACCCAGGCAGCTGTGCCTGGCTGGGATGTTTGCTTTCTCTCCGCAGTTATTGGTTTAATTAAACTCTCCTGACAAAAATCTTCAGCTGTTGGGAACTTCAAGGGCTGGGAGAACAACTCCTTAAAATGTTACAGGAGATTGGGAATGGGATTTATGCCCTTTGTGGAATCCGTCCTTCTAAACCACCGTAGTGATTCCAACTTCACATGCGTCCGTGGTTGCCATTAAATCCAGTAAAATTCGTGAGCAGGTTATTCAGTCACCACTTGGTTTAGGATTCTTTTTTCTTTTAAAAGGAGCATTTTTCCTGCAACAGACAAAACTAGAAGCTGGAAAACTGCAATCTGTAGGTTGAGCCATAATGCTGCTCTCCAACCTCTAGAGATCACAAAAAAAAAAAATTTAAAATTCCAACTTTTTCACTATGGAACATAAAATTTTTGGTATTGATGAGAAAGAAAACATCCCCAAAGCAACCTATTCCTGCTGCCCTCCAAGGCACTCAAAGGAATAGATGGATGCCTTTACCCTTCTCGTCCTAAACAGGCCAAATGTTGTGCTATCAACCCACACTGTGTATTTTTTTTTAAATAAATAAAGTACAAACATTTCCAACACAGTGCCCTTAAGAGAGGTTTATTTGCCAAACACGAAGAAAGGAGGAGGCTGCCTCTCTTCTTGGTTCCAGTTACAGAAAAGTGTTTGCTTTAAAATGGAAAAACAACGAACAGATTCCTGGGCTCTTCACCTCTGCACAACCCATTTGGTGTCCCCACCCTGATCCCATGGTGTTCATCCTAGACATGGGACAGGGTGGGATTTAGCCAACTCTCCTTGTTAAAACATTGGCAGGACATCAATAATCTGGAGTTATTTCGGAAAACAAGGGAAACTGGGCTGTTATCTCATTGGGAAGCGTGGCTGCTGAGAAGGCACGATGTGTTGAAGCAGTTTTACCCCCTCTTTGCAGAATCTGCTGCCCGTGCACAGAAACCCCACGGAAATGACACTTCTGGGCTGTCTCTGGTTGTGTCAGTGCTGGAGTGGCTTTGGGACTGGGATGTACAATTCCCACTGATTTCAGCCAGGCAGGAACACCTGAATTTACGGGATAATTTTGCCCGGAAAATGAACATTTTGCATTTCCCGGTGATTAACACTTAATTCCTCTGCTGTCAAACCTCAGTAGGTATTTTCAGTCAATTGAGGCTTTCTTGTGCCAATTTTCCTACCTCAGGGCACTTAGGAGCCCTCCAAGGAGCCAAAGAGCGGAACCCGAATCCAGCTGGCGTTTGAAGGCCACTGGAATATACATGATTAAGGAATTAACTGTGTTCCTTTATTGCTCCTTCCCTTCCTGTGCTTTCCTGCACCAGCTGAATTCATTTGTCATTTGGGCATTAAATATTGCATGGCTCTGGTTCATCCTGAGGCTTCCATGGAACCTTCTATCCACAGAATCCATGACCAGGATGCTGTGGCAGGAATGGAGCATCCACGGGTGGCTTTGTGGCATCTGAGTGGTTTAGGGACCCTGCCTGGGGAAGGGGGTTCCCCCATGAGCCCCAAACATCAACCTGGTGCCTCAAATTGTTGTATTGGGAAGTTTTTCCTGCAATGCATCCATGATACTCTGTCTCGTTCTCTCATCCTGTGACACAGCTTCTAAGGTTCTCACACTTCTAAAGCATCAGCTTTAGGACCACAACTCCTATGGAATAATGTGTAGTGTCTGGGTGACCCCAAAGGATCATTATTGGGGTGATGAAACCAACAGGTTCATGTGTTTGAACAGGGTGTTTCATGGAGGGGTTTCCCAGGAAACTAAAGGAAAAATCAGTAATAGTGGCAATTTCCTGGGGGAAAAAAGAAAAAAATCCACTTTACAGAAACCACGGTCAGTACTGGAAAAGATTTTAAAGGAAAATTCCTGAGCAGAACCAGGTTGGATGGGGCTTGGAGCAACCTGGGATAGTGGAAGGTGTCCCTGTCCGTGGCAGAGGATGGAACTGGATGAACTTTAAGTTCCCTTCCAACCCAAACCATTGCACGATTCCATGATTCTCTAACCCTTCAAGAGCTCATTAATGCTGTAGAATTTCCTAATGTTCCATGGCTTGTCAGGGCTTCCATTTGCAACCTTTTTTGAAAAGTTTTATAACACAGCAACCAAAAATCCCTTTGGAATCAAATAGAAGCGCAAAGCACCATCTTTTCAGTTTTGGGGGTTTTTAAATAAGCATTTGGAAGAATTTTTAAATAATTTTAAGTGCTGTAGAGAGATGGCAAAGAAGAAAAACAAAAGGCAAGTGCCCATTTGAAGCTGTCCCCTTGCAATTTTAAAAAGGCCTCATTTAAAAATCCTGGTTTGTTTATTTATCAGCACTTAATGTTCCATTACTTTCCTATCCAAGAGAACTTTGGCCAGTAGATGCCAGGATATTTCTTCTCCAAATGTTTAGGCCTGTCTGTATTTAATGCAGTCAAGCAAAGGCAGGATCATGAGCTGCTGAAATTGGGGAAAAGGGAAAATAAAAATTTGTGCTGTTTGCTGGGTTGGGTGAATCCAAAGCTCCAGTGGCACCAAGGCCTGGACTTGAGTCTCCCTCCAAACCTCCCATTTTGTCCTCATCCTCTGCTTTTATTTTATCCCCAATAAGGCAGGAGAGTCATCCATCAGGACAGAGTCCTCTCCCAGTCTCCAGCACTCCTTGCTTCTTTGCTTCCCATGTCCTACAGGAATTGAATCCGACTCTTCCAAGGTTGTCTAAGTTGTTTCAGAGCCTTTAATTTCTCTTGTTGATGGAGAAAGGATTAACTCTGCAGACTTCCCACCCATTCCTCATCTTTCCCATGACATGGAGCAATTTCCAAGCATGACCACATCAAGCCCGCGATGTCTCCCTGCAGAAATCGCATGCAGGAAAGAAATTCCTGGTTATTCTCTTCTCCAGAATGAGTTCAGAAACTTGCTGTGTCCATATTTTCTGTGGGATCCGGGTTTGCTGATTCCTTTTCCCCAGTTCTGCTGGGACAGATCCCGGTGGGAATGGACACTGTTGTTTTGACAGGAGGATCCAGCTACTCTGAAATCTTATCCCTGGAAAAGGGAGCAGGTGTTTTCCAGCAGAGCCTGCCCGCTCCAGCTGGGCAGAGCCTGATTCCCGAGCTGTGACATCTCTGCTGCCTGACCGTGTCCAAGGGGACACCAAAACATTTCCCTTTGTCTCCCCATCCTGCAGAGTGGGGTTTTAATGAAAATTGGGGGAAATAGAGTTGGTTTATTGGGTTTTTCTGAATCCTGGTGACTGCTCCTATTCCAGACAGTGGAGCCTGGTTTTTAGGCAGGGATAGTGGACTGGAAGGTGATCCTGCCCGTGGCAGAGGGGTTGGAACTGGATGATCCTTAGGGTCCCTCCCAACCCAAGCTGTCAGTGCTAGCAGGAGTTCCCACATCCACATTTCATCCCTCACAGCTTCCCTGGCTGAGGCTGTGGGATGGTTGTACCTGGAACATGACATCAGCAAGTGCTGGTGTTTTCCTGGAGGAAAATGAGTTTCACAAAAAAAAAATGGGGAAGGATGGAGAACCAGACGGGCAGGAAGAGCCACCACAGGGCAGAAATGAAGGGAGAAGACACCAACAGAGGACGAGCCCAGAGCTGGCTGCTGTTCCCGGGCGGGAGCACGGAGGGAGATTAAATTTCAACAAACCCCAAGGACACGAGAAGTCAGGGAATTTATTCTGTGTTCTGACAGCAAAAACTGCCAGTTTCAAAGGGCTGGGAGCACCCCAAACAATCGAGGGCGCAGCCAGGCAGGAGCACAATTCTGCTGGGCATGAATAGAAGGAAGAAGCAGCTGAATATCAGGAAATGTTTGGAACAATGCAGAGACTGGGCTTCGCTGGAGGCTCCCAAGGGAAGTGGTAAAAGCCACATGGGCTGAATAATGGAAAACCAGACAAAACCATGGTGTGCATGTCATGGAGAGAAATCCTTTAGGCAGGGGGAATTCTCAATCCTTAGGGAGCACAGCATTGCTGGTGTGTTAATAATGTCTTTAAGTGACCGGGTTTGTGTCACAGATTGAAGACTCCTTGCAAAGGAGGGAGGTGGGGAGGCCCTGGCACAGATTGCTTGGAGAAGCTGTGGCTGCTCCATCCCTGGAAGTGTCCAAGGCCAGGTTGGAGCGCCCTGGGACAGTGGAAGGTGTCCCTGCCCATGGCAGGGGGTGGGACTGGATGAGCTTTAAGGTCCTTCCCACCCAAATCAGTCTGGGATTCTGCATCTTAACTCCAAAATGAGGCAGTTTGGAGCTGACAGGGAGCTCTGTGATTGTGCCCAGCCGGGGTCAAACGCCCAAGTTGTGCCTCTCATAGGACTTGCATTAGCAAAGCTCATTAGCAGAGCTAATCTTGCCCAGCCCGAGCTTTGCTGGGGCACAAACTCCCAGTGTTATGCAAATCCAAGCAGGTTTATTCGAGTTATCACCACCACTTCACTCCTGCTCTCCAGTTGTTGCTGGGACTTTGGCCTCACCTCACTAATTGCAATTAAGCTTTTGGCAAAGCAGTCAAGGCTGTCTGCTCTGGGTTTGCTCCATATCCCTGCAAGATGCAGATAAGCATTTCCTTGGGAATGGCCCCAAAATGACCCCAAAGGCCCATCAGGGAGCCCTCACACCCCCCAACCCTTGTACACCAGGACCTGACCTTCTTCCTCCCGACCCTCCCTTCTCCAGCCTGTAACACTTGGCATCCACTGGAAGTCCAGCCTGAAATTCAGATTCATCCCAAAGCTTGTAGTTCATGACCCAGAATTCCTGCCCAGGCTGCCTGGTGTCCCATCAGGATCTCCTGACAGGAGATGGGCGTTTCTGCAGGGCCACTACATTGGAAATAGAGCACCAAGCACAGAAATCCAGGAGATAAACCAAACAAAAGCTGCTTTGCTAAAAGCATTTTGACTCCTGAAGGAAGAGGAGCTTCCCCATGCCAGGGAAAGGCCACCCTGTCCAGGAGCTCCCTAGATAAGGATGGAATTCCTTGTATAACCTTTCCCTCTGTTAGCAGAACTTTGTTTTAAAGAGGAAAGCAACCTCAACAGGGCAATGCCTCTATTTTTTCCCTTTTACCTTTCCTCTGTTGACTCCTGATGTCCTTCCAAGCCTGGGGAAGGCACAGCTGCCCCGTCACACCCCACTCCAGGGAACAGATCCCCGTGAAATGTGAGACCCTCACTCGTAATTCATGGGCTTCCCATTTTATCACCTGTAGCAATGGGGAACAAAGACACACGGACCTCCTTGTAGCTCCGAAGAAGATAATTTATTGTAACAAACCA
Organism: Edolisoma coerulescens; assembly: GCA_013397115.1. Classification (NCBI taxonomy): domain Eukaryota; kingdom Metazoa; phylum Chordata; class Aves; order Passeriformes; family Campephagidae; genus Edolisoma; species Edolisoma coerulescens. The sequence continues at coordinate 4,458,885 of VWZW01004955.1, forward strand.
AGTCTTTTTACACTCTAAACTTAACAGAACTTAACAGAACTTAACTGAAACTTAACCGAACTTAACCAAAACTTAACCCAAACAAGCACATATTGGCTGCCTGCCCCTGCGGTGTCGTTGTTCACGCGTCCCGTTGCCCGATCAGCTCTCTGTTCATGAGGTGCCCACGCATCTCCTCAGCTAATCCCTGCCTCACGCAGGCGGTGACCATCAGCCCACTCTGAAGCCACTCTCCAGCCATCCGACCACAGCTGAGCCCTTCCCAGAGCCCTTTTCTGTGAACAAAATTTAACAGATTTAACAAAAATGAGAACTCCTTATTTCCCACAATCACCACTAAGTGACCAGGGAAGGACAACTGCACCTCCTGTGACTTGGAGCCAATGCAGGATTTTCTCCTGGGTTCGTGTCTTCCCCTCTTCGCTGTCTTGCTTTTCCTCTGGGAGATGATTGACGTAAAGCAAGGATTTTACTCAATGTTTAATAGAGGTTATATCGACTGAAGTGAATAGACTGAAGCAAATCAACCCCTCTAGTCTTACAGAGTCTGATTAGAGACTTTCCTGCTGGTTTCTTGTTTCTTGCAATGCAATTTCATGAATTATTAATCATGCTGGATTCCCCCAAGCCAAACTGGCTGTGGAATGGGGGGTAATAGGATGCTTGTCTTGTTTATAACAGCACCTGCAGCCCAGGCTCCATGGGACCTGCTGCCCTGGAGTGTGTCCTGTGGGCTTGAGGATCCTTTCATCCATCCCTTTTCCATCCCTGCCCTGTCACAGCTCAGATCTACTGCTCAGCAAGAAGAAATTTGGGAGGATTGTCCCCATTTTCAGCTGGGCAGTGACGCAGCCATGGCTGAGGGTTTGCTGAGGCTTTGATGGAGCTACTCTGAATCTCTTGGAAAAGGCTTGGATTAACCTCATGCAGCCAAAAAGCTTCCAAATGGCCCAATTCCAGACTTCTCCAGCCTGGGCCTGCCTGTCCTGGGGAGGATTGGGAAGGTCAGGGAGCAAAGTGCCCAGTGGGCTCCGAGAGGCCGTGGCTGGTCCCCAGTTGGACTCAAGGTGGGATCGGAGCAGGATGGGATGTGGAGGCCGCCAGGAGCTGCTGACCCCTGTCAGTGCTGAAGGCAGAGCTGAAGGCAGAGCTGAAGGCAGAGCCCAGCCCAGGAGCTCCCCAGGAGCTGCAGATGGATTTTCCTTGCAGGGCTGGAATACAACGAGTTCCCAGTCAAGGCAGCACCTTCCAGCAGCTCTCACTCCGTGCCCGGGGGGGTCCGGCTCCGGCTGCACTGGGATCCACAGCAGGAAGCAGAAACCAGCACGCCCAAAGGGAAGCGCCAGAGGAATTCAGGGAGACAAAAAGCAAGCAAATAGCCTGGAATTTGTCCAGGTCCTTGGAGCTGTCACCCCATCTCCTGCAAAAGGACCATGAGTGGCCTTTGTCCCAGCGCTGTGTCCCCTGGGAGAGGTGCAGGGCAGTGGGACCAGTGCTTGAGGTGTTCCTGGGTGCTGGGCCAGCTCCAGCTCCAGCTCCAGCCCGAGCAGGGCAGTTTTCCACAGCAGCACAGGGAGGTTTCCCCTTGGGAGCTCTGGCTGTGGCTGCACTTGGCTGAAGCTCACAATAAATATTCCCATGAGAACTCAAGGTGACTTGTCGGACCGTTCCGAGCAGATCCTATATTTATCCTAACCCTGACACATCTTTAAATAGCACGGACACATGGCAGGTCCCTGGTCAGAGAGTTCACCACTCTCCGTTTCCCTGAGCGTGGTTCCTTGGAGCACTTTGAAAAGGAGCAGATCCTCCCTGAACGCTGCTTTGATCCCACTTTTTCTGACCAGCAGGAGTTGCCAGAGCCTCGCCCTTCTCTGTCAAGTTGTTGTTACACCTCTTCTGTAAACATCATTTCCCCTCTTTCTGTGCTCTTTAGCTTTCCTAAAACACCCTTCTACCATTTCCCAAATCCTACTGAACCTCTCCCAAATTCACAGAATCGCTGAGGTTGGAAAAGCCCTCCAGAATCACCGAGTCCAAGCTGTGCCCAATCCCCACCTTGTCAGCAGCCCAGAGCACTGAGGGCCACCCCGGGGATGGGGACTCCAAACCTCCCTGGGCCGCCCCTTCTAATGCTTCACAACCCTTTCCATGAAGAAATTCCTGCTGCTGTCCAACATGCACCTCCCCTGGCACAGCCTGAGGCCGTTTCCCCTCATCCTGTCCCTGTTCCCTGGGAGCAGAGCCCAAACTCCCCCGGCTGCCCCCTCCTCTCAGGGAGTTGTGGAGCCAGAAGGTCCCCCCTGAGCCTCCTTTTCTCCAGCCCTGCCTTTGCCCAGCGCTGGAGTTAAACTTCCCCCTGGTTCCAGGAGAACACATGGTTTTGCTTAGCCCTGCCGAAGGAATTCCGAGCCCAAAGTCGTGGATGTGGCTCTGCCAAGGTAAAGTAACCTCTGCTGTGAACTTGGACAATCAAAGCTCGGCCTTGTTTGTTTTCCTACGTATGGATTTACCAGCTGCTGCTCTCTGACATTTCCTGATGTTTTCTTTTTCCCAATCCAGACGTCATTGCCGTGTTTGTCATCCCACGTGCAGGGGGTAGCCAGGTATCCCACAAAGCCTTTCCTCCACCCAGGGCAGGATCCAGCAGGGAATCCCAATTTACTGTTTTGACCAAATTTACTGCAGGCAGAACAGGAACAAGCAGCATTTTACACACTCAGCCTCCCGGAAAAGACTTGCAGAAATCTTAATGGAAGCTGTGGAACATGCCAGAGGATCCTGAAAGAACTGCTGGATATTTTATATTAACTTTTCTGAAATGTTTGCTCCGAGAAATTTATTTCCTTGGAGATTTCTGTGTTGGATTAGAAAAAACAGGGGGAAACCTGACTGTAAAAGTGTGTATTTTCTCTTGTGAGATTCCTGAATATTCCTTGGGATTCCCTTTGTTCTGTTCTGAGGGAAAGCTTCACACAAGGAGCACATCCTGGAGGTGTCACAACCAGAGCTTGAACCTTGTCACTGGCAGGTGGGCATTTGTGTTCCCGAAGTTTGGGATAACTCCCAAAGGCTCCCTGGCTTGCTGTGTGTCCCTTGGCCCTGCCAGGGGATGGTGTGGCTTTATGCACACCACATCCATGGATCAGCCATGCTGGATAAGGACAACTGGAAACTCCTTGTGCTGTTTGGGATTCAAACCAACAGTTCCCCACTCATCTTACACTGAAAAATTGGGGTTTGAGCCTCAATTATCAGATTTGCACAGCCTGGGCAAGAGCTCAGGTGTAGTAGGAGCCCCTTGGTAAAGGATGAGGAAGGTTTTGTAAAAAATAATTGTATTTTACAGGGCTGCCTTGACACAAACAAGGGTTTGAGACCCATTTTGTTGGTTCATACAAGTTGCTTCTACAAATGACAATGATTTCACACATTGTCATGTAGAATTTTTGTCCTACCTGGTGTCTGAGAGAGCAGCGGAATCGATTTAGGCTGCCAACAGAACCCTCCAAAGCTCAGAAATGCCACAGTTTCAGCTGTCTGCAGGATGTCTGCACCAGAAAATGTATTTTCTGTATATTTTCTCTATATTTTCTTCATATAGTTTTCTCCACAAGCTGCCACTCTGTTCTGGTGCACGGGATGAAAAACAGAGCTTGAAAACCTGGCTAAGTCTTTGTAAAGAAAGAGTTTCTCTAGTTCAGAGGGCTTTTTAACTTGCCAGGTGTCAAAGGGTTCCTCAAACAACAGCAATGCAGATTCTTGGGTCAAGCTGAGAAAATGACATTTTTAACGAAATTTGGGAGCTGTTATCACTGACCTTTAGAGTGCAGAGAAAAAGAGGTTTGAGATGTGGATACCAGCTCTCCCCACTGATTTCAGTGACTGTGTCACTCCTGGAGTTGTCTGAACACATTAAAAACAAGGAGCACGTTCAGCATCCCTGTAGCCCCAGGGAAGCATTGGGAGCAGCCTGGCTGGACCCAGCTCCTCACCTGGAAAACCTCAACCTGTGCTCCTGGCACGTGGCTTGTCTTTGTTCCAGAGATCCACAGGCAAAAGAAAAAATCATCTGGCACCAAGCCTGGCATAGCTGCAGGGCCAGAATCCAGGGGAAGGCACCTTCAGGGAGCAGAGCTGGGAAGAGGGGTCTCTGGGAGAGTGGGATGTGATTCCCAGCTCCAGACAGAGCTGTCTCAGCGTGGCAGAAGCACAGAGGACAATGCCTGTGTCCCTGTTCTCCAAAGGGAGGTTGGAAGCTCCAAAGGGAGAAAAGAAGTTTCTGCTCCATTCTCTCCCAAGGAGAAATTCCTGGGGAAGAAGCAGAAGGGAATGCTACACAAACCAGTACAAATGATATAAAAACCCTACAGAATGAGCCATGGAACATAAATACAGCAAAATCTCTGCCCAGCAGAGCTCCCCATGGCACGACCAGGAGCAGATGGGCTGGTGGCTTCCCTCTGTCCCCAGGCTTTCCCTCAGCCCATGCACCTTTGGGTTTGTTTATTTGGGTGAGTTTTCCTTCAGCTGGGAGGATTCTGGAGCTGTATTAAGCACTGAGGCCACTCTGGCTCTGGGCTGAGCTCCACAAACACCCAGGGCAGGGAGAAGTGGCCGGGCCAAGGCTCAGCCCTCCAACCTGACGGGTAAAAATAACCCAAGCGGAGTCTGGGAGATGAAAGCACCCACAGCACGTCCCCAAACACAAACCCTTTAATGAGGCCGAGCCACTGGGGCTGGCCCAGCAATTTTAGGGGCTCTGGTGGCCGGGGTCCCCATGAATAGAGCACTTGTGGAAGGCCTCCCGTGCCACAAGCAGGGAGACGGCGCAGGGGAAAACAAGGCTCAATGAAAGCTTTTAGAAAGCTCTGCTTTTCCAGGCCACGTTTAACTTTTAAACTGCTGCGAACTTGATACCTCCGCATTCAAACTCGTTTCATGACAGCAGCACACAGAAAAAGGGAGAAAAACCTGTTTGGCTTGATTTTCAGGTAAACTTAGACTTCTCTAGGAGCTTTTTTCCTGGCTTTTTATATTAGTGGAAGGTAGGTAATTCAACACATTTTTATAGGCTCACAGCAGTGTCAGGGCCCCTCATGATGAGAAAGACATTGAGGGGCTGGAGCATGTCCAGGGAAGGGAACAGAGCTGGGGAAGGGGCTGGAGCCCCAGGAGCGGCTGAGGGAGCTGGGAAAGGGGCTCAGCCTGGAGAAAAGGAGGCTCAGGGGGGACCTTCTGGCTCTGCACAACTCCCTGACAGAAGGGGGCAGCCGGGGGGGTCGGGCTCTGCTCCCAGGGAACAGGGACAGGATGAGAGGGAACGGCCTCAAACTTTACCAAGGAAGATTTAATTTGGATATTAGGGAAAATTTCTTCATGGAAAGGGTGTTCAGGCATTGGAATAGGCTGACCAAGGAGTCACCATCCCTGTAAGTGTTCAAAGAACGCGTGGGTGTGGCGCTCTGGGACACGGTTTAGTAGTGAAGTGGCAGTTTTAGATTAACAGGGGGACTCGATGACCTTGGAGGGCTTTTCCAACCTTAGTGATCCCATGATTCTCTGATTCTTGGGAGATCTGTGTTCATTTGCATGTTTGCAGTTGCAAACATGGCCTTGTGTTAGAAACAAACACTCCAGATATTCCCTGGGCCATGATGGGTCCTGGCCCTGCCAGGGGTTCCTGTGTCCCTGGGGCTGGGGCTGCTGCTGCCAAGGCAGCTCATCCTGTGCTAATTAACTCTGATGAGTAATGAACTAGGGGAGGCTGTGCTGTGCCAGCCCCACTCTGTCCCCACACTGGGGGACTCTGTCCAGCCCAGGTGTCCCTGCACAGGCAGGACAAGCTGTGGGCACCCCTGGAACCGGCCCAGGAGCCCAGGTCACGTCCTGCAAACCATTCAAGCCCACAGAGCTCTGGCAGCCACCCTGGCTCCCAGAGTTTGCTGGACGTTGCCATGGAGAGCAGGAGCCCTTCCTGCCTTGCCTCTGGTTGCTTTTCCAGCCTCCGTGCCGAGGGCAGGGAGCACAAACCCTGCAGGCAGACACGGAATGCCACGAGAGAGAACAGGCTGTGCTGCTGTCCTGAACCACAAATGTCGCCACCCACCTACAGCCCACAGGTGCCTTTGGGACAATAAATTGCCCTTGGTGACTGTCCTGGCTCAGTGCTGGGGGTGTCCAGGGGTCTCAGAGCTGCCAGGAGCAGCGTGGAGCCTGTGGATGAGCAGGACAGGCAGGGTAGCCGACAGGTGCTTCAATTCCATCAATTGTTGTGGCCTGAAAAAAGGGGAGATTCAGGTTGGGCATCAGGAGGAGTTTCTTCATGGAAAGGGTGGTCAGGCATTGGAAGGGGCTGCCCAGAGAGGTGGCAGAGTCCCCATCCCTGGAGGTGTCCAAGGAAGGACTGGACATGGCTCTCCGTGCTCCAGCAGGTGACAAGGTGGGGATTGGGCACAGGGTGGACTCAGTGATCCTGGAGGGCTTTTCCACCCTCACTGATTCTGTGGAAGATGGATTGGGCCCACGATGTTGTGTGGATGCTCAGTCAATTCCTGCCCTCTGGGGCCAGGGGCAGTGGGAGATGTCACCTGCTCATCCCTGCAAGTGTAGAAGTTCCAGCTTGCACAACAGGCAGTGGAAGGAGTATAAAGCCCTCCCTGCAGAGCTGCCAGGGAGTTCTGCCAGGTTATTTCCGTCCTTGGACACGGTCAAGCAGGAATTTGGCTAAGGAAGGGCTGGAGCCAGGTGTAGCTGTGGCACCACAGGAGCATCCCTAAGCCTGATGCTGCTGGGATGGGATTCAGAGCAGCCAGAGATGGGCTCTGGCAGGTGCAGGTCTGCAACCACATAGGAATGAATATTTTGGGAATGACTGAGGCAGGAGGTGATGGAATGGTGGGGGACAACCTTTCCCTGAGCTTGCTCCAGTGAAAATTCAAGCCATGGATCAGGGGTTTAAATCAGCCTGGTCTGGTTGAGGGTTCCCTGCCCGTTGCAGGGAACTCGAATGAGATGGTCTGGAAGGTCCCTTCCAACCCTGGAGACCTGCAGCAGGGTGTGGATGAGCAGGACACAGCCCTGGCTCCCTCATCCCAGGCTGAGGAGCTCCTGCTGCTCTCGGCAGCTCCCAGGTCCGCCAGGAATTTAGGAAGTGCTGCGGGTGGGACTCACCTGTGCTATAAATGCCTGTCCTCTGCCAGAGCAGGGCTCGGAGTCAGCAAAACATTCCAGCACGTGCTCAGTCACACCCAGCCCTCGGCAGAAGTTGAGCATCTGCTTATTTTTAAGCCTGCACTTCTAAATTTGGGGGGCTGGAGTGGTGCTGCCACGGGATAACCAAGCTGGATGTCGGTCATGATGGGTTTTGTTGCCTACCTGGAGCTCCAGGGAATGCTGCCCTCAGCTCTAACACTTTTAAAGAACAAAAAATAGTCCAAAGCTGTAAATATGGGAATAGACATTCCCACAAGTCATCTGCTCTTAATTTAAAGTCAAATTGATTCATTTTAATCCAAAAGCAGCAGAGCAGCTTTCAGCCTCTGAAGACCATTGAATATTACACTTGATATCATCAGCAAAACGATTGCAGGGCATGTTTTATTTCACCAAGAGCATTGAGTGCTTTGCCAAACTCTGTCTCCTGAGGGTCACTGCAAATGTGTTCTCCTGCTTTTCATACAATGTGGTTGTGCAACTCTTTAACTATTCCTGCAATTTTAGCTTGGAGGCCTCTCTAATGCAAATGTGTAGCTTGTTCTCATGGACGTATCTCCCCCTAAATTAATAAATGTATGAGCAACCTTCCTTCCAGGGCCTGAAGGGGCTCCAAGAGAGCTGGAGAGGGACTTTGGGCAAGGGCCTGGAGGGACAGGACATGGGGGAATGGTTTTAGGATGAAGAAAGTTAGATTTAAGTTGGATATCAGGAAGGAATTCCTGGCTGTGAGGGTGGGGAGGCCCTGGCACAGGTGTCCCAGAGCAGCTGTGGCTGCCCCATCCTTGGAAGTGTCCGAGGCCAGGTTGGACAGGGCTTGGAGCAACCTGGGATAGTGGAAGGTGTCCCTGCCCATGGCAGGGGGTTGGAAATGGATAATCTTTCAGGTCACTCCCCATCCAAACCATTCCATGATCCCATATCCTCACCTGTGCCATGGTGCCACAGGAGATTTTTACCTGAAGTATGGGAACCAGTCCCTCCCCAGCAGAAAAGGTACAAAGTGAGGAGCTCACCCAAACCCCCGGACAAGCTGGACTGTGCCAGGTCCCTGTTAAATTAAATCAGGAAACAGCAAATGGACATTGCTTGTTTTTGATCTTCATTTATCTTTTCTTCTGCCTCATGTGGAGGAAAGACCTCGGTGGGAAGCAGGAACACTGGGCAGCTGCCTCCGAGCACTGGGTGTCTTTGCCATGTGTGATTCCCTGCAGCTGCTTGGGGTGAGTTCATTATCTCCTTAAAGCAGGAATTCCTATTTTTACAGGGTGATTAGCAGGCTGATGGAAACATGGAGAGAGCAGAAACCCAAATATTTCGGCAGAGCCATAAAGCGCTTCCCAGAGCTGGCCCCGCAGCTGCAGCGAACGCTGGTGGTTTTCCAGGTGATACATTTTTCCTAAGGGATAAATTGCTGGAATAGCTTGAAGTGAGCATTGCCTTGTGCTTGCACATTACTGTGCAGGGCAGAGCTGCACTGACAACCAGCAGCGGGGTGGTTTGGCCTCCCTGAGCTGTTCCCAGTCAGTTGTTGTTGTCCAGGTGTTGGGTCCCTGTAGGAATGACGGATGTGGCGGAGCCGTGCCGGAACACAACAGCTTGGCTGGGACAGGGGACAACCTCCTGGGGGCAGAGAGCTCTCAGATTTTGGGTGGCTATAGGTCTCCCCCCATGGATGTACTCCAGTGCTAGGATGATTCTGTGCATCCTTCTCCGGCACACGGATGCTCATCCCGCCCACGGCAGCGGGGCAGGTGCCAGCCCAGCTCACGCACTCCGGATTTAATAAAGATCCATAGTGTTGCTGCTTAATAGTCTGAATCAGTCTAGTCCTGCTTGATCTCTCCCTCCCTTTCAGCCTTCCCAGCTAATAATGGGCACATGGAAGTGATTAACAGAGCCTCGTGCGGCTGGTCCTTGTTGTTTGTGCTCCCTCAACGTGAGCTTTATCTCCCAGCACGAGGGGGACGTGTTTGGCACGTTGGGCCTGCCGGCTCTGCCAGCTGCAGGGAGAGCAGCAGCTCCTCCCCACGCCCCTGTAGCTGGAATTACTGATTTTCCCCTGGTGATAAATGTGTAGCTTTAATAACCAAGATAAGCTCAGTCTTTGCCTGCTCTGTGCAGTCTTTGTGTCGCTTCTCCTTCGCTGAGTGATGCCCAGGGTGGGTTTGGTCTTGAGCACATTCCTGTGACCCTCCGTGTCCTGCCATCCATCAGCAAGTCCTGGTGGATCCATGTCAGATGCCAAATTTGGGGATAGAGGGGAAAATCAATGAAAATCTTAGAAAAACTTTCCATGTCCCTTAAGAAATCTCATTTTCTTTGACAAACACCTACTAGAAAGTTGGAGCTCGGCTCCACGTTCTATCCAGCTGGCAGCCAGTTCACAGAGTCATCCAGAAATTGTTTGGGAACCCTGTTATTGACAACAGTAACCATTAACACACCCAATGAGCTAAAAAATAATGCACATACGGGAGAAAATAAATGCAGAGCATGCGTATGTTTTATGGAAATTAAGGGAAATGAAAAATCATGGAATCACACAATGGTTTGGGTTGGAAGGGAACTTAAAGCTCATCCAGTGCCACCCCCTGCCATGGGCAGGGACACCTTCCACTGTCCCAGGTTGCTCCAAGCCCCGTCCAACCTGGCCTTGTAAGACTGAGAATACGGCATTATGAAGATGGTGAGGAATCCTGCCAGGAGCTTGGGTGGATCTCACCCAGTTTCAGGTCTTGAATCTTGGTTAAGTTCTACCAACCTTTTTCCTTCTCTACCTCTTTTTGACGCAACTTACCCCAAACCCTTCTCAGTTGAAGAACACCCCCCTGGAAGGGCTGCTGGCACGGCTGGGTCTCCTTGGAATTGTTTGCATAACTTTGGATGGGCTCTTGAGGTCTGGAGTGCTTGTTTTGATCTTTGTTTGAATAATACTTGGAGTGTTGATCCATGATGTGGTTTCCTACAGCCTCCGAAGAGGTACAAGATAATAAAAAAGATATTGCTGGGTTTAGGGGTTTCTTTAATTAATTCTTTAATTTCTGTCATTAACCCAGCGCTGCCAAGGCCACCACTAAACCCTGTCCCCAAGTGCCACATGTCTTCTAAACACACAAAGGGAATTTTGTGGCAATTTTAACTTGAATTATTTGGTTTATCTTTCTTTGTGGCTGGAAGTCTGGGAGCTTTTGGGCACTTCCTAAATCCATTAATTTATGGGAAGAGCACCACTGAGTGATTGGGAGCTGGGGAAAAACCTCTCAGTGTGAAAAGCTAAACCCAGATGCAGAGATTGAAGCAAATTTTCATGTGCTGGCAAAATGAGATGGTTCTGTTTTCCTTTCTAATTCCTGGGTTTATGGGAAATAAGTGAGGAATTGCCAGTTAATAATCCATAAAATGGTAGCAGAGGTTAAAGCACAGAGTACCCAGGGCCGTCACATCCATCCTCTCTGCCTGTTTTGAGCTTTCCACCTTGGAGACACCCCCATTTCCTTGGAGTTTAACCAAGGCCCAGCTTCACCCCCTGGGAATGTTGTGGGGGTTCTCCCTCCAGGGATGCACCTGCTAAGAAATACGAGGAAACCTGGTAGGACCCCACAAGATGGGAAGAAAAGGTGACCCAGCTTCTCAGCATGCAAGGGGGACCCACGCTGAGTACAGAGTCACACAGGTGTGTGAGGACTAATGGGATCTCCCCACCAAAAACCCCTTTTCCTGTCTGTTGGACCACAAAACCCCAGGCAGAAGAAACACCTGGTGCTCCAGGGGTTGTTTTTCAGGTTGATAAAAGAGGAAAGGAGCAGTTTTACCACACAGACAACACATCCCAGCAGCACCCAGGGCAGCACACATCTCTTAAATCCCGCTCTTCGTGCAAAATCAGCCTTAAAATGGGCTGAAGTTGGACTTCTGTTCAGAAATAATAAATGGCAGAGAAGTGCACCCACCAGAGCGCTCTGGTCTCATCTTTGGGCTCTTCCACATGATCTGCCCTCATCCACAAAGTACAGGAGCTGATGCCTTTGGAATATTCCCTCAGGATTGCCTGGAATGGTCTTGTCCAAGGCAGACCCACGGCTCATTTACTGGGCCAGCAATGAGCCACAGAGACCCTTTCCATGAATAAAAAAAGTCCCATTTCTTCATCAGCATAAGATTTAGTCCCTCTCCTTGTTCTGAGCAACTGTTTGACTCTTTGGAAGGAAGTGGTCAGGTATTCTGGACATTCAATTAATTCCCTGGGTCACGGAGTAGTTCTACGACAAGGAGTTAAACTTGTTTCCTTTTCCTTTGTTTTTAAGCTCATTTTCATTTTGTCCAGAGCATAGCTGAGATAAGCTCTGCAGTAAACACACATCAGGACCAGATTCTGCAAGGAAACATATTTTTGTCCTTTTTTTTCCTTAAACCAGGGCTTTAACTGGATCCTTGTCTAATTCTCAAGGTCATTGTTAAATATTTTAAATACTTGGTGAAATGCCAAACTATTTTCATTGCCTGAAGTTTTCTCTTTGGAGAATTCTTGCAGACAAGGAAATGTGTCATCTTCAGCAGTTGTGTCAAAGAGAAACCTGCCTTGACAAGCACTTTTGTGACTCAGGAACTTGACTAAAGTTTTATTTATATTGAGTAGGACCAAGTGTCTCGGGATGTATTTAATCACCAGCAGCAGTATTTAATTTAATTTAATTTAATGGATTTAATCTCTGCAGCAGGACTGTGATTATTATACGTTTTATTTATTAGGGAAAAATGGTTTCATTGCTGTGGTTTGTATTAAATCTGGGCTGAAACCATCTGCAGGCCTTAGATAGGCCTGGATGAAGCAGGGGAAGGCCTGATGGCCCCTCATGCTTAGGGCACATTCCCTCTCCAGGAACATCCACAGGGCTGGGGAAAGCAAATGGGAGAAATTGAGAGAAAAGTGGATTTTTCCTTTCTTCACACCCAGTTGTGGGGAATCACTTTGCAGTGAAAGCCTCTCTCACGCAGGGCAAGGGCTCCTTGGTGGTTTGGGTCAGGCCTTAATCTACAGTGGAATAACAATCCTGAGCAAGCCTGGATCGTGCCGCAGTTCGTTTTACCTTTTCTCAATTTTATCCTGGGAAAAATCGAATTAAGATGTTTCTGTGATACCCTTTCACCATCACTTTGCTTGGGGAAGGAGCTGAGGGAGCTTAAATGAGGTTGGAGTTTGCACCAGGCTTGTGCCAGCTCTGCACTCAGGGTGGAGATTGATCAAAAATGCTCAAAGGATGAACTTATGGTTGGTCTGATTGGGAATTCTGATTTGCTCAGAGGAAGGAGCAAACAGAACTTTCCACTGTTGGATTATGAACAGATGAGACATTTGTGTTCCTTTTGTGAGAGCAAGGGAGCATTATCAGCCAGAAAAGAATTGAACTTGACCAAAACCGGTCATTTTCATTTCCTCCCAAGCAATAATTTTGGTTTCTGTAGGTGATTTACAGCGAAACTCCAAAGCCTCTGGAAGCGTTGGGCATTGTCCCTGTTACAGGCTGGGCTGGGTTTCATTCCCCGTGGGTTTTCCATAAGACACGGTGGTCAGGGGTTGGCAGAGGCTGCCCAGGGCAAGGGTGGAGTCCCCATCCCTGAGGGATTTAACAGCCATGTGCATGTGGCACTTGGGGACACGGGTCAGGGGTGGCTTCGGCAGTGCTGGGGGAATGGCTGGGTTTGATTATCTCAGAGGGCTTTTCCAGCTTAAATGATTCCATGAGTCTGGGCTGGGGTTTAGAGGGCAACGTGCCCCATCACAATGGGGCACTGGCGGTGGGGACAATGTGGGGACAATTTCCCCACAAGTGTAGACATTCCTAGTTGACTCTGTGACAGGGAGAAGGGCACTGAGCAGGGGAGAAGGGCAGGACATGATGTGTGGGTGACATCTGCCACTGTCACCACCAGAGCAGCCTCTGATGATGGGCAGGGAAGGACTGCTTGGAGGTGTCTGCTCATAATTAATCAACAGCAACAGTCTTGAGGGATTTAATGAAAAAGGTTACAAAACATGGCTTGCTTTGTAGAGAAAACAAAGATCTTTTATTTTGCAACTAATTAATCCCTTCTTTCCCCCTTTGTGGCTTTTTTCCCCTTCCAGGGGAAGAAGAGACCAGAAGTTGGGATTAATTTCTTCTTTCATTTCCTTGCCCTTAATGAAAATTCTGGGAGACTGTAATTCACATGAGCACATCCCATGGAGTGAGGGGAGAAGAGTGAGGGGAGAGGGTGAGATTCTCAAGATTTAGCAGGTGGAGCCATCACCCAGCCCCAGAGGAGGGTGGGGACATGTGACATCTCCGTTGGGGACATGCTTGTCGGGGCTCTTGGCAGTTTTGGGGTATTGATGTGGCTACAAACTGGCACAGCTTTAGGAGAGAGCCAAAAGGTGGTGCCTAAAAACCTGACTGCCTAAAAACCTGTCTGCCTAAAAACCTGTGTCCGCCTAAAAACCAGTGTCCCTAAAAATCTGACTGGATAAAAACCCGACTGCCTAAAAATCTGTCTGCCCCAAAACCTGCCTGCCTAAAAACAGGACTGCCTAAAAACCTGACTGCCTAAAGACCTGTCTGGATAAAAACCTGACTGGATTAAAACCTGTCTGCCTAAAAACCTGCTCTAACCAGCAATAGAGATGGTTCTGGGGAAGTACCACGGGGGATATTATTTCTTTATGATCTCTTCTCTGGCCTCCTCAATATTTGTTTTACGCAGCTGCCTCCAACATCTGCTTTTCATCTCTGCTCTCTGTCCATGTAGGTATTCAAAAATGCCTTCCTTCTTTCAGCTGCTTTCTGGGCCTCCTGCCTTGTCAATGAAACGTGCAGCTAATTGAATTCAAAAATCACTTTAAAACAGGTTATTGAGTCTTTTACCCCCAAATAATTAAAGGAGTGATGTCAGTTGCCTTCCACACAAAGGAAGGTGGGGAAAAAGAGCAAGATGAGCCTGAAATTTCTCAGGAATCTGAAAGGAGGCTGAAGCCATTCTGTAGTTCCAATTTGAGGTGTTTTCCTGTGTTTCTACCTGATGGATTTTAAGCTGTTTCCCAGCCCCTCCTCTGTGCACTTGGAGCAGTCAGATCCCAAGCTGTGGTTCAGCCTTTCAACCCAAGTTCTACCTCTGGAGCATTTGGATTCCTGGGAGAGCAGCTCCTTGTGGCCAAGCATCCAGCCTTGGTGTCAGAAATCCCTGATTCCTTGGCTTTTGGCACTGGTTGGCATGAAAACATCTCAGTCCTGGCACGGCAGGTCCTGGCAGCTGCCTCTTAGCCCTGGCATGGCAGGTCCTGGCAGCTTCACCCCGCTGGGAGGGGGGGAATGCGCGAGTGGGGATTTGCAGTTATTCCATCCCACTTTCAGCCTGAAATGCTCTCCCCCCTCCCTCCTCCCCGGGACACGCGGGGTTGTTGCTCTTGGATTAAGGAGCTGCAGCTCCGAGGCTTTTCTCAAAAGCAAATACAACTTTTGACCTCAGTGAGGAGCAGATTTTGCCTGGATGCAAGGCCAGAAGCTCCATGAGGCTCCTGATGCCTCCTCCCTCTCATTCTCACTGCAGCCTCCTCAGAGAAAAGCCCTTTTCCTTCACAGAAAATCCCTCTCCTTTGGATGTTTTCCCCATTCTTTGTTATTTATCTCCTCGGGCAAAGCTCACCCTTGGAATAACGCCCCTCCACAGTGCAGTATCCATGTGTTCCTGGAGCTGAGCTTCTCCTACATCTTGGACCACAGAACAGGCAAATCTGCATTTTCTCATGGAGGAGATCAACAGTAAGGTTTGGAGTCCCACGACTGAAAATTGGGCAGAAAATACTCCCAGGCTCAGGTGGGGTGGTCTGAAGCACAACCCACCTTCCAGCCCAGAGGGAAAATGGGGTTTGCATCCCTTCCTTCTCCTCCTCCTCCTCTTCCTCTGAGCTACCTGGGCAAACAGCCCATCATAAGGAAAGGACACTGGAAAAAAGCTGCCAGGTCATGGCTCTGATGTCTACAAGGTGTTGAGGATTTTAAGGAAAGTAACAAGGAGCAGAATTGGGGCCATGGGATCAAGGTCTGCAAGCCCTGGAGGTCTCCAAGCCCCAGAGATCCCCAAACCAGCCGTGAGTGGAGCCCTGAGGTTGGTGTCCACCTGGATTCACATCCCCTGGTTTCCTTTGGCAGGCAGAGGAAAATCTCCCATGCTTCTGCATCTTCCTCCATCTGAAAATGTAAACTATGGTAAAGTATCTGCTTATAGTGTGACCTCTTCACTTCAGTGGGGGTTCTGTTCTGGGGTGAATTCCAGCAAACCACGGTGTTTACAAGGAAAATGCCTTTTTTCAGTGTTCTCATGCCCATTAAAAATCCTTGGGGGAGAAGCTGGAGAGTTTTCATGGCTCACCCAGGAAAATTGAGGGAATAAATATTCCTACCCCACCGTTTTAAAAAAATAAAAGAAAAAAGAAATTCACTAAAATCAGTTTTAAATAAGTGTTTGGTCTCTCCTGTGGTGATGCATCTGCTCTGAGTTTTAAACCAGAGAGGTGCTGGGTTTTCCACCCAAACTCAGGTTTGCAGCAAACAGGAACAAACTCAGCCCTGCCAGGGCTTGGAGCTGGCAAGAGGTCGGGTGCCCCAGGTCATCATTCCTGAATTCCAGGAGGGATTTAGCCCGCTCTGGGGACAGGGCTGTGCTGGACAGACAAAGCCCTTCCCGAAGGATTCTGGCTCCCCACCGTGGCAACAGCACGAGTTGGGCTGGGGAATGTGCCGGAGGAGGCAGCCCCGGGTGATGAGGTTGGAGCTGCATGGATGGGAAGGTGATGGACGGGGCTTGGAGCAGCCTGGTCTAGTGGAAGGTGTCCCTGCCCCTGGAAGGGGTTGGATTAGGTGAACTTTAAAGCCCTTTCCAACAGAACCATTCTGTGGTGGCCAGTGGCAACTGGGCACTGGGAGTCGCAGCCCCTGGGAGCTCCAGCTGCTGTTCCAGGAGCTGCTTCTGCACAGGGCTGGGGGAAATGAAAGTTCCTGTGAGGGACAGGCAGGGTCCCACACCTCCCCGTGGTCACCCGGCTCTGTAAACAAACTTCCGTGTGCCTGGAGACAGATCAGAGCCCGGGACTCCATCCCTCTGCTCCTCAGCACGCTCAGGGAAAAGCCAAGAGCAATAGATTTATGGAATCCAAACATCACAAATGCAATTTATTTACACTGCTGACGCCGAAAGGAGAAGCAGATGCTTCTGGTTTGGATGCCTGTGCATCCTAATTTCAGGAAAACGTGGGGGTCAGTGTGAGGGAAAGGAAGGAATCAAAATGCTCAATGTGTCACCCCCAGTGACAGTCCTTGTCCATCCCTGCCACATCCTCGCAGCCGTGTGAGCCTGAACATGAAGCTCAGCTCTCCAGGAACAGCCTCCGGAGCCACCCCTGCACCCACAATCCCGTTTTCCCTATTTATGCTGTAAGATACACATCCAGGATACCTCCAGCAGGGCCAGAGCCTGGGCCAGAGGGTTGCTGCCACAGGCAGGGCTCTGGCTGACTCCGTGTGGCAATGGCTTGTCCTGGCTCAAACCATCCTGGGCGCAGAGGAGTGGACAAACAGCCCCTGGGGGATTTATTTGGCACAGCTGCACCGTGCAAGGGAGAGGCCCCAAACCACGTCTGAATAAAGGGGAATTGTGTGGCCCCTGAAAGGTGTGTTTGGCGGCCAGGTGTGGAGCTGGCCGTGACCTCCTGTGCCACAGTGTGGGGTCACAGATTGATCCCTTGGGAACGGACCTTAAAGCCCATCCAGTGCCACCCCTGCCATGGGCAGGGACACCTTCCACTATCCCAGGGTGCTCCAAGCCCCATCCAACCTGGCCTTGGACACTGCCAGGCATCCAGGGACAGCCACAGCTTCTCTGGGCACCCTGTGCCAGGGCCTCCCCACCCTCACAGGGAAGACTTTCTTCCCAATATCCCATCCAACCCTGCCCTCCTTCATCCCAAAGCCATTCCCCCTGTCCTGTGCCTGCCTCCCTTTGCCCAAAGCCTCCGGCTTGTGCCAGAGCGAAGCAGGACTTTCCTTAGGGCCGGTTCGCTCCGCCTCTCTCCCAGCAGAGGGCACGATGGGCAAGCGGGAGCGGCGATCCCCGGCCGGCAGCGATCCCAGGAATGATGCAGCGAACAGGAGCAAGAGCCAGACCCCCCCAGGCGGGACGTGTCGGACACGGCGTGTCCTTGGGGTGGCCGGGGCCGCTCACTGCTCCCAGCCCGGGGCCAAACACCTTCTTGCAGTTTCGAGAGCGCTTGGTTTCGTTATTAAACACCCCCGGTGGTCCTTTAAATGGCATTTGGAGAAACAGCTGTGAATTCAAGAAAACGGAGCCAGCATCTGTTAGAAGAAACCAAACTGCCCCTAATTTTCTGGAATTTTGATCTCAGAAGAGCAACATTTCCCAAAAACATTCAATGTCTTCTGACAGCGTGATTTATTGCAGGGAGCAAACCCATCTCCTCAGTTCAGTCTGCTCTGTAAGTTGTGTGAGGTCTAAATCCGAGTGTTTGGGTCATTGGTGCTTCAGAAAACTCATCTCTAAAAATGGCTTAGTTGTAGAAAAATACCTTCCTGTCCCAGTCTTTCCTTCTCCCTCGATTATTTTCAAACTTTCTTTGAAAGAGGCTTCCCAGCAAAAGTAGGAGAAAAGTTCCCTTCTTGCCTTGATCATTAAGTAAGGTAAACATGCTGTGTGACCTCAGCCATATAATTTAAGGATTTTGGTCATTCCTATGACATGGGAATTCCCCTTTCGTGGGCACCATTACGTATCTGTTCCGAAAATTCTTTTATTTCACCTTTCTGCTCACATGATGCTGCTGCAGTGATGCAAGTCCTGGCTGACACTCACTTACAAGCAGTGAAATCTAAACCACTTTTCTTCCAAGAGGCAAGGTTTACACAAATCCAGTTTACACAAATGTCCTGGCAGAGCCTCCTGTGAGAGGGAAATGCCTTCCTGCAGCTGCCCCATGCCAGCTGTGTCCTGCCCATCCGTGCTTCCATTGGAATTCCCTGTTGCAGAGGGATGGGTGCCTCTCCCTGAACCCCAGAAAAGGCTTTTGGGGTCCTGGAGAGGACGGATTGGAGGGTTTGGTGCAGGAAATAACTCCAAGATAAACACAGGTGGTCCAGAGAAGCTGTGACATCCCTGGAAGTGTCCTGGGGCTTGGAGTAACCTGGGCTAGTGGAAGGTGTCCCTGCCCATGGCAGGAAGTGGATTAGATGAACTTTAAGGATCCTTTCCCACCCAAACCATTCCATGACTTTGTGATTCCAAGCTCTTGGCAAAGGCAGATTCTGAGCTCTTTTGCAGAGAATGACCTGACCCCACAGCCACAGCTACATCAAGCACCAGGAGCCACCCAAAACCACCCAGGGAATCGTATCCAAGTGGAAAATAAAAACAGCTCATGTGTTTTAGTTGAGCTGTGGAGGAGCCCTCTTTATTTCAAGGATTTGGAAACTTCGGATGAGGATGGAACAAAGGGAATGGAGGGTCTGTCCTTGACTGCAAAGTTCTTTGGGTGTCCCAGCCACGCAGATCTCTCCAAGCCTGGTGTTCTGACCCAGAATTTCCTTGTGGAGCATCTCCTTCCCTTCCAGCCTGACCACTGCCACAATCCCCAGCTGCTCCCAGGAGGGACACTGGGTCATCAGAGAATCATCGAGGCTGAAGGGATCTCCAAGATCACTGAGTCCAATCCGAGCTGTTCCATGCACAGAGGTTGCACCAGCCCAGGGAAAAGCCAAAGGCTGCTCATTCTCCTGGGAAATCATTTCCGCCCCTCACTGCTGGGTGTGCACAGAGCAGCTCTTGGCCGTGGAGGACAGCAGGAAGGGCTTCCCCCCACAGCACCCATGAGCAACACAGCAAAATCACCAACAGCCCCTGGGTCTTCTCTGGTGGCTGGCTGCTGACAGGGGGAACTCTCCCATTTATCAGTTTGATCATCCTGTGCAAGGTTTTGTTTCCTCTCCATCTGCAAAGGTGACCAGAAGGGGGGCTGATGGGGACCAGCTGCCAGGAACTGCACCACAGCAAAACTGAATTTGCTGAGATAGGACAGGAGATAGAACATCCCCCGGTGTCACTGGGTTCTCTTTGTCCCTCTTTGCCAACCAAGGAGTCAAATGTGGTCTAAATGTTCACTGTAAAAACCTTGCCAACGTGGGCTGTAACAAAATAATCATCTCCTCTAGATCTCTCTAGCAGAACCTCAGCAAAAATACATAAATAATGCCCAGGCTTTAACAAAATAGATTTTTATTAATTACAGCACTTCAAGTAACATTTCAGCTCTCCTGGGAGTGTCTCACTTCAGGCTTCAGGAGCCAGAACAGGTTATCACAGTGCATCAAGTTATTAGGACATCCTTCCTGCTGATGGGATCAGCTTTGTTTAGGAATGTTCATCCAAGGGTTTAATTGACTTGGTTACATTTATGCTCTGCTTTTACTGATCCCCAGCCCTTGGCAGAGCTTCCTTTGGAGTCTCCTGAGAGGCAAAGTCAGCACTCAGCACTTGCTGCTGATGCCACGGCCATGAGCTGGGGATGGCAGAAAGATCTGGGAATGGCAGAATCATCTGGGGGTGGCAGAATGATCTGGGGATGGCAGAATCATCTGGGGGTGGCAGGACAACTTGGGAATGGCAGGATGTCTGGCAGAAGTTCAGTCTCTCCTCGTCACAGTCTGTACCTGGAGCTGGGGGGTGTCTCCCACGTGAAGTCAGGAGGATCTGGAAGCGCCCACGGCCACATGTGCGTTGGGCAGTGTCAGAGGTATCTGAAGCACTTAGTGCTTTGCTGATAAAATCCCAGAGTGTTGAGGAAATCCCAGGAATCACCAGCTGGGAACAGCCCTCACACATCCACCCAAGCCCCAGTGTGGTCAGAGGGACATCTGTGGCCGTGATCTTCCACACCACTGCCAGGGGAGGTGGGACAGCTCTGCTAATCCCAGCAGATCCCTCCCTGCCTCTAAACTCATGGCCATGGAATCACTGGAGATGCCTCTGGATGCAGCACATGGAACCCTCCACACGGGGGGGTTCTCAAACTCTCCCTCCACCTCAAAGGGCTGCAGGAAACGGCTGCATTCCAGCTTTCCACCTCTTTATTCCTGAAGAAGGATGTGAGAGAAGCTGTTTCCTGCTTCGCTGTGACAACTTGCAAGAACAGCTCCAGGAATGTTCCAAGGTGTGGCACCTCTGCCCCACTCTGTCCCAGGGATTCTCCAGGTGGGGCTGATGCCACGAGCCCACCTTGGGCATCTTGGATCTCACCTTGTCTCTGCATCCCACCTACTGATCCTAGGGGTCACCTGAGTTAGGAATATTTTAGGACATAGATCCTGTCTTTAGTAAACAACTACACAACTGTTGGCTCAACAGATCCCTGAGGAAGCCTTTAAGCAGCCTTTTTGTATAAAAAATAGTGGGGCTGATTGACAACCATGAAATGTCTTTTGTTTCACCTGTACAGTGAATAAAGTCTAAATAAACACACACCATCTGTGGTGTCTCAATGCCAAGGGGCTCCTCAGCCCCAAACTCCTCTCAGTAACAACTGAACAGTACCAGGAATCAGGAAGGTTTAAACTCCCTGGTGAGCCTTGGTCCTGGTTATTGAGCAATTTCCAAATGGTTTGGAATTGCATTGAAGAGTCATGTGCTGTTCTGGCATTCCCAGAGGGAGCACACCCTACTTGGATTTGAGTCTAGACCTGGGAGACATGCTGAAAAATATCTTGTAGTAGATGTACACGTTGATAATCCTTAGCAGAATTCCCAGGATGTAGCTGAGGGACCTGAGCAGGGCCGCGGCCGCGCTGGAGAGCTGGAACAGGAGCCCCAAAGGGCCGCGGGAGGGAGCGGAGGCGCCGCTGGCCCTCAGGTGGTCATCCATGAGGAACAGGGCACACTCTGCGGCCACCAGCATCCAGATCACCCTGCATATCAGCCTGGCGTTCCTGACTGTCCGCAGGGGCCGTGACTCCGAGGGCAGGAAGGTGATCAGATAGGCCTCGAAGGCCACGCAGCTGAGCAGGACACAGCTCAGGTGGGCGTTGGCCGTGAGGAGGATCCGCACCAGGGCCGAGGCTGCGGGAGACACACCGGCACCAAAACTGCCCAAAACCACGTCAGAAACAAGGCTAAGGAAAACCAGGATGTCTGCCTTGGCCAGGCTGGAAATGAGGACTGCAGTGGACTTGGAGGAGACCTTGGCAGACTGCAGGAGGATCATGGTGTACGCGCTGCCCAGCAGCCCCAGGAGGGTGCTGACAGTGTTGGAGGAAGACAGGACGAGGTATTGGATATATTTCAGTGCCAGATACCTTCTGAGATCTTTCATGTGGTCTCTCTCCATTGAAATGCCAGTTAGGGAAGAATACCTGGAACACATATAAAAAACCCCCGGTGATTAAATGTAAAATTAGCAGGATGGATTCCAGGCAAATTATGATGGACCTGCACTTGCACAGGCACATTCCGGTGTCAAGAACTGCTTGGAGGCGATGCCAGCATGGGATCTGAGCTTGTATTTACACACTCATATCTTAAACAGGAATGAAGTTTGTAAAGTGCCTGGGTATTTTTAGGGAGCAGCACAATTTGTGTAATGTTGCACTGAAGGGTGTAAGCATGAGTTATCCCTGTCCCTGAAAGGGAGGAGCCAGAAAATGATAAGCTGCAGTTCCTAGAAAATGCTAAAATCATCTACGAATTCAGTTCTAATAAATAAACAAGGAAATTGTTATCTAAATGGGGGAGAGGAGATAAGGAAGAACAACGTGGGTTTCTCACAGATAAAGCAAATTGATTGAACCCAGATTCCTCCTGTAGCAGGGTGACCAGTCCTGGTGGGAACCAGCTAGTGCCACATAGCTTGGATTTTCTGAAGAGCTTCAATATTGTTTCATGAGGCATTTTAAGGGAGAAGCAAGGTAAGAAATGTGGCCTAGGTGAAACTACGGCTAAGTCATGCACAGCTGGATGGGAAACCACGGGAAGGCTCATTCTCAGGAATCTGAGGAATGATGTGTCAGGTGGGGCTCTGCAGAGAGCTCACGTTTTGTGGTTTTCATGAACTGCAAGAAGGAACTCAGAAGAATTTGGGCCTTGACTGAGGTGTGTGACCAGTTTTGAGGCAAACAGCTCAAAAAAGGTGTCACTGAAGAAATTTCAAGGAGGCTGAGCCTCAGAGATTGAGCCGAGTGTAACAATTCCATTTCTCTCCTGTTGAGCAATTGTCTCCTTATGTAAATTCCCAGAATTCCCAATGCCAGCACCTTGGAGCTGGTGTTACAGAGCTTTGCCAGTGCATTACTCAGCAGGTCTGGGTGGTTGCTTAAATCATCACCTGGGTTTAATTTTGCTGGGATGATGGGAAAATGATAATCCCAGGTGATTCCCATGAAAGGTACGGAGCCAGCTTTCTGAGACTGGGATTCCCATTGCTTGTAGAGACTTGACTGGCACCAGGCTGACTTATCTGAGATTCACATGTGCCTGTTCTCCTTTGTCTTTGAAGTGTCTGATCCAACTTGCTGATGGAATACTGTGGGGA
This sequence comes from Edolisoma coerulescens, assembly GCA_013397115.1. Taxonomy (NCBI): domain Eukaryota; kingdom Metazoa; phylum Chordata; class Aves; order Passeriformes; family Campephagidae; genus Edolisoma; species Edolisoma coerulescens. The sequence continues at coordinate 4,481,719 of VWZW01004955.1, forward strand.
AGAAGTAGGAAAAGATCTCTCCCTGTATTTCAGCTGAGTCAGCTCACCCTTCCCTCACTTCCCACACTGATTAAGTGGAAAAACAATTCTGCATTTTGTGGCAAAAGCAAATGATCTTAGAGGTCTTCTCCAGCCTTAATGACTCCATAATTGGTTTGATCGTTTGTTTTGATACAGAGCACCAAAACAATTCCCATCTAATGGAACAAACCCTGAATCCACAATGTGCAAGTCGTACAAGTCCCCAGCTCCAAGGGGAGAACCAAGCCATGACAGATACAGCTGAATTCTGATTTGTCTTGTTACCTTTAAGCAAGTCACTCCTTTGAAAGGTACATTAAGAATCTCCTCTCATTTTTTTCTTGCAACCTATTTCTGTGTCTCTTCTCATTAATTATATTTTGGAGGAGATAATTTATATGCCTTGATAAGGATCTTTGCTCGTTTTATGACCACCATCCAAGGGCTGGATTTATAGCTGATCTTGCCCATGTGGAGCATTTGAACTCAGAGCTTCTGGACTTTGGGTCCTACCTTACCCCAGGGCTTGGTGATGAGTCCAAGGAGGAGCGTTAGGAATCAGGAGCAGCCGGAGGAGGTGCCCAGGGCGGGACCCTGAGGAGCTCAAAATGTTTCTCCCATCCTCTCTTCTTGAAACTTCAGGATTTTCCATCGTGCTGCCAGCATTTTTCTGAACACCACGGTGTCCTTTGGAAAGGAACTGGAGCTTGTGGCTGGAAGATCCTTCCCGCTTTCTGTGGGACCTCTCAGACGCGTCCATCTCTTCATTCCATGGCTGCCCCTCGAGGCAGGATTGCTGTCAGGGCTCCCTCCTGTTCCCTCCGCCTCTCCCACGCTGTAATTTAGGGGTTAAAACTGGCATTCAGAATGCAGCAGAGCGAGGTTTGATTTCCTCCTTGGCCTCAGGGGATCGAGATGTTTATCTCCCGTGGGTGTCCTGCCCAGCAGGAGAGGGATTGTCCTCGTGCCTCCAAAGGAATCTGGGCACAGTGTGAGAAAACAGGTGACACCCCGGGCCAAGGGGCAGGGCTCAGGAACAGCCCCGTGGGTCACCACACAGGCACTTGCACGTGTTTGAGAGCGAAGAGACATCCCAGCTCCTGACCCTTGCTCCAAGTGCTGTTTGTGACATCTGCTCCTGTGAATGAAGCAGAGCTGGGAGGTGTTCCCGGGGGCTGGAGCTCCCTTCACGGAGAGCTCCAGAGGCCCCTGGCAGGGTTCTGGCACTGCCAATGCACACCCTCCCTGGGGACACGGGCTGGGCTGTGGCAGGAGGAGGCCAGGAAGGCTGCCCACCCCACGAGGATGCTGTGAGGGCACAGTCCCTGCTCCTGTAGCCAAATCAGTGCCAGAGAGTGCCCTGGGCATGGCACTGGTCAGACACAGCCTCTGCACAGGTAAGAAAAAGGTAATTTGGGGTGAAGAGCAGGTGCATGAAGAGAGTACAGGCAGGGGCTGAAGCCACAGACTCCTCCTGTGTGGCTCACCTGAGCTCCCACTGCCAGGGTCCCCATCCACGGCTTCCTCCATCTGGGAAATCCCACCAGCCCACAAAGAGATTTGGTGAGCAGAGAGCAAACCCTTCCCTCTGCCTGCACCTGGGCAGGTGGGATCACACCTGGGATGGGAACAGGAGTGGGGAGCTGTTTCCTGAATGTTTCCAGAATGGCCACGCTCGATGAAGGCGGAAACTTGAGCTTCACTCATTTATTTACAGTTTTCAAAGCAGCTCTTGTGGCCTGGGGTTCAGGTCACCCACAGGAGGATTCCTGCACATGGACAGGGACACTTGGACAGTTTTTGGTCAGTTGAAATCTCAGTTCATGCTCACAGAAGGTTTCCTGAACCAACACTTGGCGTTTTCAGCACGCTATTTTTTATCTCCACAGAAATCTCTCCTGACACACTTCCCAAATTCCAGTTAATAATAACTCCTCATTTGTCATCAGTACACTATTGTAGTCTGAAGGGTACCCAAAAATACCTTCTGCTCTTAAACAAGTAATTCCTTTCAAAATTCCTCCTGGAATGGTGTCAAAGAATATAGAGAAGAGGAGAACAAATTAGAAAGGCAGATTAGCACTGGATATCCCAAATAACAAAGTGCTATTCCTTAGCTGAAAAGGAAAAATACTTACATTTGCTGGAAGAAGCAGCCAGGGATAGTTTTCTGCATCCCTGCACTCTGTGTGATGCCTCAGCAGAGCCGAAATGCGCCGTTTCCCTTGGATGGATTCCTGGTTTTTATACAGAGCACCCCGTGTTCGGCTCCACGTCAGAGCCGCGGGATTTGTTTTGCTGGGCAACTTCCTCCAGAGCTGGTTTCACAAGGATTACTCACTTGAATCATGGTACCATTAACTTTCAGCTGTCTGGAAAAACTGATGGCCTGCGTGGAAACGGAGTCCCAGACACTTCCTCAGACACAGGCTGGAGCTGGAGCAGATTACAGGGAGCGATCCCGGGCATGTCTGGGCGCCACGTGAGCCAGCACAGGTTATCCATGAGAAAAACCCTCTGAGCACAGAAGGGATGTCCCTGGCACGGCTGGACCGGGAGTGTTTGTGTTGGCGTTGCCGGGAATACCCAGGTTTGCTGCTGCTGACGCGGCACTCCCGCTCCTCACTGTTCTCCGGGCGGGACGTGGGGCCGGAGCCAAGCTCTTCCCTGTTTTGGGAAGTTTCCTTTCGAGGTGTCGGTGAGGAGCAGAGGAGCATCCCACAGCCCCTGTGGGGAGCAGCAAACGGGTACATCCCCAGCCGCAGGAGCGCCGGCCACAGCCCCGGGCGTGCGGCTGCCGCTGCCGTGCCCGCAGCCGGGACAGGGAGACGGGGAATGAAAGGCACTGACGCTGCCTCGGTTTCTGATCGGCCAGGAGGGTTCCCTGCCTGTCCCGCACCAGCCCTGCCATTCCCCTCAGCGCTTCCCGCAGCCGTGGAGAGCTGTGGGAGGATAAAGCAGCTGAAATTGCCGGTGCTGCAGAGCTCCGGCACTGCCGTTCCCAGCTGAGGATGGTGCGGGGAGGGCAGCGCGGTGCTCTCCTCCCCACCGGGGGACACTGGGGGAACCTCTGCCAAAGCCAGAGGAAGCCCTTGCAAATAGGGATTGGGCTGGGTGGCAATTAATATTATTTCTGCTTGGATTTAATTTGTGCTTGGACTTAATGTGTAAATATTCATTTTTGTATCTGATTTTAAGGAGTGGGTTTTGCCAGGGACTCTCCATAGCAGTTTTGTGTTTTAAAACTTCTGCCATACTTCACAACTTCTATTATCTTTTACAACTCCTGTTCTATTTCACAACTTCTGTTGTATTTGCTTATTTTTCTCGCCTGCCACGATGATACAACAGAATCAGCAGCTCCAAGAGCACAAATTCTGCAAACTCGCCACACTTTTCTCAGCAGCTCGAAATTTCACAATGACTTCAGGAGAGATAAGATGAACCCTCCATCTCCCAGGCCACCACCCTTCTGGTGAGAGCTTCCCCTGTGCCACGCACTCCGTGAAAACAGCAGGAAACTCCTTTTCTGGGGGAGGCTGGAGGCTGAGATGGGCGATGTGGCCCGGGCTGTGCCCAGTTTCACCAGCCATGGGGAAGGTGCTGGAATCTTTAATCAGCTCTCTCATTTAATCTGTTCATCTTGGCTGGTGGCTCCGCTTTGAACCCCCCGGTGCCTCCACAAACAGAACAAACACAGCTTTCCCAAGTAATTTCTGTTTGCTGGGAGCTGGCTCCCAGTATTTTTCCACAAGCTGTTTATTTTGTGCTACACCTTTGTTTGAAGGCTGTGCCCAGCTCCCCACACTGATTACAGTGCCCTTTACAGCTGAGGAATTTCTCTTCCTTTTTTTCCCCCTCAACAACTGAATTTAATTAGAATTCAGCAATATGTAGGAAAATTTCAGTTTTCTTCTTCCTGAAGCACTTCACTTTTGATCCGTGAGGGTTTCCAGCACTCTTCCCTTGCCATCTCATAGAACCACAGAATAATGGAATCACAGACCGGTTTGGGTTGGAAGGGATTTTAAAGCTCATTTCATCCCAGCCACGGGCAGGGACACCTTCCTCTATCCCAGGTTGCTCCAAGCCCTGTCCAGCCTGGCCTTGGACACTTCCAGGGATGGGGCAGCCACAGCTCCTCTGGGCCCAGGGAAATGACATCATCTGAATGTCTTGTATTTTTAGGAAGTTATTTTAACATGCTTGAAGATTTCAAGGAAGTTGAGGGAGGACAATTTTCTTTGCAAATAACTCTGCAGTTTGGTCCTGCAAACCAGGTCCTGATTCCTTTTCCTTGGGGGTTATCCAGTTATCTGGTCCTGATGGTGCCAGCTGCCATCCTGATCCCTGGGCTGATTGATGGCTCTGCTGCTGACAGTCTGGGCTGCTCTTCTCATGCTTTACCTTGGTTTTATTTTCTCTTGGGTTGTTTGAGGAACCAGAACAGATCCTGTCAGATCTTCACCCATGATGTTCCCCTCATGAAGGGTCTCCTGCCTGGACATCTGATTTGACATCATTTCCCATCTTTATTATCCTCAGAGAATGTGCATTTCTTCAGCACCTTTTGTGATTCCTCTCTGAAGTTCTCCACAATTCCACAACTCCACCTCTCCCTCGCCTCTCAGAGTTCAAGAAGTTCCTTTTCAAAGTCAAACCCAGCCAAATGATTGTCTCTTCTGGCTGGAAAAGGGAGAAGGAGATGCCGGTCAAGTATTTGCAGGTGTGAGGAGGGGTTGTGTGACAAAGGGCAGAGCCTGGAGGGCAGGAGTGACCTGTCACAGCTCCCGCTGCCACCGAGCCACGGCCACGGCCACAGCTCCACTGGCAGCAAAGCAGCAGGAGGCTGCCCAGAAGTGCTGAGCTGACCTTCTCCATGCCCTTCCTGACGGGAAAACAGCAGATCCTGCATGCTGGAGAAGCAGGAATTGGCAAGGGTCAGCCCTGTCCCTGCTGGCTCAGGTGTGGATGTGTGACCTGGGTGTACCCTGCCCCAATCCTAAGAACATGAGTTTCCCCTTTTCACCTTCCCAAAGAGCTCATCAGCAAAGGAAATGATCATCTTGCTTGTTTTATTGCCATTATTCTCCACTTTCAGGGTAGAAAAGGAAATTACCTTTTAACGAGAGCAAATGAGGGAAAAAGCATCACTAATGGAATGTTTATTCCTTGTGGACAGTAATTTCAGCCATAAAACAGGATTTCATCAGTCCCTTTTGCAGAGCTGGCAGGACAGATTTCCTTAGAGGGAGACAGGGACAAGGTTGATGGCACAATCCCTTTTGTTAAGGTGTAGAATGGATCAAGATTACAGAAAAGATGCATAAAGAAGTGGTGGTGATTCATAAAAGTGCAGGGAAGAACTCGGTGAAAGAAGTCTAATGCAAATCTCGGTGTGTTCTGACTTCCTCCTTCACTAATTCACATTTCCAGTGTAGAAATAATCACGGAACAGCACTTTGGGACACGCCCTCCATCCAGGAGCTGAGGTGGAAATTCCCCACTGCTGCCCTTAGCTGAAATTTTGGGAATACCTTGAACAAGTCTGGAAGTTCTCAGCTGACAGCTCTTCTAAGGAACAGTGCGGGGAGTGCCCCGTTCAACTCCTCGGGGCTCTTGTCCTGCAGAGCTCTGCCCCTGCCTGCTCCAACCCCTCCTTGCTGGGAGGGAGCTCCTGGATTTCTCCCCATGCTGTGCCCCGGACAGACCTTTTTGGGTTTTTTTCTGCTCCTGTCGTGGTTTCCCCTCAGCCTCTCATTCATGTTAAACTCTGCGCTTTCCTTTCAGTCACAACATTCCTCTGCTCAGCTCATCTCCAGGGATGAGGCTGGCAGGAATTTCCCTGGAAGCCACAGATTTCCTCCCTTTTCTGCTGAACTCGCCCTCCTTCCCCATCCTCACATCAATAATTTCCATACTGGGTTTTCCTCAACCACAGTTTTTGTCACTTTTACCATTCCAGTGCTCTCCCCCATCCCACCAGGAGGGAGCCAGAAGCCGTGTGGGGCTGGGATTAATCCAGGACATGGTGCCAGGGCCACTCCCACAAGGAGTACCAGCCCAGAGGGGCACAAGCAGAAGTGATCTTATCCCATGGCTCATCCAATGCAGATTCACCTGGAGTAGGGTTTCTCCAACCTTTACACCATGTTGTAAAGTGAGAGCAGAGCAAACACTCATTGCAGTGGTGAGGGGTAAATGCAAAGTCATTGGAAAAGCCCGAAGGAGCTTTTGGGATTGGAAAAGGACAGTGAAGGAATGGCTGGAGCGTGGCAGGATTGGAGCAGGTGGAGCCTGGGCTGAGCAGGGATCTCTGAGAGCTCCCTCAGAGCCGAGCTGGGAATCCCAAACCATCAGGGACAGCTCCAGTGCCATGATCCATCTCCATCCTGATCATCACACAGAGCAGCCCTTCCTCCACAGGGAGCTGAAACAAGTGCATGAGGAATTATTTCCTGGTGCTGCCTGCAGCGTGTCCCAGAAATCTCTCCTGTGTGAACATTGGTCACCTTCAGCTGGCGGGGCGAAAGTTGTCAGAAAGAAAAATGTATTATTTCTTTAACAAACAACTTAGGAGTTATTTCGGGTGTTATTGTTGCCTGAAAGAATAAAAGAGGAAACAAATCCTGTGCTATTCCATGCAATTCCCGTATTAGTGAGTGTGTTTGCTTTGGACAGATGACAGGCATCAGGAAAATGTTCCCTAGTGGGACCACACAGATGGATAAAAATAACTTCCATAGAAAATCAGCTAATTAAGAGTGACCCAAGTGTGCTGCTGCCAAACTTTGGGAGATCAGAGCTGCCAACCCAGGAAAATCCTTTTGGAAACACAGCCTCATGAAAATCCTCCATTCCCTGCAAAGGCCAGTTAGGATTTGGGTTTTTTATGGCAAAGGCCAATTAGGATTTGGGGTTTTTATGGCAAAGACAGAGTTCTGGGCAAATTGCTTGAGCCAAGGTAGACCAGACAAGGCATTGGTGGGAGTGGAAACGAGCTGGGACATCTGTATCTCCTGCGGTCCAGGGGAATGGGAGGAAAGAGAGGAAAATGTTGGTTTCTGCTCAAAGAAACTCTGGTCTTCAGAGCAAGCTGGTATCAGGATTTCCGGGCCTTATCACTTGGCAGGTCCCAAACTCTGCTGAAGCTGATAAAAGATCTGGGGGGAGGGGGGGAACCATATCTGTTCAATGGGGCATTGCCACAAGTTTGGTGGGGTTTTTTAGGGCCTCAAGAGGGTTTTTCAGAAGAAACGGCCTTCCTCTGCCAGCTGCAGCTGCAGGTGGTGTCACCTGTGTCCCCACAAACCCAGGACAGTGCCGGTGGTCACCACCACAACCTGCACAGGGAAGGCTGAAGGATTCCCAGATTTCTGTAGTTTTTTGAGATTTGTTCTTCCCTCTCTTTGGAAGAGAGCAGTGGGATGTGGAAAACAGGACCTGTGAGCCACCGGTTGCTCCTGGCAGTGGCTGTGGAGAGCCAGAAGTTCTGGGAGCAGATCCATGGCAGAGATGAGCCAGGTGCTCGTGCTGACACAGCCCTATGGATTTGCTGGACCAGTTTCTCCTTCCCAAATCTGTCTGGTGATGTCTGTGTAACTTAGGTCGAAGTTACAAAGTGCTTATATAGCTTGAGCTATAAGATATCTATGTAACCTAATATTGATATAACCTAAATCATGACTTTTTATCAATATAACCTGAAGCATAACTTTCTATACTTATAGCCTGAATCATAGCTTTTACTTATATAGCCTGAATCATAACTTTCTGTACCTAGATAACCTGATACTTACATAACCTGAATCATAACTTTTGATACCTATATAACCTGATATGAATAACTTTTTATACAATGTAATGGCCAGTATGTAGTTAACTAGTTGCTTAAATGCTGAATAGACAAAAAGAGAGAAAAACTCACCAGGTGTGTAGTTTCAGAGATAGGTAAGTGTAGTACTAGTGAGAAATTGGCAAGTGCAAAGCCAATTAGCCACAAAACAAAGAATTTAAACCGGTTTAGACCAGAGAGACCAAGGAGCACCGTAACTACTCTCTGAATTGGGGAGGCACAAGTGCAGTACAAAAAATTATCTAATAACCATGAGATCATACTATGTAAATTAGTTCCACATGTATGTGATGATGTTGTAATGACATGGCAACATTAAGCAAAATTTACTGAATAAATATAGCACAGTACTTGACAAGGGTGGGTGAGTTAGGAGGAGAAATCCCCCTCACCACCAGCGCTGCAATAAACAAATACTTGCTCCATAGACATCAGTCTATGGGGATTTATTTCCAGCCTATCTTTCGGGCATCACTGGAAAACAAAAATAAAAGCTAAATACTGATGCTCCCATTCCATGGAGTCCTGCTGCACCTCAGGGAGAAGCATTGTGGGAAAAAATCAGAAGGAAAACACAGCAGAGAAAGAATAACGGGAATAAAGCACGAGTAAATAAATAACGAGGCAAGCCAAGCCTTCAGCTGAACTAATGGCTTGTGGTTCCTGCAGGGAAAGGTTGGGAGCTGGGAAAACGTCTGCCTGATGCTTTTATAATTCTGTTTTAATATTTGAAGGCAGGGATGAGAGGCTGAAATTTGATTTTTGAAGCAATGGAGAGACTTGAATGTGGATGGAATCATTATAAGATAAGGCAGAAATCAGTTGTCAGCCTGGAAGCTCAACAGAAGCAGAGCTGGTGTGTCTCAGAGGGCCTCAGATGGCCAAAAAAGGCCAATTTTGGTGATGTAGGGTCTGCAGGGAGCAGGAGGCAGCCAGAAATCTCTGAGACTGCAGAGAGTTTGCACAGAAATCTGAATTCTCCCGAGAAGGGGCAGGGGTTGGGGTCAGTCCAAGGTCCCTCCTGAGCCTGACCTTACAAAGCCAGCAGGGTTTTGACGCACAGACACACAGACTAAACAGAGCTGTGCTGGGGTGATTTATATGGGTGGGTCCTCAGAGTGTGGCCAAATGGAAACAAAATCTCATAAAAATTATTTCAGGGAGCTCGAAGAAAGTTGGGAAAAGACCCGAATCCACCAGTGGCACTGACTGGAGGGAGCTGCAGCTCTCTAACTCACAAAATGATGGCTCAGAAGCAGCACAAAGAGGGGTTTCAGGTGGTTTTTGGCAATGGGTGATGCACTCCAGGCTGTACCAGGTGGTAATTACAGGAATCCTTCAGCTCCCCGCTTCTCAGCACTTGGAAATCCATTGGAAAGGGCTAAAAAGTCATTAATTCCCACAGAATTGTGTCCTAGTTTTGCAAAAGCTCCACTGATGTCAGGGTGAGTTATTTATCATGCCCCCTATCAGAGTTTTCCTTTGCTGGCAATATTTTTGTGTTTTGTGGGATCTCCAGATGGTTGGGAACAGCCGCGTTCTCTTTGGCCTCGAAATTGCCCGAAATCAGCCTCAACATGGTCATAAATCTTTAAGTCATTATATTTATATATAAATACTTGAGTTACAAATATTAGGTTATGCATTTAATTGCTGCTGGATTGAACTGGAGATCAACACTCATGAATCACTTTCTGGAATGTTGATCCCAGTCCTGACTGTCCCCAGCAGGGACACCATGGACACCAGCCTGGGCTGGCATCGTCCCCAGCCTTTGCCACCTCCTGGGGCACCATTTGAGACATCACTGATCACAAGGGAGATGATCTTTCATGTGATATAACTTTATATATTTTTTTTTAAAAGAAAACTTTCCCACTTGACTGCTCCCTTGTCCTTCCCCAACCCAGGTGAATATTCCATTCTAAAGCCCACTCCTGGCATTTTATGGGCCTGGGCTGCACAGAGCAGTGGAATCATGGCAGAAAAAGAGTAAAAACCTTCTCCAGTGAGCATTTAAAAAACCCCAAACAGCCATTCTCGGGACAGGAGATAAGAGCAGGCAGTTATATAATTGAAGGATGATTCAGAGCCCAGAGGAAGCATTTTTGGGCTGATCAGGAGCTGATAACTGGCCTGGCCTGAGAGCACAGGTCATGAAATCCAAGCGGAAAGGATGGGACAGAAGTTTTGGAGCAAAAGGTGGGAGCAAAAGCAGCTCAGCGTGGTGGCGTAGGATGGTACAGACCACACAACTCCTCGCTCTGATGGAAAATGTGAATTATTTTCAGGCAGATCCACCAGAGACATTCAGGAAATGAGAGGCTGTAACGATTAAAACCAAAACTTCGATTTCATAAAGATTTCTGGTGATATCTGCCACCATCTGCTGTAGAAGCAGAGCTGCAAGAGGGTTGGAGGTGGCCACTGGTGCTGTAGGAAATTCCTGGTGCGTGGGGTGTCCTTATCTGCCCTCAGCTCTGCACAAAGGGCCTGGTTAAGTCACTGCTCATCGGGGCCTTTCTCTTTGTGTTTTTTCTTTCAAGTCAACAAGAAAAGAAAAAATAAAAAAAACCCATCAAGATGAGAACTTGAGCGCTCAAAGAACAGGAAGTTTCTGATACTCCTTCCTGTGGTGTTTTTAACCAAACACTTTGCATATCTGATGCTCCAGATCCGCCATTGTGGAGGGCTCAGTTCTTGTCTCCAACTCTCGTGCTGCAGTTGCAAACCCTGCCCTTGAAGAGCTGGTAGAGGAACCAGAATGTTGTTGCCACTGTGTGCTCCAGTTTATTCTGTTCCAAAGTTGAACTTTTGGGTTGGCCTTGGCTGCTCTGACATTTCCCTTGGCTGAAGAAGCTGGGCATGTCCAACCCCGGGTTCCATCCTGCCTTCTCCTTTCTCCAAGAGTTTGATTAGGCTTTTCCCATGTCACTTTGGCTGGTTTTTAATTATATCCTTCCAAGATCTTATCTCTCTCCCCATTCAGCAGGGTCCATCTGATACCTGTTGTATTCCCTTGGGAATTACAAGCCCAGGACTGAGCTCCAAGGCTGCTCCAAGTGATCTCAGTTTGGACATGGACATGGGGCTTGCCCTGTCCATCAGTAACAATCATCCCCCTGGTACAGGTCATTCCACCACCCAAATACAGCCCAGAAACCCAGGAATATTATCCTAAAAAGAAATAAAATGGCACTTGGCTTGGCAGTGCTGGATCACGGCTGGATAAATGATCTTCAGGGTCTTTTCCAACTTAAATCATTCCATGATTCCAGGTCTCCTGGTGGTTAATGCGGAGCAATTGAAAAATGAGGTTTCTCCTGGGAAGTTGGTCTTGTCCTTGTGTTCCCCATGTCTTCCCAGGGTAAAACTGTGGATGAGAACAGAGAACAAAGGTGCAAATAAAATAAAATGGGAATAATTAAAATGTTCATCCTGTGGCAAAATATGTTTGATCATCAAAGATTAATTATGGATGTTTAACTGACCTGGCATTTCTTCTTAATAGCTTTTAAGGAAAATCTGATTTCCACATGGATGTATCTCCACAACTAACATGGAGCTGTTCTAGGGAAAGGCAGGATTTTCATCCTGATGGATTTTTCCTGAGAAAAGCCTCTGGCAGGGGCTGCAGTTTCATTCCAACACGAGATGCTGAACATGATCTCTGGGATTCTGTGGGAAATACTGGATGTGTGTTGTGTCCCAGATAATTCTCTGGCCATCCTCAAATCCCAAGCAGCAATTTCATATCACAAGACCCACTAAATAAATACAGGCTCCAATTGTCACCAATGACATTTGGACTTTGGGATCTTTGAGCTCTTTTCCAACCTTGGTTATTCTATGATTCACGAGTTCACATGAATTTGCCTCTCTGCTTAGATTTGAACAAATTCCCAAGTGCTACAAGCCCTGAAAATAATATTCATTCCAAAAATCCACAAATATTTTCATGCTGTTTATTCCAATGCCTTTCCCAAAACAGAATGCCAACTGGCAAAGGCTATTTCTGGCTTTTCAGTTTACGAAAGAAGATTAAAGCAAAATTTCTCCACAAGGAATGTTTGTTTTTGTACTGTTGAGCTTTCTGTTTGTTTTCTCATCTTCCAGTGACAATGAATTGTGGTGGGTTTTGTGATGAGAAAACTGTGCTGTCAAAAAATGAACATCAGAGAGTTAAAATGTTGCTTTTGTGGGTGGGAAAGGCTCCCGGTAGCCCAGGTTGGGAGGGTTAAAGTCTTGCAAGGACCCTCACACCCAAGTCCAGCCTGAGGGTCAATAATGCACCTTCAGGTCTGTCCCATTCTGGAAAAAAATATTACGATGAAAGGATAATTTGGAGAGGTTTGGATGTAATACAGATTTTTCCATCAGCTCTACAAAACCAGGAAAATTCATAGAATTTCCCAGCTCCTCATAAATGAACCATCAGGAACAGGAAAATGTTTCCAGGCTGTTTCTCCCTGGCAGTGTTCCATCTGAGAGGGGTGCTGCACATTCCCTGAGTGGTTTCTCTGTGATGGGACTTGTGAAACCCTGGAGGCAGAGCTCAAAGCTGGCCCTATCTGCCCCATCTGCTGCAGCCCTCGTGTTCCACATACAAAACAGGAAGGGGAAGCAGCAATTGGCTCTATCAGAACAGCATCTCCTGCCAGAGTGGTTCTTTGTTCTCACAGGTTGACACATTGGAACCATGAAAAAACCCAACCAAGGAAATGCAGCTTTTCAAGTCAGCAGTTCAAAGGTTTTTGTGATGGCTTTAACATTTCTCTGAGGTGGTTGATCAGGGACTTGGAATGCTTTTCCTGGCACCCAGCACTGCTGGACTCGGAGGTGTTCAATGTCCGGTGGAGCCCATCCCATAATGACTCTGCAAAGGTACAAATTCAAGCCTTCTCTTTCATAAACCCACATGCAGAGTGTGACCAGCTGACTGCACATGGGCCAGTTCTGGTGCTGTGCTGGGTCCTTCACCAACCAAACCACAGCAGAAGGACAGCTCAGGGTCCTTGTCTGGAGGTTTGGCCTCACGAATCGTCCTTGGATTGGAACATCCTCTCAATGTGCACAAGGGGACAGGATCAGTGCAGGTTTGAGGGTCCCTAAAGCCCTATTTCCACAAGTTTTCTTTGGCAGAAGAACCTGAAATGTCTGTCCTCTGTCCCAAAGCTCCCTCCAAGCCCAATGAGGATCAGTTTAGGGTGGATTGGAACTGCGGCACCAGGAGCTGTGGCAGCAGGGCCAGCCCTGTCCCCGTCCCCACACCCTGTCAGCTCCACTTCCCAGAAAATGCAAACTCTCCCTGTCGGGTTTGCATTTTGAGAGGAAACCCTGTCAGGGAAACAGAAACAATCAGTTGTCCCTGACTGATGCCTTTGGTCCTTCCCAGATTTGCTATCCAGCCCCATCCCCACCTCTTTTTCTGGGGAGAGATCAGTGCCTGTGAGAGAACAACTTCGTTCTCCAAATGTTTGGGATAACAAGGGTGGGACTGCTGAACGTGGTCCTGGCCCTCAGTCCTGGGAGTAATTTATTTTATTCATCTCAGCAGAGCAAGAGGCTTTATCCCAAAAAATGCTGATTGGAGACCGTGCTGAGGGTGTCCAACCATCTCCCCACCTTCCCTCAGTCCTCTTTCCTGCTCAGAAAGTTGTATTTGCAGTAAGATTTGAGAGGTTAATGGCAAAGGCTGCAGTTTCCTTCACAGGAAGTTCCCCAGCTCTGGTCTCCCACAAAAAACAGGGAATAGGGAGCTTTGTTGGCTTCATGGCTTGGGATGGAGCAGCTTCTCGCAGCTGCCAGGGTGGGTCACTCATTAATATCAATCCCTAAAAACAATGGGGAGATGGGGACAGTGTTGGAAGTGTGACATCAACTCAGATTCCCTCCGTTGGAGCCGGGTGCTGATAACACCAAGTCGTGGGTTTGATCCCTGGATAAGCCATTCCCTTAAAAGTTGGGCTTGATGATCCTTGTGGGTCCCCTCCAGCTCAGAATATTCTGTGATTCCGTGAATTCCCTGTGCTGAGCCCAGGGAACAAACAGACCCAAGTTCAGGTGAGAATAAGGGAGGATCCCTGGAGAAGCAGCTCCCACGGGGGGACGGGAGCCGTGCAGAAGCTGACACGGCAAAGGGATTGCACATCCTTGGCAAGCAGCAGAAATGACTTCCCCAAAGAAGGGGAAGCACAGGAGGAGGGAGCCGAAGCCATCCCACAGCAGCTGCTGACAGCGCCGTTCCTCCGCGTGGTTCTGTGTCACCCAAAGGCCGCCCCAGCCAGCCCCCCCGGGCTCGGCCCCGCTCCGGGGCGACGGCCCTGACCCAGCACTTCCCGCAGCACAGCCCACCCGTTCCAGCATGGCTGGGGGCTGCCGGCCTTCAGGGCACAGGATTTATTGCGTTGGAAGGCTCTTCATCTCCACTCACACTGCGGGGACACCTCCAAACCTCCCCTTTCCCCCCGGTTTCCCATCCCTTTGCAGTGGAAGCGCATCCCTGGCAGATCCAGGGGCACTGTTCCAGCGCACTCCCCTCATTAACCCCCACTGAAAGCTTTCCATCCTCCTTCCCTCTCTTTTTTTTCCTTTCTGCTTTCCTCCTGTGCTTTACTTCACTTCCAGGAGGGACATTCCTGGGATGATGACTGAAGCCACGCACATTCCAGGTGGGGATGGCTGAGTCCAGCTAGTCAGGGCAGGCAGAGCATCCCCGGGTCTCCATGCTCGCTTTCAGGCATCACCACAGTCCTGCTTTTCTGGAGAAATCCCGCAGCTGACATTGCCACTGGGAGCTCCCTGCCAGTGTCGCACAGCCCAGCCCACGCCAGATACCTTGGGGCAGGTCTGAAGCTGGGACACTGTCCTTATCCCACAAGATTCCAAGAGAAAGGACTTATTTTGGGAAGTCACAGGAGAGGAAAGAGAATGCAGCTTTGTTAACGAGATGTTTGTTTCCTCACAAAACCCCACCTTTCTGCTCTCCCCTTCTTAAACAGCCAGAGTGGGAGAAGTTGCCAATGCTGGAGGGATTTTTCATTCACTCTGGAAAGCACTTAGGCATTTAGGAAGTTGTCTGGAAGTCCTGCAGTAAAGAGATAAGCAGTGTACTGGATCAATGGCATTTAAGATACTTGAGGAAGGGCTCAGTTTCTTGGAATCTGGTGCCTGGCTGGAGCTGCAGGAATTTGGGGTCCACGGGGAGAAGGCAATGGAGCGTCAGTCAGTGCTAAGTGACAACCTCAAAGCATGGTCCGGCTTTTTCCAGATTTGGATGGTCCCAGACTGATTTCCAAAGCCTCATTTGAGCCTTTATTCCTTATCCCATTGTCCTGTGGAAAGGGAATCAGAGGAGTTACAGCCTGACCATCAAATTGCTCTTATCAGAGCTGATGGGGATCACTTTGTTGGAGTCTTCTTCACCCTCATTCCTCTGGGAATTCATCCAGGACTCCTTTTAGGAGTTCTCCCCTTCCCTTGCTCTCCTCTGGGTCTCCTCACATCAGGGAGTACCCCAGTCTTGCCCCCCAAATTCCACAAGTCATCTTTGCCACATTGTGTCAGAGCTGCAGTCTGAGCTCCTCGTGAATTCAGAGTGGAAACCCTTCCCACCAAAACTCTGGCTGCAATTCCAGCACATCTGGAGCAGCAGCAGCCTCCTCGATCCCACAACAACCTCAGCTTGACTTTGCAATTAGAAATCTTCCTGTTCTTGAGAGTGAAAGGCAGAAAAGAAAAGGAAACAGCAAAGAAAAAAAAAAAAAAAGAAAAAGAAAGGAGAAGAAATAACTGAGTAGCAAAAAGCAGAAGGAATGGCCAAAAAAGGTACCGAAAAAGCAGAAGGAATGGCCAAAAAATGTACCGAAAAAGCAGAAGGAATGACAGAATGGAGTAACAAGCAGAATGTGCACCACAAATAAAACAAACTCCAGAGGCAGCTCCCAGCACAGGAGATCACAGACAGTGCAAGGAACTGTCTGGTCTCGGAGGCTCTTGGACCTCCATCCTTGAAAGTCTTCAAAATCAGGTGGGACAAAGCCCTGAGCAGCCTGGCCTGGCCTGGATCGAGCAGGAGTCACACTGGAGATGTCCTGATGTCTCCTCCAGCCTGAATTATCCCATGGTCCTGTGATTTGACTGCTCCCAGTATGCTGCCAAGCAGCTCTTGGGAGCTGGACAGGCTCCCTGGGCGTGGGTAGGTGAGGGAAGGTGGGAAGCTCTCGGGAAGGGCAGAGGGAAGAGGTGCATTTCCTTCTCACACACCTTCACTCTTCATGGAGAGTGAGGTCAGAGAAAAACTGCCACCTCCACAACACCGTGGCTTTGGAAACTCCAAAAGCAGCCATAAAAATGGAGTTGGGGCAGGAAAATGGCTGGGAATCCTCCCAGGTGGTCACTCAACAGCAGCACCGTGGGGGAGCTGTGCTGGGGTGGCCTCGCAGCAGGAAAACGTGGGGTCACTGCTGCCAACATATGGAACAGAGCTGGGCAGGCTGAGCCTGGGGACACCAGCACCAGGGGGGAACCAGGAATGCCCATGAAGACAGGGAGATGTCCATGAGGACAGGGAGATGTCCATGAGGACGGTGACCCACATGGTGAGTTCAGCAGGGCTGGCTTAGATCATGGAATGATTTGGGTGGGAAGGGACCTTAAAGCCCATCCAGTCCCACCCCCTGCCACGGACAGGGACATGTTCCACTATCCCCAGTTTCTCCAAGCCCCGTCCAACCTCGCCTTGGACACTTCCAGATGCTCCAGTGCCACTTGGAGCTGTTCCCACCGCGGATAAAGGTTTCTTCCCCCAAAGGATTCCCCACTGCCCCAGAGAAGCCAAAAGCTGCTGGCACCCCCTGTGACCATCCACATTCCAGACAAATCCACTGGGGATGGGAGAATAGAAGAATTCCTTAACTCCTTAGCAAAAGGTGGGAAGAGCATATTATACATCCTCAGAAGAAAGCCAATCTAATTAATTGAAAATTCAGAGTGGGACAGCCCACACTTAAAATATTCAAAATTGAGAAAAGTAGTACTTCATTTGATATAGCCTTGGAGTTTGTTTGGTTTTGTTAGGTTTTTTTTTTTAGTTTATTTTTGTTTTGCGTTTTTTTTGGTTGTTTTTTTCTTTACAAAGCCACAGCTGTTTAAAAAAAAGAGAGACAAAGTGTATTTTGGGATGCTGGAAGAACGGAGCACTAAATTCATGAGAATTCTGTTTACCTTCCGATGAGACCAACACCAAAAAGTCTCATAAAAACTATTTCTAAACAAGATTGTTAACTCTGATATCAGAGATGAGCTCCCTGGCAGTTACGAGCAGGAGTAAATTACTCACAGAACAAAACCAGGGATGGGACCCCGTCAGTTCACACCAGACTGGGGGGCGTGGGAACGGCTGGGATGCTTTTAAGTGTTACTTCCTAGGAAGGTGGGAAAACCCTGGAAAAGCTNGGGGTGGGGGCTTTGCCTCCGTATCCCCCGGTTCTGCCGTGTCCCGGTTTGAGCCGCTCGCTCCCTCCCGGAGCGCAGCCGCGCCGCTAATGAGCTGCGGCGTTAATTAGCGGCCGCTCGCCGCGCTGGTTGCTCCATTCCTGCCCTGTGCCCCCGCTCCGTCCCCTCGCAGAGGGGAGCTGGGGTTTGTTTGGTGTTTTGGGGCATTCCCGTCCCTCCCCAACCGGGGAATGCAGCGCCCGGAGCGTTCGTCGGGATGGGGACGCTTCGTGTTTGTGCTTGGAACGAGCGACAGCAGCGACTTTGTGCTTTTGGGTTGTGTAATTAAATTGAGTGTAATCTGCTGGTGACCAGAGATGCTCCGAGGGCTGGAGCCCCTCTGCTCTGCAGCCAGGCTGGGAGAGCTGGGGGTGCTCACCTGGCGAAGAGAAGGATCCAGGGAGACCTCAGAGCCCCTTCCAGTGCCTAAAGGGGCTCCAGGAGAGCTGGAGAGGGACTTGGGACAAGGAGTGGAGGGACAGGACAAGGGGGAATGGCTTCCCACTGCCAGGGTTAGATGGGATATTGGAAAGGAATTTTTCCCTTTGAGACACTGGCACAGGGTGCCCAGAGAAGCTGTGGCTGCCCCCTCCCTCGAAGTGTCCAGGGCCAGGTTGACAGGGCTTGGAGCAGCCTGGGATAGTGGAAGGTGTCCCTGCCCATGGCAGGGGTGGTGTGGGATGAGCTTTAATGTTCTTTCCAACACAAACCAGTCTGTGATTCTATGAAAAACTATAAATTTATCTGTGCTGCATCAGACTTGGAGAATAGCAGTTGTTTAGGGTTTTGCTCCCTTTGGGAACCTTTTCTCATCCACTGCGGTTTCCTTTCACTTGTGCACGTTCCCAGTGAGCTGAATTCACCAGCACACAAATAAATGGTTCAGTGAACTGTGACTGTACAAATAAAAAAGTGGCAGAAGCAATGTTTGTGTTCAATTCATGATGCAAACGTAAATGTGATTTCTCTCAGCTGGGAAATGCTGTTTTGTGGGATTCTTGTTGGTTTTTACAGATGCATTTCTGGGTGTGATGTTCTCACATTTAAGCAGTTTGATTGTGATCATCAGGTTTCCTTTCGGTTGCAAAACTGAAATTATGTTTAGAAATACAGCAGAAAACAAGTCTTGCTTGTCTTTCAGCCAAATACCTCAAGTTGTTGTTTAAATTGTGGGCTGGTTGCTGGACTTAAGGCCATTATATATTAAAGCATAAAAGGTCCTTGACTGGTGGCTTCCATGTCCTTGACATGGACTGGTGGCTTCGTTCAGCCTGATGAGGATTTTTAGTGAACGTCACCCCCTGTACCCTCGGGTGGTGACAGTCCCCTCGCTGACACCTGCTGAGGTTTAGGTCATTTGTGCATTGTAGATAATCAAAGGACTCTTTTGAAAGAGTACAAACACCAAAATAGCTGAAATTTGACTGAAACTTGGAAGCCTTGAGCATCCCAGAGGGGTTCTGAATTCTGACTGCAGTAAATCCTGGGGACAGACAGAGACTCTAATGCTGCCAAGTTATTTTTATGGGTGAAAATTCATTTAACAGCAATTGTGAGCATTTTCACGGTACAGTTGTGGGTTCTCATGGCTGATCTTGATCCAGCTTCTGCTTTTGTTGTTGTGGTGTCCTGTTATTTCAGCCAGCTCTTGTCCTGCAGCTCTGATCTCGCAGCTTTCATGGTCTCAGGCTGCAAGGGAGGTTCTGCGTTTGAACCATTAGAAATTGAAAATTAATTTTTAAAAAGAGGAGAGTCAGGGCTGAACAATTATTGGGGTCCAGGACAGCTCCCCCTATTTTAAATTCCATAGTGCTGGTGTCACCTTCATCATCCCTCTCTGCTGTTTTGCTGAGTAGCTGCCTCAGTTTGTGAGGAGTTAAGAGATTTCCTGGTAATTTAATGTCCCGAGGACTTGGCCTCAAGTTGCACCAGGGGAAGTTGAGATTGGATATTAGGAAAAATATCTTCACCAAAGGGCTGGGCAAGCCCTGGAACAGGCTGCCCAGGGAGATGCTGGAGCCATCATATGTCCCAAAATGTATGGATGTGGCCCTCAAGGACATGGATTAGTGATGATTGTGGTGCTTGATGGTTGGACTTGCTGACCTCAAGGGTCTTTTCCACCCTTAAGGATTCCAAGGTCCTGTGATGTGATTCCCTGAATCTGTCACATCTTGTTACTCATACCCAGTTGTTGGTACCAGGTGAAAAAAGGTGGATGTAGCGGGGATGGGTCAGATCCACATCCCTTCCTAGCTCTCTCCTGAGAGAGATGACAGGTTTTTCCTCTTATTTCATCATGGATATTTATTTTCCTGTGCTGCTTTACCTCACCTGGGTTCTCACCCCCAGGCCGAACACCATCCCCAGGGAGCTGGTGCCGCAGCCAGGCACCATGACGGCGCTGTCCCCCAACCTGTCGTGCCACCACTCCATCGACGACTTCCGCAACAGCGTCTACTCCACGCTCTACTCCATGATCAGCATCATGGGCTTTGTTGGGAACGGCGTGGTGCTGTACGTGCTGATCCGCACCTACCGGCAGAAAACGGCCTTCCAGGTCTACATGCTCAACCTGGCCCTGTCCGACTTCCTGTGCGTGCTCACCCTGCCCCTGCGCGTCATCTACTACGTGCACAAGGGCCACTGGTTCTTCAGCGACTTCCTGTGCCGCCTCTCGTCCTACGCGCTCTACGTCAACCTCTACTGCAGCATCTTCTTCATGACGGCCATGAGCTTCTTCCGCTGCATCGCCATCGTCTTCCCAGTCCGCAACATGAGCCTGGTGTCGGAGAAGAAGGCGAAGTTTGTGTGCGTTGGCATCTGGGTGTTTGTCACCCTGACGAGCGCGCCCTTCCTGCGGAATGGGACGTACCAGCACGGCAACAAGACCAAGTGCTTCGAACCGCCGGAGAACTCCCAGAAGACAAACCTGGTGGTGATCCTGGATTTCATCGCCCTCTTCGTGGGCTTCATCTTCCCTTTCATCGTCATCACCATCTGCTACACCATGATCATCCGGACCCTGCTGCGGAACTCCTTGCGGAAGAACGAGGCCAACCGCCGCAAGGCCGTGTGGATGATTGTCATCGTCACCACCACGTTCCTGGTGAGCTTCACGCCGTACCACGTCCTGCGCACGGTGCACCTGCACGCGCTGCGCCTGCGGGGCCCCGGCTGCAGCGACGCCGTGTTCCTGCAGAAAGCCGTCGTTGTCACCCTGCCCCTGGCAGCTGCCAACTGCTGCTTTGACCCCCTCCTCTACTTCTTCTCCGGCGGCAACTTCCGGCAGAGACTCACCACGCTGAGGAAGGCGTCTTCCTCCAGCTTGTCGCAAGCCTTCAGGAGAAAGATCTCCGTGAAGGACAAGGATGAGGAACCCTTTGGAGAAAGCCAGAGGGAGAATGGAAGGGCAGCTGTGGCACCTTTGTAAGGAGGTTAAACCTTCCCCTCAGAGCTCTGATGGGGGATGGAGATCTCAGAACTCTTCCAGAAGGTGGGATGGAGGCTTGCAAGCCTTTGTTGCAGTTAAATAACTGTGGACAGTCCGTGGTTGGTGGTATTTGGTGGCAGAGCCACTGCTGGGGCTGGGCAGCCCCTGGGACCCCCAGAGCCACGTGGGACAGGGCAGCCACCACCAGCAAACTGTGGAGCTGCTGCTGAACTCCCAAACCCCCTTCCAAGGCTGTATTTAGGCATTTGTTTCGTTTCACAGCTCTCCAAGAGCGTTAATTCCCTGAGCCAGCAGGAAATGTAAACAAAGCTTGCGGCGTGTGGGGAGCTCCTGACAAATGGTGAGGGCAGAGTTTTCACTGGATCTTCAAACAGCCGCCAAGTTATTTACACAGCGAGGCCGGGATAATTCCTACCCTGCTCCCAGCTGCCTCTGGATTTCGGTTTTTATGATCATTATTTGTGTTTTTGGCTCCCAGGGCTGTGCCTGGACTGCAAATCAGGATGAGCCCCTCTCCCACCCCCACCGAGCAGCTCAAGATGCTTTGGTGGGCAGCAGCTTTGCCAGTATTTTCCCAATTTCTAGAAAAATCCATGGGATCAGTTGTAAAATTGCAGTATCCTACTGTGCAGGATAAGTTAGGAATAAGGATAAGAGGGAAACTTATTTCAGTGGGACTGGTCCTGAAGTGATGGCTGCAGGATTCAGATTATCACTCCAGTTTTTGAGGAAGTTTTAGGTGAAAGTGGAGCTCTGCATGCTCGGAGTCAGATCTGCCTTTCTCAACTATTGGCCAAGGGTGTGAAATTAATAATAAATAAAAATAAAGCCCTCCAGGATGTTTAATCCTGTTCCAGAGTGTTCACCTTCCCCACACGTGGCAGCAAAGAGGCAACAGGAGGCCCTTGGAAAGATCTTTAGGAAGAGCTGGAGATCCAAAATCTGAGTTTGGATGGAGGGAAACATTCCCGTACTTTTCCAGGGGATCCGCGGGAAGGTAGCACTCCTGCCCCTGCTGGAGCAGAGCCCGGCTGGAGATGTGCAACACATCCCGACAGAAATAGAAATTCTTGTAGGATTAAAGCTCTCAGTTGGAGGAGTTGATAAATGAACAGCAAGTGTGTTTGGATATGGTATTTATGAAGTTACTTGATGTTATCTTGAATAAAGAAAACAGTTTTAGTAGTGAAGAATAACAGTGAGCAAAAGGAGTTTGGCTTGGACAGGCATCTGCTGGAGAAATTATCTGTACAGATAATTAGAGTGTGAATTCACGCTTTACACCACAGCCCTGGCTCAGCAAAAGGCACTTAAAAAAGCAAATTCACCTGCAGGAAAAATGATGGATGTGAATTTCCAAGGAGATCTGAAATTCCTTTGTTAAATTTGAAGGAAAAAGTGGCAGAGGGCTGAAAGCTGCTCCTGTAGAGGAGAGTTGGAGACCCCATAAACCCCCAGAGGGCAGAGCCAAGAGTTCAAAGCCAGAACTACAAATTGTTCAGGGAAAAAATACGGAAGAATTGGCTAAAACTCATTTTCAAGGGTCAGCATTGAGTATTCCACTTGTGTGTCCAGGCTTTAAAGGCATTTGTGGTAATAAAATATTAAAATATAAAATATTACAACTGGTAATAAAATTCCTCATGGGAAACAGTTTCAGAATATGCAGGAATAACATGCCCATTCCCAAAGTTTAAAATACTGTACAGTAAAGCTAAGTGTGTGTGTATATATATATATATATGTATATATTGCAAAGCATTTTTACTGTACCAGAGGTATTTGTTAATCTTTTGCCTTTTTTATTTGAAGGAGACAATGGTAATGGCAAAGGACATGGCAGCTTTTTTTTCTTGTGCACTAGGAAAGCCTGGTTTTTAAAACGTTGCTGAAAATAAAATGGAAACGTTGCAAGTGAAATTTTAATGACTGTTTTCTGTGGCTCGTTTGAAAGTTTCTGTTACAGATTCTTCTTCCCTACAATAAAATTGTATTTGCACACAGTACCAGAGTGTAATATTTGCTTAATAATAATAATAATTTATAATGGCGTAATAAACATTTAGAGCAGCACAGATGTTGCTGAGATGTTGGGGGAGTTATTTTGCTCCAGCCAAACTGGCCTTTGCCGTAGCCCAACTTCCCTGGATTCAGGCCACCACCTGGAGCTGCTGTTTGGGGACACTTCTGATGGTCTTGGTAGCCCTTGCAGGGGTGGAGCAGCCCAACAAAAAGCAGCTGGAACCTGGATAAATTGGGATTTACAGGCAGAAAATGCTTGGAAAACACTTGAAGGGCAGGGATGCTCTGGGTGAGGGGCATTTTCTTTCTGTTTATTGTGGTCACACAGCACAAATCCAGGTTCCTCCCCAGAAAACTCTGCTGGGAATGGTTTCTCCTCGGCTTTTCCCAAAGCAGGTGCAGGGGGAGGTTGGTTATGAAGTTCCAGCCCTGAGGGGTGAGGAGGGACGTTGCCATCAGCTCCGGGTGACAGCCAGGCACTGTCCCTGCGAGCGCCTTTGCCCTGGGGACACAGAAAAGTGCCACTGGCAGCAACTCCCGGGCAGGTTTTGCTCAGGAACAGGAACCTGGCGGGAAAGCTGTGCAGAGAAACAGGGATTGGTACTGGGACGGGGCAGGTTAGGAATTGCGGTGGTTTTAGGGGCTGTACAGCGGGACAGGAGCTGGGAAGAGGGGACCAAGTGTCGCCCTGGTGCAGCGACAGAGACGCATAGAAAACGAAAGTGAGTGGGTTGGGATTTTGCTGTAAACTGGGCTTTTTTCC
The DNA here is from genome assembly GCA_013397115.1 of Edolisoma coerulescens. Classification (NCBI taxonomy): domain Eukaryota; kingdom Metazoa; phylum Chordata; class Aves; order Passeriformes; family Campephagidae; genus Edolisoma; species Edolisoma coerulescens. The sequence goes on from VWZW01004955.1 coordinate 4,505,329, forward strand.
GCTGCAGTTTCTGGTCCGAGGGTGTCCCCTAGTGCAGAGCCGCCGCCTGTGGCTAACGAGGTTTCCTCTTTTTATTTAGTCCAGCCCCAGCTCCTCTCCCGTCACGTTGTCCTGTTTCCTCTGGTGTTGATCCCCTCGTTCCCCCCTCCCACCCCTGCCTGCATTTTATTTCACCATCTTTGGGTTTCCCTCTCTGCCTTCCTTTTGGTTTTTCCTATTTTTCAGGATGGATGCTGCAGCTGGGAAGGACCCAGCCACGGGAGGACCCAGTGTCCTCCTCCTGCCTTGGGCTCCAGCTGCACGCTCGACTTTGCCTTAAAAATGCTGATTTTCCGTAGGATGACTGTCCAGTACGGCCCTGAGAGCTGGTGGTGAGTACAGCCCTGGGGCATCACCTCCTCGTGACAGTTCAGCCTGGGTGTGTCTGGGAGGGTTATTTCTGACCAAACCAGTACAGATGTGGGTGAAAAGCTCTGCCAGAAACTGGGTATCCGTATGGGAAGGGAACGGTCCTGCCTGTCTCCCACCAAAGGAAAGGGAGCTGCCACACAGGCACAGCTGGGAAGTTCAGAAACTGCCCATGGGACGTGTTCACCCTTATTCCATAAACTGCTTTCCCATAAAACTCCTGCAGGATGTGAGAAGCCAACAGCCCTTCAGTTTAATGAGCAATGAAGTCCAAGCTCTGGCAATAAAGAGAGATTTCCTCTCATTCTTGCTCTGAGCATGGTGCTCCCTTCCTCCCCCCCCCCCATCCCTGGGCACGCTTTTTGGGGCTGGAGGGACTCCATCCATTCCCACTGGCTGGATTCCCCAGGGATCTGTGCACTGAGAAGGTCTGGGTCCCTCAGCAGGAGTTAATTCTCAAGCTGAATCTTAATTCAGCATTTTTTTCCCCATTTCCACTGTGGTCTGACATTAGGAGAGGGATTTCTCCCACACAGCAGCAGGGAGAACACCAGGCCCTTTATCCTTCACCTACACAGGGTACGACCTGGTTACCAGGGGAAAAAAGGAGGAGCAAAAATGAAGGAAAGCTTGTCAGATTTTAAAATACCATCTGCACTAAAATGTCTTTGAAACATTCCTGAAAGCAAACCTGAGGATGAAAAGCCCAGCCTGACACTTGGGGTTACAGATCCCTCTTGGGATCAGCAAGGTTGGGAACTCAACCCTGCTTCCCCCAGACTCTTAATTCCAGCCCTGCGAGCAGCCACACGTACAAACAACTATTTGGAATATTTGCAGACTTCACTGGAGGGGGAAATGTGCCCGTTTTGTTCCTGTCAATGTGGTTTCTTACGCTTCAGAGGAAACCAGGCTGCTCTGGGAGCAAAGCAAGGGCCCTTTGTTGGGTCAATAAATACATTCCTGATGGATCTTCACCAGGTCGGGAGGGACAGAAGGAAGGAGGCAGAAAAACCCCACTATTTTGATCATGAATAAAACCTCCAAGTCCAGGATCACTGCTGCAGGTCTCTGCTGGGGGTGGCAAAGACTAAACAGAGTTTGGTTTGGGTTTGGCCTGTTAAAATCCGTTTATTTGTGAGGAGCACAACTCCCTGGGGATCTGCTTGAGTTTCATTTCAGCAAGGCTGAGGTCACTCAGGGAAGAGGGGACTGAGGGGAGACTCCTCAGGAGCTGCAGCTCCTCCTGAGGGGCAGCTCCGATCTCTACTCCCTGTGAGAGGGGCAGGACCCAGGGAATGGCTGGAGCTGTGCCAGGGGAGGGTCAGGCTGGATTTTAGGAAAAGGTTCTTCCCCCAGAGGGTGTCAGGCACTGACCAGGCTCCCCAAGGAATGGTCATGGCCCCGAGGCTGCCAGAGCTCCAGGAGCAGTTGGACACTGCTCCCAGGGACAGGGTGGGATTGTTGGGATGTCTGTGCAGGGCCAGGAGCTGGACTCTGATCCTTGTGGGTTCCTTCCAGCTTAGGGTATTTTATGATTCTCAGGCTCCCCGCAGCCCCACGAGTCCCCCAGTAACACCTGGAGGGTTCAAGGACAAGAAGCAGAGTGTCACCATGTCCCTGCTGTGGGAATCTCTCTCCACACAGGACAGGAGGTTCCTGCAGGTGTTTTGTCTGACCGGCCCAGGAGGCTGCGAAGGGCCGACTCGAAGCTGCTGGGTTTGGGAGCAGTTATTGCAAAAGGCAGCCTGTGGCTGGGCTGTTAGAATTGCATCTGCCCCAGGATCACAGAGGCTTTATTTCCTTTCTGAGTAACCCTGAGACAGCCCCTTCTCTCTGCCCTGTCCTCCCCACGTTACTCACAGCAGGAAGCTGCTTACGTGAGTGAGGGCTGGAAAATGCTACACTGCCCTTTCACCACGAATTTTCAAGGAAAATGGAATGAGAAGTTCCCCCAAACTGGCCTTGAGCCACTGCCTCCTGTCAGCAGCATCTCCTCCCACGCTCCTCACGTCCTTCCTCACCCCGACTCACTGTGCCAGAGGTTCACAGGACTCCAGAGCTGCTTTGGGTTCCTCCTCGCCCTTTCCCAGTGCTCAGGTGGGAAGGGCAGGGCAGCAGCTTCCCTACAAACCTGGAGCAGCATCCTCACCTGTGGGGAAGGGCTTGTGGTCCCCAGCTCCAGAGGAGAAACTGGAGCGAGGCTGAGACCCCTTGGCGAGAGCAGCCCAGCCCCAGTGCTGAGGTGGCCCAGACCTGTCCCAAAGAAGATTCCCGAGCCAGGCACGAGGAATCCCAGGCTGGGCAGGACTGGAGGGGGGCAGAGGCTGAGCTCAGGTGGATTTTCCTCTTGGGATGCAGTGCAATGACTCCAGTCAGGGTTAATCACATCCTGTGGGAGGAAAAAGAGCCCTCAAGGATGTGAACTAATGGAAGAGAGGTGCTGAGGAACGGATGTCAGAGCCCTGTGGGACAGTCCTGCACATCCTCAGCTCCTGGGGCAGATCCTCCTGGGATCTGTCAGGAGCCTGTTCACATCCAAATTGTGCCACTCACACCAGCTGATGGTAGAGTTCGCTCCCACTGTAATTAAAACTAAAACTAATCAATAGAATCTGAGGTTGTTCTGGGGGTCAGCAAATGTCCCTGGTGCATCAGAGGACACTGGAAGCACTGGGCAGTGCTGAGCAGGAGCATCCAGAGCCACAGAAAGTGGCACCAATGATTCAACTCAAATGAAATGTCTAATTCTGGTAACTCTCTCCCGTGGTGGGAATTCTGCTGATGAAACAACCCCAGCAAACATCCAGTATTACACTGAGCTTATGTAAACTCAGGCATGGATCTCATCAGCCTCTGCAGCTTCCAGCGAGGTGCCTGAGCTCGTGGCCTCCTCCACCAGCACTGACCCCTCAGCAGAGCTGTATGTTTTGATTTTTCCCTGTTTATTTCTTCTGGGTGTTCCTTGAAACAACTGTGCTCCAACAAGGACTGCTGGAGGAGGAGGCAGCTCTTACACGTCACACTCAGAGAGGGCACAATTTGTGGGTAAAGTGACTCTTAGAAGGAAGTTGGGAAAAGTAGAAATATGGTTTATTAGCCATTAAAGCTAGAAAAACAACACAGCCAGAAAAATACTGCCCTCCCATGAGCCAAGGAGAGTGATAATGAAAAGTTAAAGCTGAAGTTTCAACCCCAAATGTAATTCAATTACAGGAAAAAATATGTAAATGCTTCAGCCCCTGCTTTCCCTAGAAAACTGACATTTCTACAAAATACCAGCTCTTTATCCAAACTACAAGGATTATGCCAATACAAACTGCAGGGGTTGTAGGGAGAGGGAGGAGATTTGGGGTTGTCTGAGAAAACAGTAAATTGGGGAATATTTTTGTTTATTTCATGTTGAACTTCAGGGGCTTTTCCTTAAGTTCAGTGCAGCAACACCACAGGAGAGCATCACCTTTGCCATCCCAGCTCACACAAGCACAGTTTGGGCTCCTTTTGGATGGAAGGATCTATATTTAAGGACTTTTATTGATTGATTTTGCTTGATTTTATATAGAAATACATAAATAGGAAGACCACGGGCAGCGGTGAAAAGGCAACGCTGAGCGAGACCCTGAGGTTGGTGAGGCATTTTCTGTCCCCTCTCCCAAAGTTAAAGGGGTCAGGGCCCCCTGAGGAGGCGCTGACAGCATTTTATCCATCAGAAGGAGGATTTTAAAGCCACGTAACCTTTGAGAAGAGCAGGGATTAACAAACCTCATTGAGTGACACCGTGACAAAAGGCCAGCCCTACGCACTGCCCGAAGACGCTGCTGGCACCGCTTGGGGAGAAAAGATGAAGTAACAGCAAAGAGGGGAAGTGAAAAGCACATTGCTTCATTTTTTTTATGAAACAAGAGTCCTGTAGTTCTCTCAAAATGTGTGTTTGTTTTTAGAGAAACATCTGGAACAGGCACCGAGGTGACACATGTCACTGGGGGAAGGATTTGGGGGCTCTCCGTGGTGACCGGTCACAGGAAGCCATTCACAGGTACAAATATTCCCTGTTTGGAGGCTTTTCCCTGGCTCCAATAGAAATGCTGAGCATGAATAAGATCAAAGAGGGTCATTCCAAGCTTTTTATTGCACGAGGTGGTTCGAACACTGTCTCAGGAGGTGGGAATGGGGCAATGCCATTGCTGGAAGCCACCTCATCCCTCGCTAAGGCAGAGGAACTCTGGGATCAGGGGTCCCAAATCCCTTCCTGGCACACAGAATCCCTTCCTGGCACACAGGAGCTCTCACCCCCCTCTCCTTTAAAACAAATCTGCCCTTCTCCTGTTGTGCTTATCTCACCCATTATCTCACCCCTAACAAACCAGGGCTCCTGAGTGCCCTGGGAAGTGGGAAGTGACTTATTCCCAGTGTGTAAGTGAAGCAGAGGGGCAGGGATTGATGCTGGAGCACCAGGCCACTCTCTGCCACCTTTTCCTGCTGGAAAGTTCATCCTGAGCTCACCACCAGCTCAGGATGAGCACCAGGGGTGGTGGCCAGGAGCACTGCCCTGCAGAGACAGCTTCAAGGCACGTCCCAGGAAATGTCACAGCACCATACTCTGCTACTACCTCTCTTTACTCCTTCTGCTTTTCTCACAGGTGATTGGAAAATTCACCACTGGAGCGTTATGGACAATCCCCACATCAGTCCCCATGGATGACCCCAGCTGGCAGCTGCTCCAGCCCCATTTGCAGCCTCTGGAGCCACCAGCCCCTTCTCCAGAGCAGGGGAATGGCAAAGCGGATCCTGGAGCGGAGCCTTTGGAAGGGCTCCCCAAACTCCCCGCTCCCAGCAGCCTCCAGCACCAGGCACAGCAGCAGGGAAGGCAGCGAGGAGGACTTTTCATAGCAAGAGAAGATGGGGAAGGTGGGAAGGGGCCAGTTTGGGGTTTTTTTCTGCTTTCTCTCCTAAAGTGTCCTCGGTAATTCTACTTGCACGTTGTCTCCCGGAGATCTGCTCTGCCAGCTGAGAAATGCTCCTCGTGCCACCACCTCACGTGGAATATCAGTGCTTGGACCTTCTCTCTGAGGGTGAGAAACCAGATCCATGCCAATCTCAAACCGGAGATGATTAGCCCCAAACAAATAAGTAGATTTCAGTAATGGATACAATGTGGAGGTTTCCTGGAGGAGCCAATATTTGAATTCTTCACAGCTGCATCTCTGCCTTTTGCTGGGTGGGTTTTTTTTTTCTTCTTTAGCCTGAAGTGCTCCCAACTGCCTCATGCCATGTGGCTGCTTCTTATTTGCATCCCAGACCTGATTCATGGCTGTGCACTGATATAAAATATATTATCTATAAAATGCTCGTTGGAGTGGGGAGAGTCCCTTCTGCAATGCCAAGGACACCAATCCGATAGGAAGGGGATGATGCTACAGCTCCAACGTCTTTGTGGCTGGAAGAGGAGCCCCCAAAGCAGAGCAGGGGCCCCCAGGCCTCCATCAAGTGAAAAATAAAAAATAAAACAAAAAAAGGGAATGGAAACAATCATGAGGAATGGGGTTATTGTAGGAGAGAGCAAGTAAAAGAGGTTGTTTGGGGACAGGGAGGAAAATGCCAGATAGGAAAGAAATAGAGCTCTGAAGAGAGACAATGGAGAACTGAAATGAAACAATTGAAGTCCCATGTGGACAGGGAGCAGGCAGATCATGGAGCACGGGCAGCTTTTCCCGAAGGTGCTGCAGCTTCCAGCCCTCTCGGCCCAGGGGTGGACATCAAACCTTCCGTGCACAAGGCTGAGGGAAATTTTGGTGCCAGTGTGAAGGGAAATGGGTTTTCACTCCCTAAAAGTGAGGTGGGGGGAGTTAAAACAAGGGCAGCAGCCAGGAAAACAAGTGAACTTGTAACAAGGCAGGAAACCTGCTCCATGTGCCCAGCAGGAAGGAAACAGCACAAACAAAGGGATGAGCATCACATTATACCTGACACAGGAATATTTCAGGTTGTATCAGTCCTGCCCTGCTGAGGGCTCACCTGCAGCTCCCCTGGATGTGCCCTTCAGGAAAGGTTAAAGAAGAGATCAGCATTTCAACAACTGAACTCTCAGCCTTTTGTCTGATGGAAAAAATCAATTCCAAATGTGGAGATTTCAATACAGGCTGTAATTTTGTTACAATTCTGATTTATTCTGCTTGCTTTCTTTCCTTTTTTTTTTTTTTGTCCTTCCCCTCCTCTCTGTTCTCCAGACATTGCCTCTGGTGCCTGTTCTGCTCTCCAAAGACCTTCCACAGCTGAATTCCATGCAGGAAAACGAGCCTCTGCCCACCCCAGGGTGTGAAATCCCCTCTTTAGGATAAAAACATAGGATTCAGGTGTTTCTGCAGCATCTTGGAAATGTTCTCTTCATGCAGAGCAGCAGGAAAGCACATCAGAGATGGTTTGTTAAGCAGCCTCACTCTGATTTATAAGAGCCTTGTAAGTGAACTTATTTTGGCTTTCTCCTTTCATCACCAGGGCAAGGACAAGCATCCCCAGCTCAAAAGTGTTTAAATGATGGTTGTTTTGGTTTGGGTTTCTGAGGCTCCAGTTACTTGGAACTGTGAGCACATTCCCAGGTAAGCAGACCTGACCCAGCCTTGGTGTCCCTGTGACTGGATCAGCTGGAGAACTGTCCCTGTATCCACCTGGGAGCAACTCTGCTCCTGTTCCTGAGCTGTCCCACTGCTGGCACAGCTGCTGCATCTTCCTGTGCTCTGGGGATGCTGCAACACCAAGGAGCGAGGCAGGATGGGCTCCATCCCACAGGAGATCCTGTTTTCCCCAGCTGACTGTTCTGCTCCGGAGCAGAAGCCCCAGCAGGTGCCACGTTGCTTCCCAAGGCCTCTGCTTGGACCTGCCCATTCCCAACACTTTCTTGAGGCACAGAGTTCTTCAGCCTGTTTGGATTTGGGTTTTTTTTCCTTGTTTGCTTCTTGGCTTGGGGCAAGAGTTACAGATTTATGGGTAAACACAGCCAGTGTTTGGAACTGGACTGAAATGAAATGTTTGATTCCTCTCGGGGCCTTTGCTGAATAAACTGAGGAGAAACGGAGCAGAAAGACCTTGCAGAAGGTGGGAAAGGTGTGTGGGAGAGACCAGGCAGGTGTTCCACAGCCTTCTCCTCACGTGGTGGTGACAGCAGCTCCAGACTAGGGCTGAGAGAAGTGAGGAACAACTTCCCTACTCCAGGTTTTTACCATTTACAGGTATCCAGTGGTAAGGTGGGAGCTCTAGCCCTCCCTCCTGCACAGGAGAGGGATGAGCGCGAGCTCAGCTTCCTCCCTGCTCACAGAAAGATCTTCAGTGGGCCACGGTGTAATTTTCTGAACAGCGCCTGTTGTGCTTCCAACCTGCAGGATGGGGCAGAGGGAGGTGTGGGAGCAGCTCGAGGTCAGGACACGCAGTGTTTGCTCGTAGGCTCTGCCACACGATGAGTGAAGGAATCATAAACCAGGTGTTCCCCAGCACTGAACTTCATCCCTCACCACCTCCAGCAGCCATAAACACCAGCAGTGTTTGTTGTGGGCTGCGGAGGGCTTTTGGTTTGGTTTTTATGGTGACTTTGTGCCAACAGGTTTGTGGATTCGGGGCTGATGTTCAGTAGGATTTTATGGGAGAAGGTCCATGCCAGGAGTTCCTGGTTTGGAGTCAGGGTTCTCGGGGGGTTCTGGGTCCTGCTTGGAGAAAGAAGCACAGACAGCAAAATGTGGTGTCCACCTGCATCTCCATCCCCTGCCAGGCCATTCTAGCCTGTCCATACGGATGCCAAGCACCTGAATTTTCTTCTTAATACATCTCTTTTTTTGCTGTAAGGCACCACCAGAACTGAACCAGCACTGAAAACCACTGCAAGGGCAGAGAGTCCTGTGAATATTACTGACCCCAGAAGAAAATCTCCAAACTTGGTGTAATTTCTCCAATTGAAATGACATCAATTTTAGTCACACAGAGGACAAAACTGGTCACTGGTGCTGGTACCACCCTGTGCCTCTGCCGGTGTCACCTGTTTGTCTAGTGGGTGTTAATAACCCTAAATCATTTCTGCTGGTGTTGATTTGCTTCTGTGGTTCAAAAGCAAAGAAATAGCAGTTGGATGGGGCTTGGAACAACCTGGGGTAGTGGGAGGTGTCCCTGCCAATGGCAGCGAGTGGGACTGGATGGCTTTTAAGGTCCTTTCCTACCGAACCATCCCAGGATTCTGCGACTCCGTGGAACAGGGATGAGGGCACCTGCAGAGGAGCAGGAGAGGAAAACCCCTCTCCCAATGCCCTCCAGGCTTTTCCCACTGTGCTGCTTTCCAAACACACAGCCCAGAGTGCTGGTTTGCTCCCTGTGGAGCAGATCCCCCGCTGGAGGAAACACTCCGGGTGTGGAAGGAGCGCACGGGTGGAAAATCTGCTCCAGCGTCGCTGTTTGCTCCTGCGGATCCCAGCGCAGCTCCCAGCAAAGTGCTGCTTGAGGGAAGTTTGTTTGCCAGGCTGCCCTGCCCCGCTCCCTCCTGGAGTGCACGCAGCCGGAGTTTGTGTGCAGCCAGGGAAAACCGAGGGAATGTGTTCCAAGGCCGCGCTCGCAGCTCCCAGCGAAGCCAAGCGAGGGGAGGCTTTGCTAGACACGAGTTCAAATAACCAGAATCATCATTATTGTAGTCAAAGGATGGAAAAATAAACATTTTTATTATGGGCTGGAACTAAAACTCCAGGACAGCTGCTAATCCCCCTGATAAGTGGGGTGTTGGCGTGGAGGGGGGTGTGCATCCAGGTTTTTGTTGTTCAAGTTCCCCAACCCACGTTCAGACTGGGATATGTTGTAACTGCAATATTCCTCTTATCTTTCTTTTCTCCCCTCTCTGTCAAAGGCTTTTCTTTTCCATTTCTTTAATATTTTTCTTTCCCCTCACCCCTTTATTTTTATTAACTCACCTAGAGCGGTTGAATCAGCAAATTAAAAAAGTGGAATTGCGATTCCAAATTTTCTAGTGGAAGAATGAGCATGTTTTTGGCACTGCATCTTGCCATTGTTTTGTTAAGACAGACTCTCCTTAATTCCCCTTTTCCATTTCAGAGCCTGCCCTTCCTTTATAAGCCCAGATTTCTTCCCATTTGTCCTTTCTTTCCTCCCTCCTGACTCATTTCCACTTCCCATTTCTTTTCTCTTTCCCTTTCCTTTCTCCCAGTGTTCTCTGATCTTATATTCTGCTATTTTTAATTCCTCCTTCCCAGGCCTGGATCCACCCCTGACCCATTGGCCTCTTCCTCTCCAGACTAAAGGACAGTCTGGGCAAAAATTTCCTCAAAATCCAGCTTTTCCCAATCCAGTCACTGCCTCCATATGTAGAACCTGCTGTCCTCACACGGTCCTTGTGGCTCTCCAGGAACTTCAAAATAGAGTTAAAGCTGCCCTCAGCCTTGTTCCATGTAATTCCTGACCCGTTTAATCAGAGCCTTCCTCCCAGGCAGTTTGGTCACTGTGCTCCTCACGCCAAATATTCCTCCCGTGCGGCTTTTCCGTCTGGAACATCCCGCCTCTGCCTCCAGCCTCACCTCCCTTTCCAGTCCCAGCTGTAAAAAACAGCTTTCCCTCACTCTCATCCCCTGGCAGTCTGCGTGTGGGCAGCAAACATTGGGTCATTTCTTTTCCATGGTCTGGGAATCGCTGTCGCACTTGGAGCGGTTGGAGTTTGAAAGGAGCCCTGGAGCCTGTGGGGTGTGGGCAGGTTTGAGACCTTTCATCCCGAGGCTCACTGGAAACGAGCTGCAGCTCCAGAGGTTTTTGCACCACTTTGCTGGAACGACCAGTGAGCACCTTGTACGGATATAAGATCCATTTAAACCGGAAATTTAAGGGGAAGAATTTGATTTAAGGAAAGGCTGGGGGGAAAGGAAAAGGAGTTTTCCACACTGTGTTATTACCTCCAAAGGAATTCTTGTTCCTATCAAAGCTGGGGGGTTCAGGAGCTTTCAGAGCAAAGAATGCTCAGCATTCCCTCCCAAGGACCTCCTTTATTCTGGATATCAGGCACAGGACATCACCACAGGGGGTCACAACCACCACCAGTCACAACTTGTAAGGTTTAGCTGGCAATGGATAAACACCGAGCCTGGGAAGTCAAAACAGTCCTTGAATCTCTGCTTGCAGCAGCAAAGTTCATTTGGTGCAAAGTTTCAGATTCCTAAATCCCATCTGGTGGGTCTCTTTCAGGAAATCTCCCAAAAATTAAGCCCAAATATTCCACTTCAGAATGAAATCCCCAGGGCACTGCAGATTAAGTAGAGCCTGTGGAGTTCTAAGATTCCTGAGATGGAGTGCTGAAGATTCCAGGAATTCTCTCAAAGGTGAAATTATTAACCAACTTTTTGTTCCTAAAGTAGGTCTGCACTCACCGAGTCCTGTGCTGGTCTGGTCTTCCACCTTTCCTGAGGTGTTCCCAGGCTGAAATGGGAGCTGGAATTAAAGAATTCCATTTGGGATCACCGGTGAAATTAAGAGTTTAATATCAAGGACAAAAGCATGGTGAGACTCAAAACAGAGGAGCAGATTATTTTCCCCCTAAATCCTTGTCTGAAGGTTTCAATCTATTTTATAGGCAAATTTATAGGTTCTTATCAACCAGAATAAAACATGGGATGTGCTGATCCACACTGTTCCACAGGGAAAAGAATCAGGCCAGGAGTCACATGTGTGCAGGAAAACTTGTGGAAGGGGCAGAAAGAAGAGGAAATTTCAGTGCAGAGATTTTTACCAATTATCTTGTTAAGAAGAAAAGGTTTCTCCTGCCTTTTCCACCTGGAATTGGTTATGGATTCAGCTACAAAATTTTGCTTTTCAGATGCAACAGATTTTGTGTTCTTTCACTGTTTGCTCTCAATTAGCAGGGAATATATTCATCATTTTACGGGCCAATACGGGTAAAATTATTGGTAAAGTTATTCTCAGAGTTTTTTGGCCTTTCTTTAACAAGGTAACCTATTAATTGCTTAAAAATTCAGCAGCCACCACCACCTCTGGCCTTTCTTACCTGCTTGTTGAAAAAGATGGATGGGAATTTATTTTAGTCCTGTCTGGCACAGGATGTTCGTTATGGCAAACCAACATGGCAGTGTCCAGAGAGAAATTCTCTGACATTAAGGAACAATTTCTTCTATCCATCAAAAAAATTTTCTGTATTCATTAAGAACACATCTAAGATCAATCCAGGGGTAAACACAAGCCCATTCATTTTAAAAGGTTAGTCTTTCTATAACTATTATATGGATATATATACACATTTATTATATTGCATATAAATGTCAAGTGTGACCTTTGTCTGCTGTGATCCACGGTTTATGTGGGGTTTGTATAAAAGCACAGCTGTCACATTTATTTTACATCCACACGGAGCTGAATTCCACACAACACATCCCTGAAATCGCTGCTTTAAGCAAGTTTGAGGCACATTTTTTAAAAACACATTAATGGAAATAGATTGGTGTAAACTGCCTGGTGGAAATAAGGTGAAGAGAATAAGATTTATTGGTACATTAATTGCCAGGGGGAAAATGGATGTGCCAGAGGGGCTCTGCAGCCCAGGGGGGTTTCTTTCAGCCCCTGCCCTTGATCCTCTTTGGAGCAGGGCTTGGGATGCCCTGAGGCTGGACATGGGAATGGAGCTGCCTGTCAGGATACACGGGATCATGGAATAACAGGAATATTCCGGTTGGAAACGACCCCCAAGACCATCGAGTGCAACCATTCCCCAGCACTGCCACGGCCACCGCTAAGCCGTGTCCCCGAGTGCCACATCCACAGGGATCTTAAATCCCTCCGGGATGGGGACTCTGGGGTGGGATGGGTGCCCTGGACAGCCTGGGCGAGTGCTTGACAGCGTTTTCCATGACGAAATTTTCCCTAATATCCAACTAAACCTCTCCTGGCACAACCAGTGACGAAACGTCTCCTCCTTCTCTTTGCCCATTCAGTCGGGATCATCCCCTCACTTTCACGCTGTCACCGTTAATGATTTTTGGGTTATGACACAGTTTTAGGGTTCAGGCACGTGCTGTGAACCCCCAAATTGGGAGGTGGAGTTTACAAACTGGGAAACCCCCCTCATCCCGGTCCTGGCGCGGGGGGGATGGAGACTGGAGACCCGGTTCGGTGACACAGGTGGAGCATCGGGGTGACTGGGGGGTGGCAAAGAGTGCCTGGGGGTGACAGTGCCCAGGGGAACAGACAGTGCCTAGGGGACAGTGCCCAGGGGACAGTGTCCAGGGGTGACAGTGCCCGGGGGCGACGGGCAGTGCCCGAGGGGGACAGACAGTGCCCAGACAGGTCACCCGCCCCCACCGGGGGGTGCCACCACCCCCGGCCCGTCGTCGGGGCCGCCCCCCCGCGCAGCTTTCGACGAGCGCGGGTGTCCGGGAGCCGCGGATCCTCGCGGGCTGTGGTT